>JAZKJV010003429.1:0-351515 GCA_037367405.1 Ottelia alismoides | reverse complement strand
TTCTGTAAGGATATTTCATTAAACCTCTCGCAATTCTTGTTGAGTATTTATTAAGAAACTTGTTCTATTGCAGAAGCTCCTTCAAGGATAGATTATTGAATTCTTTGATCATTCTTCGATGATTTAATCTTTGTAGGGACTTATTTAAGGATTGGTCTATTTTCTTGGATTAATTTATTATATAATTCAGGAATAAATCACAGGAATTTTGGGGATAAATATTCCACTTAGAATTTATCATTTCGTAGGAGCATGAATTATTGTCCGTTTTGCTTGCAGCTTGGGATTAATTTTTACACATTTATTGAAAATAATTATTTGATCTATGATTTTCTTTTGAGGACATTGATTAATTTATTTGGATTAAAAATTCTAGTCATAGATCATGTGTTTATTTTTCCTCTGTTTATTTTCTTCGCATTGCATCTCATTCCATTTTATTTTTATTTCCTGACACAGAAATTTACTTAGCGATTAATTAATTATTTAAATTAATTTGAAACCATGCAACTGAAAATCATTGTTTCCTGAGTTCAACCTTGGTACACTTACCAAGTAAATTATTCCAGAACATCCAAAGATTGTGATTTTTGCTGGATCGAAATCCGTCTCCTGTACTACAACCATAGACAATTAAAGGGATGGATTTCGCGTTCATCAACTACATGGATTGGGATCCCTGGATTCCAATTTGTTATAAAAAAGAAGGCTAATCCTAGCCCTCTCAGTACATAACAACAGATGTATGTAATCGTTGAATAATTAATTCCTTTCTACCTCTCTCTTTCATTCTCCCCACACGCCATTACCATCTCCCTCCACAAACCTAGGTCATCCCCTTGTCCAAGATTGGTCGAGATCGCGATTGTCGCCGTGTTGCCATTGGGATGGCGGACTAATCACTCGAGGAACTTAGTCTTCTTCAGTGCCTCGTGCTCATGAAGAAGATGACGGATTTCGTGAGATGAAATTAGAGGTTCCACGCTCGGATTATTACTCAGGATTGCGGGAGGCGTGTGTCTCATAAACACGCACATAAGTGAACTCTCATCAGATTGGACTTGAGTCTGGAGGCCTCTTCGCTTAGATGCTTCGGGATCACAACCATGCTTCAAGAGGTAAGCCTAAACTCGTGTGATATCAATGAAACAACACGGGAAAGGTTCCCGAGCCATGTGATTTCATCTATAATTTTTTTATTTTTCCACTACCATGTCAACTAGTACGACTAGTTGATCTATATCAGATTTGATCCGATCTCCACGCTTCCGTGTTGCACGAAGCCTGCCCCTCGCCCTTCAAATTTTTTGATGTCAAGTACCCGGAATCTTTCTTTCCCATAAAATACTAAGTGGTGTCCACTTTAGCTTTTAATGATCAGTAGTTTGTTGTATTGGCTAGACCATCATTGATTGTGAAGAAGTTTGAGTAAGGAGGACTTTTTATAGGAGTTCAAGCGAATGAAGACTTGTTGCAGCTACATAGAATATGCTCCCAAGATTCAGCTTCCTTCTCACATAAATGACATTTGATTAGGAAGCAATCACCCAACAATGTAATTGATCATGCATAACATGTTTATCATGAAGAAGGAGCTAGACCAAATAGGCCACCCGAGGGTGGTCAGATCCTAATTGCAGTGTGTGTGATATGGGGATCCATACATACATGAATAATATATAAACCTCCTTAGGGTGCATTTGGTTGGATGGTTATCTGTGGAAGGGTAACCCGTTTTTATATTTTGGTGTTTGGATAGATGGTTTGAGGTTGGGAGGTTTTGTTGTGATATGTTTGCATTGAAGTTCGAAAAAGTGAGTAGTTGTTGTGATGCGATTGTATTGAAGTTTGGAAAAAACGAGTAGAAGATGAATACTTTATAATTTGGGTTTTTATCAATTGTGCCCCTCTGAGATATTGCAATTTCAATTATGCCCTTCCTTTTTTCAGAATATCAGTTGCGCCCCTACCTTCTTGAAAAATTCATAATTCTGCCCTTCTGCTAAGGTAAAGTAGGGGCATAACTGATATTAAAAAAGGGCAGAACTGTGAATTTTGCAAGAAGGTAGGGGCACAACTGATATTTCAAAAAAAGAAGGGGCATAACTGAAATTGCAATATCTCAGAGGGGCACAACTGATAAAAACCCTTATAATTTTATATGATGGCATAACATAATATTTTTCGGTAGAATGGATGAAAGAGAAATAATTTATTTAATGTATTGAAAAAGAAAGAGTAAAAGGGGTAAAATATAAGTTTTTGGGGTAATTCTGTTTGGTTGCTGGGTTGGAGTGAGTTGGGGAAAACCTGATGTGAATAGTAGCTATTTGGAATGGTTACGAGGGTTGGAGAGGGTTGGAATAAAGAATGTGATGTGATGTCACTATGATTTGTGATGTAGTTCCAACCCAAGAATATGGAGGGGTAATCCGGGTTATCCGAGGGTAACTCGGTTAGCAAACGAGTCCTAAGGTTATGATTTTCTTTTATCCTAGACACAATTAAGAAGAAGATTTGACGATCCATACATCTGTATTAAGGTTATTTATTATTTACTCATTTGCTTATTTGATTCTACACTAGACGTCATCTCTGACATAAGAAGAAGATGCCAGTAAGTACTTTTTGCAAAATGCACCCTTTTCTAATATAACTTCTTCAACTCGATTGGGATCATTTAAACGTCATGTCAATGTTTGCTTCTGTTTGACTCGCAAGTTTCGAATTCTCGGATAAATTATAAACCAACCCTTCACTTTACTTGTGAGGTGAGTCGCACGTATTCCCGTCGTAATTGTCACGATCTTACTGGCACTCAAGGCATTAAAAGTCGGATTTCGGTTTCATTTCAGTGAGGGACCAAAACGAAATTTTGGCCGAATTTCGGTCGAAATTCGAGCGAAATTCCCATCATTTCGGTGGTTTTTTGAACTAGACTTTCTCAAATTTCGACCGATATAGCCATTTCGGGCGAATTTCAGTCACCTACCGAAACCGAAATTCGACCAAAATTCGGCCGAATTTCGGCGAAATTTAAGGCCATGGCAGAGCACATCATGACGATATTTGAGAAGCAGACGAAGTTAGAATGACGTTGCGGGAAAAAGGAAAGGGACAAGGGTGGTCGTCGCTTGGCGCGAAGGCTGCTGGAAAGGGGCGAGGGGTATGGTACTAAAGGTCCTCGGACTTCCAGGTGGTTTTTCAGTGTTTGAGGGGTTCCGTCGGATCTCGCCAATACAGCCTCCTATAGTTTTCGTTATCGAGATATCTTTGATTTTTCCGAGGGATTTCTTGAGTAATGCACTACGTCTCCCTACGTCTCTTTGCTCGTATATTGAAGGGGCAATGGTGTAATTACGAAGATTCCTGGGGCAATGATGGAGTTAGACAAGATTTGAAGGGGCATGGTGTAAAAATCCACAAAACCAAGCACAGGAGGAATGAGATTCGACGTGGAGGGACGTTGCATGGGCCGACAGTCGAGATGGCGGAGCTGGCTGGGCCCCACGTGGAAGGCGGTCAGTATCAGTCGCATTCTGCCGGCATATTTGTTTACTTCTTTGTGTAGGTAATTTACGATTAAGGTCCCCACTTATACGACCAATCTCGAAATGGTTCTCCATTTTTTATAAAGTAACAAGTGAGATCCAAGGCTCAATTACCATATTTTAAAATCGATCTAATTTTGATACGGATCATGTACGAATCTGAATACATATGTAAGAATTTTTTTTAAAAAAAACTGTTTGATACAAATACATACGTGATATTAGCGTAATAAAAATACAGATGATGCAGTAGAATTTAACTCGAGAAGAAACGGAGATCTAAAAATTGAATGAAAGAGGAAGATGATACGCAGAGAACGTGGGCACGGGAAGTGCTGCACTCGTTATTTTTAATAGCGAATTTTATTTTTTTTGGTAGCGGTGAGATGTGACCGACTACCGTCTAAGTACGTGTTGTCTTCCTGTACTCGTTATTTGCAATAGATTTCTATTTTCGTAATTATTTGTTGGGATTTTTACCCGGCAGACCCTGAAATCTTTTGCAATTACCGCTACGACCTTCGAAACATCGTAATTCCTCCCTAGACCCCGTAAACTTGCTCCGTCTTACCCCACGAACCCTGCCGTTAAATTGACATATCTAGAGTTAACTTCCTTGAGTTAAAAACGGGTTAATCTAACCAAGCTACGATCGAACGGCTTAAAATTTATCAAGAAGAAAAAATAATCTATTCTTATTTCAGCTCCCCTATGGACAACCTCCCTCCCACGGCGTTGGACCTCTGGACTTGAACCCAAGAAAGCAGGTGGGCGACTGGTGGCTTCGTAGGGAGGTAGCGGGCTGGAGGTCGTCGGATTGGGGGAGGGGAAGCGCTGGGCTGGAGGTCACCGGGTTGGGGGAGGGGAAGCGCTTCCAGGGACGGTGGCTTCGCAGGGGAGGTGTTGGGGAGGCGCAGGGGAGTGTTCGGAAGGCGCTGGCTTAGGGCGGCGATGGGGTCCGCGGGGGGGTGGCGATGGGAGCAAGGGGGCGGGCGATGGGAGGCGACGCCGCAGGGGGGCGATGGGGGCAGGGGAGGCGGGGTGGGCGATTGGGTTGGGGGGTAGCGATGGGGGCAGTGGGGCGGGCGATGGGGGGCGACGCCGCAGGGGGGCGATGGGGGCAGGGGAGGCGAGGTGGGCGATGGGGTTGGGGGGTGGTGGGGGGATGCCGTCGGGTGTGTGCGATGGGGTCGGCAGGGGGGCGACGCTGTAGAGGGGCGGGGGCGATGGGGCAGGGGACGCGGGGTGGGCGATGGGGTCGGGGGGTGGTGGGGGGGATGGCATCAGGGGTGTGCGATGGGTCGGCAGGGGGGCCGCTGTAGGGGGGCGGGGGTGATGGGGTCCGCGGGGGTGGGGCGATGGGGTCGGGGCCTTCGCAGCGGTGGCAGCTGGGGATCGCAAGGGAGGAGGGTCTTCAACCGGCTGACGGAAAGGCTTCGCAGGAGCGGCGGCGGGGGTCGCAGGGGCTCCAACCGGCGGGCAGCGGCTTCGCATGGGTGGCTACGGGTCGTAGGGGAGGAGGAGATTCAACCGACGTGCGACGGGGGGTGGAGGGGCTTCAACCGGGGGGAGGGGCTGCTTAGGTGAGGAGATGGCACCTATAGTAAATTTGATAACTAAAATGGGTATTATATAAAAGAATATAACAGAATTCGGTTAGTTTTAACGGCTACATGGATGGTGGTTAACCGCTGGGTCTGTAGGGTAAAGGTTAACAAGTTTACGGGGTCTAGGGAGGAATTACGATGTTTCGAAGGTCGTAGCGGTAATTGCAAAAGTTTACAGGGTCTGCCGGGTAAAAATCCCTTATTTGTTCTATTGTAGTGCTAAAATAATCGCACAGGTATTAATCAAAGAACATTAGGAGTCCAGAGATATTTTTTTGTCTTTTTTTTAAGAGAGGGGAAATGAAAGCACGATTTATTTTGCAACTTGGGAAACAATTATAATAATGCAATGTGAACTCAAATCCATGCCAGTTGTGCCCCTTTGAGATATTCCGATATCAGTTATACCCCTTCCTTTTTGGAAATATCAGTTGTGCCCCCGACTTTATGCCATTCTATCACTTATATCCCTTCGTTAGTCTAACCGTCAATGAGTTGAACTTAACCATGATTTTTTCAAACTATGGTCCAGTTAAGAGGGGAATAATTGTCTAGACTTTTTCTTCATCTTCTTCTTCCTCCATTTGTTCTTCTTCCTTTCTCTTCATACATTCTCTCTCTTAATTACACCTTCATATATTCATCAAATCGCTAAAATGTTTACATTTTCACGGATATATCACTCATTGCGGATCAAATGGTGAATTTTATTGAATTTTTCAATGAATTTTTATGAATCAATTAATCAAAATTTTATCTTAACTAAACATGAGAGACGATGGTCTGGAATACGTTCTACCTGATGGGTTCTTGGAGAGGATGAGGGAGAGGGGCCTCGTGTGGTCAATGTTCTGCCTGAATGCTTTCGAGATGGTGGAGTTGGGGGTGGTATGGAGGCATGGTGCGGAGGAGGGCGTAGGGGGAGGCACGGGTGGAGGACCTCGGGACAGAGGTGGGCGGAGGGGGAGGCTGGAGAGGGTTGTGCTGGGGAGGAGGGACGGAAGGAGGGGCTGGGCTAGAGGCGACGAGATGGGAAGGAGAGGACTGAGGAGGAGGTGCAGGGGGGGGTTGGGGAGGAGGTGGCAGGACTAGGAGGAGGAGGTGGTCGGTGGATGGCGAGGGGGAGGGAGAGGAGGGGGGGACAGAGGAGGCTGGGATGGAGGAGGGGGAGGAGGAGAAGGTCGGGGACGGAGGTGGGGAGGTGCGGGGGCGAAGGGGGATGTTGTTGGCAGAGGGGGGAGTGGGAGGAGGAGGAGGACGGGGACAGGGACGGGGACGAAGGTGGGGAGGCACGTGGGCGGAGCATGGGACTCGGGGGCATGTAGGAGAGCTCAAGGCAGAGGAGCAGAGGGGGCAGAGGGGGAAGGGGCGGCAGTGGGAGGTCAAGTTGGGGATGGAGGAGGAGGGGCCGTAGCCCGTAAGTGGGGGCGGAGGTTGGGCTAGGGATGGCGGGGGGAGGTCTGGCTGAGGATGGAGAAGGGGTCGAAGGTGGGGGAGGAGGGGGGAAGCAAGGGACAACGGTGGGAGGGGCTAGGGGCGGTCGGGAGGAACCGGTGGAGGTGCAGGAGGCTGGGAGGAGGAAGAGAAGGGGGAGGAAGATGAAGAGGATGGGGGAGGACGAGGAGGAAGAAGGGGATGGATATTTTAGTCCATTTTTTAAAACTAATTCATGTTATGTCCTCAAAGTTAACGTCTGTTTGCGTTGGAGATGGATGGCAACTAACTCGAGGGGTACAAGTGATAGAATGACAAGAAGTCAGGGGCACAACTGATATTCGCAGAAGGGAGGGGCATAATTTATATTGCAATATCTCATAGGGGCATAACTGATAAAAATCCAAAACTCGACAGAAAATAGGATAAAAATAGTTTTACCTTGAAACAAAAATCTACTTTAAGGACTTTTTGAGGTATTTTTAAATCAAATAAAAATAACTTTAAAAATAGATTATTAGAAAACAACGTATCATGTGCAGAAAATATACTCTAAATATCTAGAATATGCCAAATGTTGTGATTGTTCAAAGTGGGTATTTTTGCTAGCTAACAGATATATTGATCTGCATAAAAAACATTTGCGGATTTTTTTTTAGATATTTTCCTGATTTTTGTAGGATCTTTGCAAGCTTTTTTTGCTTTTTACGAAAATTAAGATGTAAATACATTATTTATAAATGGTTTCTTTGGTATGATGATTAATCAATGTTAAACCCATACTATTTTTTTTGGAATTTTCAAAGAAGGTTTGCTATTTTGGTGCATTTAATAGATATTTTGATTTTAGAAGATATCAAACATGGATATTTTTGCAAATTTTTTTAACATGTTTGCACTAACATGTGTGTGACACTGTGAACAATGTTAGGAAAAATTGGCGAGATGAAATATTACATGAGATGCTTTAATTAATTCAGGAAAATTTGGCTAAATAAAATATTACAAGAGGTGCTTAACTTAATTCATTAAGTCAAAACACCAAGTAAAATAAAACACATACTTTGGAATTCAACTACGATTTTTTTGCCACAAATTAGAGTGTGTAATGTTGTGCAATTAAGTCAATTTATTTCAATGAAAATAATTTTCTATGGATTATTTTCAATTTACAAGCATTTAACTTTAATTTAAAACCATAAAAGTATTGAAAAATTACTAAATTATTCCAGAAGTTAGAGCAATGTCGTACGTGTCTACAGTAAGAAATTCAAAGCAAAACACAAAGTTTAATAGGATAAAAATGAAAAAGATAAACTGTGTTACGTCGTGGGTGAGCTCGAGGGCTCTTTATCACACAAAATTCCTATCCCTCCCAAGATAGTCAATATTTGAATTCTGAAATCAAGGTAAGGGATATGATTTGAAATTTCATCCCCCTATCATCAGTCTTTCCTACCATAAAAAAATAAATAACTAAAATTTATCTTACAATTTTATCTAACTCAATTAACTTCTATCGTATCACTTCTTATTCAATCGAGCGAAGAATAACAAATAACTGACATATATATCCTTATCCCACAGGTTCTATCCTTGAAAACGAACAGAAATGAGGGATAGAACAGATTAATCCTTCCTTATCTCGTGTCTCGCTACCGAACGAGCTCTTAGAGTTCTTGGAGTTTTACATTGCTAACCTGAGCTCTCCTCTGGTCGGGGAAGCTCAGGAAACGACTTGAGCGAAAAATGTATGATATGGATTCATCCTCCTCCAGGTGTTAGGTTCCAATACATAGGGAATACAGTATAATGGTGGATCAAGGGAGATCTAAAGCCACGATTATTATGCAAGTTTGGGTTTAAGATCCCAATATTTTGATCGTAGATCGACACCTTGATGTTGGTAGAGTTCAAATGCATGCAGGAACATGCGATGCAAGGCGCAGAGGCTTCCTCATGGCGGCTCTGGTTGCAGGGTTGGGCATGGTTGGCCCAATCCTAATTACTATTCACAAGGGTACTTTCTCCTCACAGATTACTATTTGCCCAGCCCAACCCAGCCCAACCCAACCTTGCCCAACCCTGCAACCAAACAGGCCCTTAGTCTTCACCAACCACTGTCGGAAGAATGTGACATGGAGGTGCTTTTATCGAGTAAGAAAATGGACCAAACTTTTGGCAGCTCCTATAGATGATATAGGTTAAGATGGATAATGGAGAAGGTATGATGAGAAAGAAGCTCATATGGCGAATCAAATGAAGGTAGAGTCGAATATATTGGGTCATGGAGAAGTTAGTGCTCAGCTCATGAATTATGGCACTCAGTCAGGATTGCAAGCCCTGGAGTGGGTAAGGTCGCCGGGAAGATCAGTTGGGGTGTTGACATGTGTTGCCTCCCTAAAATCTAATGTTTACGAATTTAAAAAAATATATATAAATAAATTATATGGCTAGATTTACAGAAATCTGATAAATAAAATTTGTTGGAAAGTTATGATATATATTTTTTGTTAAAGAGTTGAAGTCCAATTTGGCGCACTAGAGACATGGATTTTTGTCCAAAAAAGGTATATTGTGAGTATGTGTATTTTGTAACTGTAGTTTATGAGTATTTTTATTAGATTTTATTGAATTTGTGTGCTCCATATACTAATGTAAGGCACTTATGAGGTAGAGGAGGATTTAAAGGTTATGAAGCATGGGAAATGGGTATGATACGATAACATTCCTATAGAAGTTTGGAGGGTTTTAGGTGAATGGGGATTGTTTGATTCACACATTTATTCAATATTATTGTGAAGTAAGAAAGGAATGGAGGAGTAGTATTGTGATGCCTCTTTATAAGAATAAATGAGTCATTCAAAATTATTTCAATTATAAAGGTATCAAACAAATGAGTCATACTATGAAAATTTGGGAACATGTGATTGAAAGAAGGTTGAGGCAAATATCCACAGTAATAGAAAATAAATTGGGATTCATGTCAGGCCGCTCACTTATTGAAGCTATCCCTTGTTGAGGAGAACAATGGAGATTTATAGAGGTAAAATGAAGAACCTCCATGTGATTTTTATTGATTTGGAGAAGGCTTATGATTCAGTCGTACAAAAGATTTTGTGGAGAGTTTTGGAGAAGAGACAAGTACGTGTCCTATATTAACCTTATAAAAGATATAAATGACGGAGCTTCATCTAGGGTAAGGATCTAATCTAGGAAGATTGACTATTTTAATATCAACATCAGTCTACATCAAGGTTCGACTTTAATTCCATTCATTTTTAATTTGATTATGGATGAGTTGATTTGTCACATTTAGGATTAGATACTTTAGTGTATGTTGTTCGATGATATTGTGTTGATTGATGAGACAAAAGACGAAGTAAATGAGAAGCTGGAAGTTTAGAGACATACCTTAGAGACTAAAAGATGTCATATAAGTATGGCAAAGACTGAATATATGGAGTGCACATTTGATGGAAATAATGGTGAAGAACTCGAGGTGAAGATTGAAGACAATAACATTAAGAAGAAAGATTCTTTTAGATATTTGGGATCTATTTTCCAAGATGATGGGGAAGATGATGGAGATGTTACTCATAGAATAAATGCATATTGGCTAAAGTGGACATGAGCCTCTACTAATATTTGTGATAAGACAATCCATTTGAAAGTCAAAGTAAAGTATTACAAAGCAGTCGTGAGACCTGCAATGCTCTATTGATCAGAATGTTGGCTTGTGAACCATAGACATGTTCAGAGAATTACTGTAGCAGAAATGAAAATGCTAAGATGGATGTATTATCATAGACGAACAAATCAGATTTAGAATGATGTGATCAAAAGGAAAGTTGATGTAGCTTAAATAGAGGATAAGATGAGAGAAATTGCTTAACATGGATGGCCATTTGTAAAGGAGGTCTGTTGATGCGCTAGTTAGAAGATGCAAGATTCAGGATGTTTAGTCGGTTATGAGAAGGAGAGGAAGGCCCAAGAAGTGTTAGAGGGAGAATATCCAAAGGGATCTAAGTTATTTAGATTTAAACCCGAGAATGATGAATGGATGAAAAAAATCCATGTGGTTGACCCTACTTAATTGTGGGAAAAGGCTTTGTTGTTGTTGTCTTTGATCCCTATAGAAAATAGATGAAGGTTATTTATAGTTAAAATATACATATGTGTTTACTTTTATAAAATTCATTAATTATTTTTTATCTTTTATAATTTCATAAGATAATACACTGACATATGATGTGTACAAAAACATATATAAGGGATAATGAAGTGTTTGTCTCTGAGAAAATATGCACAAGTTCTGAATTACATGTTACAAAGTAGTGTGAGTGCATGCATAAGCGGGAAAATTGTTAGCACATGAGCATGCATATTGTGATAATAATAAAACATGTGTACAAAGCCTGTGGCTAGGTCAAGAGCAGAAAAGCTACTGGATCGGGAAGAAGCTAAAGCCGAGGAGCTCAAGCTTAAGTGAAGAAGAAACTAAGAAGCTCAAAGGAGTTCACGGCTAAGGAACACCGTATCAAGTTCAAGGAAGGACCTCAAGCTCAAGAAGAACTCGCAATCTTTTCTTTTATTGACTCATGCTTTGTGTAATTGTCATAGATTGTTAAAGGCCTCAAATCAAGCATATTACATTTCAACCCTTTGATTTTGACTTTCGGATCAAAGAATCAAGTTGATCGATCAATCATTTACACATGATCGATCACTCTCTGTTCATGATCGATCATTTTTTGGATTATAATGACTATATTTATGATCAATCTATTTTAATCCTTGATCGATCTTCTATTGATTTTGATCGATCATCGATCTCCTCTTGATTCTGATCGATCACCTGATTTCGCGTGATCTATCATTTGATTCTGATCGATCATCTTTGTATCCTTATCGATTATATTCCATTTGAGGAAGATTTTTGAAGTTGATATTATTCTTAATTTGTTAACTATGATTACTTTTTGAGAGTCAACATCTATGGGACCCTAAGACCTATAAATATGACCTCATATCTCATTCTACAACACACAACAAGAGCAACAAGATCTCTACTCTCTGCTTTCCCCTCTATACTTTGAGAGAAATATCAAGAGCTATTTTTTGTTGTGTCCTTCATTCTGACAGCTCTGGTACTCTGCATTTTATTCTTACGCACACACTCCTCGCTCTGAAAGATTGTTTTAGTTTTGCATCTTATTATTCATTGCATATTTACTTTGATATTTAGGTTGTTAGGATTATTTCCTGTAAACGGTTGCGTTGATCACATAATCAACTCAAGTTGTAAACATTAGGGACGTGAGCAACTCGGTTTAGTGGTAAGACATGTGTGGATCATGTTGAAAGCCTGAGCTGCGAGTCAAGTCATGGTTTTTTACCCAGGAGGGTTTCCACGTTAAATACTCATGCACTTGTGGTTTGATTGGCTATCTTGTGACTGAAAGTGCTATGTAAAATTGTACTTGTTTAAGTTTTTTAATTGCAGCGATTCAGGCCATACATCTCGATCCACCTGCACCCATCAGTTAGCATCTGCGGGAGACCGAAAAATCAACAAATAGAGGTCTAAAATCCAATTTGCATATATGAATCCGAACCATCCAAAAATTATTTTTATAAATGCTACATTTTTATTTTTCAACTTTAAAGGTGAAGAAAGTTTATTGGGGTTCATGTGCCCAAGATATGTGCTATTCAAATAACTCAATTTGACAATTAGGGTTTAATGTTCCTTGGAGTACGCAAGCCTTATAATTTTTGACTTATTTTGTATTTTTATTCACTTTTTTTAACGAATGTATTTGAATTCATCTTATTTGGAGTTAGTACGTGCTATATAGAAAATCATGAAGACTTCTTATTTATGTGGGCATTTATTATACATGTACATATGTAAATTTGGGCCTCTTTTTGTGTTTTCTTATCTTTCTCTCCTTATGTTAATTTGAATGATATGTATATACAATCAAAAAAATTTCATATGCAATGTCATATACTCGATTGCCATACTATGTGATATTTGTTTATGTTTGCTGAGGAATTTGGAAAAATGTTTTATAAAATTATTAGTAACATATTCATCCCATCGTTCGAAACACAACCAACATGGGGCTACGAGAAAGAGTGGAAGAGGTGGACCATGATCTTCTTGTTGAGTAAAAGGAGCTATGAGACATAGGAAATGTTAGATTTGAAGCTCAAGTTGCTCTAATTTGCATCCCTAACATCAAACATCCTCCTCCTAATGGGTTTCTCTCCATTGTATGCCTCTCTCCGAAGAAAACCCTAGCCTTATGAGACGATGCCAAAACTGCTATGTGGCGATGTCCTTCAAGGAAGGCTCGAACATGGGAAGCCATCTCCTTTTGCGTTCATCCCCGCCTTAAAAGAACTGCCACCACCTCCGACAAATGCATCTCCAAAGTAAATTGAGCAACCTCTCATGAAGTTCTCTCTTCCCATGCTCTTAATCGAGCATGTCGATGAGTTGGGTGACCTGGACGCCATGGGAGCAGAGGGAGGAAGCTATTTCGAGCACGAAGGACTTGCTGCGGATGATATAATCGATGATGAGGTTGCAATCTACGCAGGCGAATGAACCCTTTAAGGCACAAACCTTGTTCATCCTTACGACGTAAGCGTGAGGATGAAGTGGAAGGCAAAGAGGATGGTGGATAAGGGAAGGGCAACATAGGGGATGCTCTAGACGAGATTGAAGGAAGAGATGATGAGGATGAGGAGGAGGAATATGAAATTGAGGTCGTAACCTTGTGCTCGACCTTACATATAAAATGCCTACGATATTATTATTAGTTATGCCATTCATTTTTTGAATAGGAAGTTGGTGCATTGGTATGGGAGTGCAGTGAAAACAAAACATCGAGGGTCGCAGATTGAGACCTACCATCATTTTTTCAAAAAAAAATAAAGGAAAATTATAATTCGATTGAAAAATATTTAGTAAAGGAAATTACAAAAAGTCCTTGCACTATACTCTTGATTTTAATGTCACACCCCAACTTTAGAAGGTAACAATGTGATATTTATACTTTAAGATTTGTCTCAATGTGGTCCTTGAGTATTGAAATTTAGTTGATTATTTCGTCTTTCTAATCTTAAGGATGTGTTTGGATAGTGGGTTTAGATGGGTTAAACTGGTTGCATGTAACCAATTTTTTGATTTTGATGTTTGGATAGAGGGTTAAACTGGGGGTGGGTTAGAAGTTGATTTATTGTGATAGGATTGTATTGGAGTTTGAAAAAGTGAGTAGTTATTATGATGTGATTGTATTGGAGTTTAAAAAAGTGAGTAGAAGTGGAGTAGTTTATAATTTTTATATGATATGTTGGTATAGTATATTATTTTTTGATGGAATAGATGGAATAAAATTAATTTATTTAATATTTTAAAAAAGGAAAAAGGTGGGGCCCACATTGGTGAGAGGAAAATGGAGGGGGTTTAACCCCCAAGCCGAACAACCCCTAAATTTCAATAGTCAGCGATCACATTAAGACAAATTTTAAAGTTCAGGTAACACATCATTGTCTTTTAAAGTTCGAGTATGACATTGAAACTGGGTGTATAGGTTAGGGAGTTTTTTTGTAATTTACTTTATTTAATAAAATATTATTTACCCCAGATATGCCATATATTAATTTATTTATCTATGTGTCTCTTTTTTCTTAAAAAGATTTATGGGTTAAAATGTTAACCTCCCCTAGATATTTAGATAATTTCATACATAAACTTTGATTATGACTTTATATGCCAATGTTAAGAAATAAATGAGTCAATTTTGAGTCTTCTTGCCATACCATGCATCCAAATTTGGTGTTAGAAGAATTATGGAATAAAGTTTTTGCCTTCATGCATTTCTTAGCCAATTGTACATATATATACTTTGAATGTTGATTTTATTTCTTGTTAAATTTTTATCTTTTCCATCTTTTGTATATAATTGCACAAATACACTTTCAACGTTGATTTTTTATTTGATTAATATTATTGTTAAACGTATAAAAAAAACCTATACCATGTCTAAAAAAAAGTCATACAAGTTTCTATATATCTATATATCTAAGTGAAATCAATAACATCAATTACTAGAGAATGATAGTAATCACATTATTCTCTAAACATAATTTTCCAGTAATAAAAATATTTTTTTTTCTATTTCCTTGCTTTGAAAATGTGTTCTACACAATATTGATACTATAATGTATTTATTACGTTGATAACTTTATTATCTTTCGTTCTATATATGATGCATGGGGGTACAATGTTTTGAAAATCGACATATCGGCCAGTTCGACCAATGAACCAGGACTGGATCGGTCCAATTAACAGGTTCTTGCCGGTTCAGTTTGAAAGTTTAAATTTTAATCAACCTGCTGATTCAACCTATTAATTTTAATCGGCTTAACCAGGTTCAACAAAAATTAGATTGCATTTAATTTTTAATTTATTCAAAAATATTGCTAGTGGTGGGAGTTAACTTAATCCTATGACCTTTCGTTGTCTATCTCAAACTCCTAACCAACTACTCTATCACATTTTTTCATTTAAAGGATTTTAAATATAATTAAACTATTATTATTCTATACAGCTTCTAATCCATATATATATATATGCATGACATCTGATGTTGCATATGAAAAAATATATAAATTACGCATGCATTTTCTTTCGTTTCGGTTTGAATAGTCGATTCAACCATTTTTTCTCACCGATTCGGTTTAATCTGATTTTAAATAATGATGACATCATTATTCAATTTAACCGATTTGATTACATGATTCAACCTAATCCGACCATTTATGTAAGAGTTCTGATTCGATATCCACTTCGGTTCAAAAACATTGCACACCCAATTTTTTTTTCGGCAATAGCTGTTACGGTAGGTTGCAAGTTCCAATCTCGACTTCGTGTTTTTTAAAAATTTAACACGAATATTATATTAGTTCTTAAACACATATTCATAAAATATGGAATACTTTCGCTTTAAAAGGAGCATCCGAATCTTTGTGTACATTGTCAAGTATCACTGTAGTGTGTTGGTTATTTCACAGCCAATGTAATAGAAATTGTTTCTTCCTCTCTCTCTCTTTTTTTAAATTGGTAAATTATAAAAAAGAGCTCCAACTATAGGTAGATGTCATATTAAGGATCTTATTTTTCGATCGTAACACAGAGGAACCTGATCCTTTTTTTGTCTCAAATATAAAAGCTTCTACAACCCTTTTATATCGATGTTAAACCTAAAGTTGAAATTTCAGACCGCTCTTCATTACCGTCAAATAATGAGATCCTTAATTGGAAATCTACGTGACATTTCTTTATAATTTACCTTAAAAAAATTATTAGAAAATTTGTATTCGAGTCTATCTAATAATATCTCATAATACTTGGATTACTTTTATTAACATGGTGCCTGAATTAAGTTTGAGCTGATATTAAATATTACACCAATTTCTTTCTACTCTACATAGTTTTTTTAAATAGTCAAGGGGTGGGGAAATTGAACATTGGTCCTTAAAATGGAAGCACATTGCTTCTACCACCAGACCATTAGAGGAATTCTCTATATATAATTGCAAGCATATCTTTTCAATATTCTTTCTTCTTTAATAATCATTTTTTGGTTACACCGATATTCGAGAGATAGATGAGTTAATCGTGAACATTCTTAGAGGGTGGTCAGTTCGAGAATAAGCATGAATAAAGATGTGGACTAAGGAGAATAATGATCAATTCTTCGTACGGCTAGAAAGATAGAAATAAAGAGAGTAAGGTGGAATAAAGGTAGGTGAGGTAAAATAAAGATAGGAATAAGGGTGGGATAATGAGACGTGGACGGGAAAAACCGTTCTCTTGAAAAACCTATCGAGCGTATGGGTGTTCGTGGGGTGAAAACCCGCTCCATTTGGAGTTGACCCGATCCGATCCATGATATTGGATCAACGGATCAACCCGCTCCAATCAAAATGGTTTTCTATTAGATTGGATACCCATTGGATATCGGATTACCCGTGGGTATCCGTGGATCCAAAAGAATTAGATGCACGCCAAACAAAATTGGTTAAAGCTTCCAAAAAAGGATTTCATGTAAAAATGTAAATGACAAAAAAAGTCAAACACTATAAAATTTGCGATTATATTTTAAAATTTAAATGTCCGAAGTGAAAATATGTATGAAATGAATATGCCAGATGGACGCGGATATACCAATTTGACACTTACATATTGATATAAAACGGGATTATCATATCGATACCGCTTTGGCATGGGATTCTATTTCGACATCTCCAATGTTCAAATATAAAATCTCTTAATCATGAATTATACGTTCCTACTTATCTAACTATGATTAAATTAGTGATTTTTTTAAAATCATTTTCTTCGAATAAGGAATGTATTAATGTGCCTTGAATGAAAAGAACAGTAATTCCATATAAAATATGGGAAATAAAGCAGTGGGTGAAGGAGCCCCACCCCACCCAAACATCACTACCGAAACATGCACCGTTGTCGATCGCTTGCAGGTCGGATATGGTGACGGATCGGACATAAATCTTAACTGTTTTTGTTACGCCTAAGACTAGGGATGAAAACAGATCGGATACCGATCGGATATGCCTATTTCCATCTTAGCACTAATAAATATTCTTGTGAAATTTAGCAGTTGATCGTACTACGACATCCGAAATAAAGCAAATTAACTAATGACGATTATTAAATTGATTATCATTATTACACTAATACACTATCCTTGACAATTCGGCTCAAACAACCGATAATTAACGGTCCACAAAGGTCTACAAAACTAAACAGATATATCAAAGTGACGCTGCAAAATATATTACGTAAATATTGCTAATTCACTCCCTTAATTTCGACCTTTGGGATATTCGAATATTTCTCGAATCTATGAGCCATGGAAGGAGAAGATTTAAGGCATATATATAAATTATTATCAATTAGGTGCAACATAAATTGCCACGTCACTTTTGAAAATTAGTTCAATATCGATTACTTATTAATAAATATGTTTTTGATTAGAGATCAAACCAACAAATTATAGGGTTCTTGCCAGTACACGTTCTAAATAAACATATATAAACGTATTCGGATCCGAATATTCAAGCCATTACCATATATGTATCCGTATCCGGAAAATTTTTAAACCCCATATCTATATTCCATCCGTATTCGATTAATATTCGGATATGGATCAGATACGGATATCAGTATCTAGTAATTTTTCGAATACGGTAAGTGGATATTCGGATATATCCGTATCAGCTTTCATCCCTACCTAAGACACACCGACCTCTATCTTGATAGAGCCAACTGGTACGCATGACAATTTTAATATAAACGGAAATAGATATATCTGTATCTATTTTATAAAGATTTTGACATCTGTATCAATATCTATTTTAGAATAAATACGAATATATATATATATATATATATATATATATATATATATATATCACTTGGATACCATCTAGTAGACCCATAGGAATCGTCCGGATTGAAGGAGTTATGAGATGGGTTGACCGATGGTTATCCGCGGACCATTGGATCGAAGCCCCGTATGTCACGGGTCAAATAAGGTTGGATACCCGATCTCATGTGATTTTTTGGATAACAATTGATTTAAGGTCGATCCATACAGTTCGGTTCAGATAACCGTGAAATCCGTGAACCATGCACAGCCTATTCGAGCGGAGCTTATTCTCCAAACAAAAAAGGTCTTAATGTACCGTACGCCAAACTTTATTATATTCCATATTAGCTCGGTGGTTGTGGGCGTCGGTAATTTTTCCTACATTTTACATCTGTGAATTTCTAGTAATAAAATAATAACTAATATCCATTGGACCATAACTATATTATTTTTTAAATTTAAGCGCCCCCACATGTTATTTAGTGATTCATGAAGTTCTAGCAAAGCGAATAAAAATGAAAATGGTGGGCTAAGATAAAAATAAATGAGTTGAGACTAATATAAGTACTAGTTGGAGTTAACTAAGTCTCCAATTTTGTCCTATTTGTCTTCAATCCATTTTTTATATATATAAAGAGCGTCAAAAGATTTCTTTTCCGCCAATAAATCCCGATTTTGCCCCCGTCGCTCCGTTCTTCGTTCCATTTTCACCCTTAACTTTTGAATGGAATTACTCCACTCCCCTCTCTTCCTCTGATCCGCTCAGTATCGCGTCGCAGCCTGCAGCCGGCCCACCTCTGCCATCCACGTTGTCGGCCCAGCCGACGCCTAGGCCTCCTCCGGGTGGTCCCCCTTCAAGGAGTTCCTCTGCCGTCTCCGTCCAGCCTTCTCTCTATTTCTTTGTTCCTGCAATCCCTAGGTTGTCGCCATCGTCCAATCCCTACGCTCCCCACTCTTCGCAGACCTCCGCTCCGCCTCCTGCCCTTCCCTTCCTCATCCATCTCAGCCTCCCTTCTTGAGCTTCACCTCCCTGTCCGCCACGGTGGTGGAGCTCCCCGCGGTCCCACGCTCGGATCACAGGTGAGTGCCGTTGGGAGGCCCTGTGGCACACTCGCAAAGCACCAGCCAACAATCTAGATCAAGCAACACCTAATTCTAGGTCACCCATCTCCATTAGATGCAAACCCGAGATGCTAAACAAAGCAACACCTGATTAAAGGTCGCATATACCATGATTCAGACTTCTGGGTCATCCAAATTAGCACCTAAGTTCATCTAAATCAATCCTTGCAAATTTGTAATTAATTCCCGTAGGAGCCTTTCTTAAATATTGCTGTGGATGAATAAAAAAAGATTTACTTTTGTTAATCATAAATTCAGACCATTTAACTGATCTCTTACAAGTTATAATATTTCTTTGTTGCTACTGAATGTACTACGAGGGCTCTGATATAGTTATGCCATTCTTATGCTTGCCCTTTGTAAGGAGAGAATGGGAGGGGAAAAAATCACCTAATGAAAATAGAGGAAAGAATCATTTCATTGTATAAACCCTTCAAGAAATGCACCGACGTAATTAAAATTCCTGTGAATTATTTCACTGCTAATTTCGACGACCACACACAGAACTCTTCGCAAGACAAATATACAGTTCTATCTCTTCCCAAATGTTTGAAATAGAAAAGCATCTAAAACATCTTAACATTGTGGTACATTTAGATGTCCATTGCAATTCAATATCTATAAAAGAAAATCCGTTGTTGAAGAATTCTTAAGAACTTGTCTTGATGTCAGCGAAGCTTCTCAGAGGCCATCGGTGTTTGAACAATGGGCGATTGATAATCTAAGCCAATGCATGTTTTATAGATTTACGCGATAGTTGTAGAGAAGATTTGTTGCTTTTTCCACTCCAATTGGCAACATTGCTTTTACCACGTGATAGGAGATCAATCACATTGGCAGTTCATCAGACATCTTGGATGCAACATAACCATTTTTTTCTCACATTTGCGATGATGCTTCTAGCATTGTCGTCCTTCTAATAGACTAATTGTTTTAGTGGAAACACACGTAGATACATATATCTCTTGCCCATTATATGTTCTCATGTCGTCAGCATGTATAATTTTTTTTATTTACTACTGTTGCTCTTGAGTATGTTCTACTTTTTTATCTCCTGCCCATTATATGTTCTCATGCCGTCAGCATGTATACCCTTTTTCTCCACGAATAACATTGATATAAATCACCCCAGAAAATTTCTATTTTTCATTTACTACTGTTGCTCTTGAGTATGTTCTACTTTTTAGCTATGTCGTCAAAATCTATTATTCTAACTTGGCTGACCTATTGTATTTTTCCTAATGCATATGTGAACATTAATTATTTTCCAAAGATGATCTTCTTGATAAATTAACTAGCATAGTAGGGATTCAACAAGATATGAACATATTCATATTCGTCTTTTATCGAATTAGTTTTAAAAGAATGTGAATGGTTTTTATGTTCTGATTGCAACATATATGAACAACACTATGAATTTTTATTTGTTCGCAATTTGCATGTATGGATGGGTAGAAAGGCGGATACAATTATATTCATATATGATTGAATCCCTACACATATGGCATTCCTATATTGTAAAAAAAGTAAGGTGGTATATCGATCATGAAAGAAGGATACATATATCACAAACATGGACGATATGTGGTTTCGATATAATGATACCTTCGTCCATATTGACTTCTGATTTGAATATCTATGTTTATGTAGACAGCTCAAGAAAAGATTGAGTACATGTGTATGTTCCACATGAAGAGATGAGGACGTGTGCATGTTAAATAGTAATATAATCATTATTGACTAAAAGAATGTAAATGGTTGTCTGGCTTATTAGTTCCCCATTTAATCATAAAAGGCACTTTATCTGCATATACACTTCTTGGTTATAGTTCTACCATAACTGATAATATATTTTCTTGGCATATGTATAATTATACATGATGAAGAGTACTTATATTTAATTATAATTCTCAGTGATATAATTGTAGCTTTAATTACAACTGCTAAGGTATAAGGTCAGTTGGTTATTTACTAGATATACCTAATTTTAAGGGAGTGAACACCCGTGCTTTTTGCACGGGTTGCCCACTAGTTGTTATCAAGTGGTATCAAACAATAAGTTTCAAATCTTATTTAACAAATGGTATAAAATAAGATGATGGTATAAACAGTCGTATCTCCAATCACATCATGGTATAATAAATAAATAAATGACTTTTATTGAAGTCCGATAGTTGGTGGGGTCCCTTATGAAGATATTGCAAGGAAACAGGATGTCCATATCACCGACACACAAAGCATTTAAATACAAGGTTTTTATCAATTGTGCCTTATGAAGATATTGCAATTTCATTTATATTCCTCTCTTTTTAGGAATATCGGTTGTGTTCTTTCTTGTCGTTCTATCATTTGTATCCTTTCGTAACTTTAGTTGTCACTGAGTTGAACTTAAGCATAGTTTTTTAAACCATTGCCCAGTTAAGAGAGACATAATCGTCCAAACACCCCCCCCCACTCCTCCTTTCCTCCTTGAGGCCACGTCTATAAGGCAATTGTAGACTCCCGGATCCTCACCACGAAGAAGCTCCAGACCTCCAGCATCGTCCCCTCCCACGAGGACTTCGATCGCGAGCTTTGGACACTCAGAAAGGCACGACTCCCCAACCTCATGCCGATCCTTGCTGGACATTAGAGCTCCAGCTTCTTATATCCGACTTTTCCACGTGCGAGAAGCCCCACTCGTGCATTCACGATTCTCTAACAACCCCAATCCACCTTTGAATAGGGGCCAACGGTTCCGGATCACGCTCGGGGTGGTGAAGGGGCTCGCACATTTTCTCCAGTCCTTCCACCCGCCGATCGCGCACCACAGGATGAAACCTAGCAACGTGCTGCTGAATGTGGACCTCAACTCACGGATCAAAGTTTTCGAGCTCGCGAAGCTGATGGTGAGAGGCGGGCGGAAAGTGACGGTTGCGGTGGCAGTGGGGTACGTGGCACCCGAGGTGGCCTGCAGGAGCATGAGGGCGAGTGAGAAGTAGGACATCTATGGCTTCAGCATGGTGGTGCTGGAGTTGGTGACAGGACGACGAGTGGTAGAGTACGGGGCAGAGGAGGTGGAGGTGATGGGGAGGAAGAATAGAAGGGGAGGAAGAGGAAGAAGATCTCCTCTGCACAAAGCTCAACATTCAGGACATGCCCGTCATGTCCATCCTGCTTCCAGGCATGGGAACCGATAGAGGGTGAAGAGGGTCGCTGATATCTCTTGTGCAAGACTGAAAGGTTGTGTGCTAAAGACACAAATGGAATGTTGATGGAGCCTTCAGTTGGAAAGGATTTGATGGAGATTTGCATAAGATAGTCAGTTTCGGTCCTTCCAAATAAATCCGACACTTGATTAATTTGTCCATGCGGCTTCATTGTTCAATCATTCTCATAGGTTAGAGATTAATTTCCTGAAATTTGGTTTGTATTCATGTATTGGACATTGGATTTGTACCTCAATCAATCTTGTGATCATCCAGTTTTGTGTTATTCGTGTGATGTTATATTAGTATTCAACAAATCTTCAACAAATCTTTGCGGGACAGGAGTTGCCGATGATGCGAGAAGGGCCGGGGAGCTTCTAGACGCCAGTGTAGTAGTGGGTGGAGGTTTTAAGGGCCGTGGGGGCGACGGTGATGAAGGAGTAGGCCGGAGGCTGCATGCAACAAAGGAGGATGGGCCAGAAGAGGAGGATGGGTGGATCACTTACTAGCCCTCTTTTTGATATTTAATTTCCCTTGTATCCCTAAAGTTAACGTCTGTTTGCATTAGGTCTGGATGACCACTAACCCGAGGGGCACAAGTGATAGGACGACAAGAAGTCGGGGGGCACAACTGATATTCTCAAAAAGGTAGGGGCATAACTGAAATTGTAATATCTCAGAAGGGCATAACTGATAGAAACCCTTATGTATATATATAGGGCTGATTTTGTGAGAGCTAAAACCTGTGAGAGCATGAGAGCAATTATTCTGGACCACTAGATTCAACAGGAAGAAGACCAGGAGAGAGAAGACAGAATCTAGTGGTACAGAATCACTGCTCTCATGTTCTCACAGTTTTTTACTCTCACAAAATCACTCCTCTCTCTCTATGTATATATGTCCATATTGGTTGTTTTCATGTTTGCTTTTCACATGTGAAAATGTGTGAGATCCATTATGGAAAGTCAATGCATCATGTAGGAGGTAATAATTGTGAATCATTTAATTTCATATTGTTATTATATTTTAGGCTTGGAATGTTATGATGATAATTCAGGTAAAAGCATCTTATATGGGGACACATGCAATAGATAATATTACATAAAATATGGACTCTGATCAAACCACACTCCAAAAATCATGTGTATATAGGCATACACATATACAATTGTTCAAAAGTTATCTTAGAAAATTCTAAGATAAAAGTGTTTCTTCAATAAGTTGCCTCGATTGGTTATACTTTACTTGTGGCTTTCTAAATGGAAATTGGTTACGTTGAAATTAAGTGACTTATCTGGACGTTATTGGTGAAATAAATTAACTTGAGAATTGTTAGTAAAGGAACGTATTGAGAACTTAGTTAGGATGTATCTAATGTTTGAATAACCCCAGTAAATGACCTGTAGTGGTCAACAACTAGTCGTTTCACGACCGACGGTTACGGAATGACCGGATCCGATGGTGCCATGTCGGGCGGGCGCGGGGATGATGGGGGCGGACGGCTCGAGGGGCTCGCGCCCTATAAATAGACCTCCCGACGGGAGGAGAAGCCATCCAAGGCAACGCCTCGAGTACGGGAGCCCCCCATCCATCCATCTCTCTCCCTCTCTCTCTCTCTCTCGTTCTCTCGGAAGTGAAAACAAGGGCGTACCTCGATCGGATTCTCTTAGACTGGTATCAGAATGTTTTCTAGAGAACTTAAGCCCCGAATTGGTCAAAGTGCCAATTGAAATGTATTGCGACAATCAAGCTGCGATAAGCTTGATCAATAGTGGGGCTAATAGTTCTAAAGGAAAACACATTGAGATCCAATATCATTATATACAAGATATAGTGGGAAAGCAAGAAATCACGGTAACCTACATACCTACCAGTGATATGTTGGTTGATTCTCTAACCAAGGGAATAGCAGCAGGAACATACATTAAACATGTTCATTTAATGGAACTTAGGAATGTATGAGTCAAAAAAGAGGTTTCATAAATAATGATCCTCACATAATAAATCTCCATGTATATACTACACGAATAGTGGGAGTATATATATTTTTGACCACTTTGGTCAAGTGGGATCTACTTCATGTATGGCTACGTAGGTACCCCAACTATAAGAAACTTCGTATCTTGGAGTTATAGTGCTTATCTACTTGTGCTTATCTACTTGTCGTATTTCGATTGTGAATGTGATGCATGTGAGTTGGTTGCTAAATATCGAGGTCCTAAAGAGGGGGAAGGTGGCATTGAATATACACATATCACTCAGAATTGTACAAAACATGACGCGATAAGATTTGGAATTTGGTTTGCTTGTGATGGAAGCAAGCGATCCGGACTCCAAAATAACATGTAAATAACGAATTAGGAATATGTGAACAAACATCAAGACAAAGTGTCAAAATCTGTACCTTCAAGGTGTTCCCCCAGATTCCTCCTTCACCTTGAAATCATCAATTTTGAGGTACCTCGGGTGAAATGCACGCGAGCATGTCGCAACCCTTGTCGTCCTCTTCGAAAGGGTGCCTTCAACTCACTGATTAGAGGTCAGTGGCGATGACGGAGGATGAGCTCCGACGAGCTCTAAGACGATGTTCCGGCAAATTAACTTGGTGGAGTGGGCTAAGTGATCTAACCACTTAGTTTATATAAGTTCGGTTTGGGATTTAAAAAATCATAAGCGATCTTATTTCATACATAATTTTTTCATGTTGTTCGATGTTCTAGGGTTCGTTAGAAAGATCTCGAGGAGTACTAAAAGATTGTAACACCCCAACCCCAAACATAGTGCCATACCTAAAACTCACGAAGTGTGAGTATGGTTTATAAGTGGTGGGGATTACTACTTGACAACTTGGGCTTAAGTATTTTGGGTGATTGTTAACGGGTCCATCTGGGTTGTACCCAACAAGTTGTTAGGGCCAGTTTTCCTCGATAACGTACCGGGGACCTAAGCCCGGGACGTTACAAATGGTATCAGAGCCAAATTCTCTCTTATAGTGGAAAGAGCTACCCGAGAGGTGGAGCCGCCCCTACAAAGAGGTTGGAGGAAATGGCTACCCGGAGCGTGCAGCCGCCACTATCACTGGGAATAAGTGATGGGCCATGTCGCAACGAGGATGTTGCGAATATAAGTGGGGGAGGTTGTAACACCCCAACCCCAAACATAGTGTCATACCTAAAACTCACGAAGTGTGAGTATGGTTTATAAGTGGTGGGGATTACTACTTGACAACTTGGGCTTAAGCATTTTGGGTGGTTGCCAATGGGTCCATTTGGGCTCGAACCCAACAAGTTGTCAGGGCCGATTTTCCTCGATAACGGACCGGGGACCTAAGCCCGGGATGTTACAAAGATAGAGTAGCATTTCTAGAATTTGGATATTGAGCAGGTTGGAAATTAGGATTTGGTGAAGTTGGATACTTTGGGATCTCACACCGAATCATCTCGATTAAAATCAAAGGGATCCCTCAAAATATTAGGTGTCGTTCGACTACCGGGGTAAAATCGGAGTTTACCCCCCTTACCCCATATTTTCTCACTCCTATGTGGGCCCCACTTTATTCCTTTTTAAAAAAATTAAATAAATCAATTTTACATCATCAATCCTATCAAAAAATAATATATTATACCATCATATCATATAAAAATTATAAACTACTCCACTTCTACCCACTTTTCCAAACTTCAATACAATCACATCACAATAACTACTCACTTTTTCAAACTTCAATACAATCATATCACAAAAACCCACTTCTAACCCACCCCCAGTTTAACCCTCTATCCAAACACCAAAATCCAAAAACGGGTTACCTTCTACCAGTTTAACCCGCCTTAACCCGCTAACCAAACGCACCCTTAGAGAACTATCGCATGTTCATCGCATCAATTCCACCTTCAGGTCCATATGCATACTCGGTAGCTTGAAAAGAGGGCTATCCACTACTCTCACTCACATCTCCTCTATGAATGTTGAACCCATGCTCCTGCACTTGGAATATGCTTGAAGATTTATACCTTGAGGATAAACCTTTGTTACCTAATACTAATATTGAACTTTGCCAGGATGTTATCGAGGATACTTGTAAGGGATTTTATACCCATAACCTTGTATTTTGTCATAATGAGATATTTACACACATAATCTGAATAGTTTCTTACTTACGTACATAACCCTCAACAATCTCAAATTATGCCCATAATCTCAGATAATGTTTAACTCTTGCATGACATAATCAAGTGTTAATTTCCATCCATTTTTCTGTTAACTCTGATGTAATCCGTGAAATGTTAGACTGTTAAGTTCACAACCATTATAAATGATCCACTTTTTCCTCCTCTTCCCCTTCTCTTCCACGAGAAGAAAGAGGATCCTCTGTTGTAAAGAGGATTACAACAGATGTGTTGTAATTCTTTAATTATTATTTTTTATTTTGATTCTAAAATCCAACCTTATAGATTGGATCTTAGATTAATACCTTACATATCCTCCAAATTTCGCTCAAATCCAAGCTTATTTGCTATTTTATCTTAATGATTTAGAATTCAGATCTTTTTTAAATGAAATTTAAGTTGATTAGATCATTGACTGAATGTTTGACTATTACGATAAAATACAAATTAGTTCAGATTTGAATGAAATTTAGAAGATATGTAGAGCATTAATCTAAAGTTCAATCTATAAGATTAGATTTTAGAAGAGCGAATTGACCGGTTGAATGTCTTGCTTGCTGATCACAAAAAAATATTTAGGTAGGATTACAACACCTCTTTACAGCAGAGGATCCTCTTCCCCACGGGAATCCATTCTTGAGCTCTGTCATAACTTGCATGTCAATCATCAACATCGGTAATTGGAGTTGGCACTTAGACTGGAGCATCATGGACTTGCATTTGAATCAGATATTTGAGAGCACGGATCCTCTGCAGCACTATAGAGGCCGGCTGTAAAAAGGTGTGCATCCCGAGCCGCTCAATCAAGATCAATCAGTTCACACGACAAGGACTCAAAAATACCCAGATTTTGTATGAAGCACTCGATCTTGATCGAGCGGCTCGAGACACACACCTTTTTACACTGCAAGAAGATCCGTGCTCATCATATGATCCAAACACACCACTTTGAGAGGCAATCTGTATCCTTTGTTGTTCATCGTACTCCTCGGTTTCTTCCTGCTGCAAACCATCTTCGCCCCATCTTCCTCTTGCTCTCTCCTTGACAGCACATACCCACAACTCCCAGACCCCACGGACACATACCTTACCTCATCCTCTCGCTTCTATCTCGATCTCATGCAAGGGCTCCGGTTGTCTGCTGTAGTGCTGTAATACACTACAGCCGCTCGATCACGAGCATGATCGAGCGGCTGTAGTGCATTACAGCACTACAGCACTGCAGCAGAGGATCCTTAAGTTGTAGCTAATGTGAAATAGGTAACATGAACAGAGAGATGAATAGTAATCATCGTTTAAATGGAGAGGGACAGGAAGAAATGTCCTGTAATAAGAAAGGGAAAGCTATTGCAAGAATAAGAAAAACACGAGGTAAATGGAGAAATCTAAAAGAATCAGTGATTGCCCCTGAGGCAAGCAACAAGAATTCTAGATGTATGCTACTAGATGTGCAGGAAACGTAACCAAAAAATATAACTAGATGGGATAGAAAAAATTATACCATCATTAAATGTCGCTATAGTAGTAAAAATATTTACATTTCAATTGCTAAAAACCAATCACCACCTGTTAAAACCTGTCCGTCGTTCATCGGTGCATCGCTGTATATCATGAAATAGCCGCCGTCCTGCATTCTTCGTCCAGGGATCTCTCAAAACTGGCCGCTGTCCCCGCTGACCGAAGTATAAGAAGCTCCGGCCACATCTCGTGCCAACACTCGACACCATATAATCGCAGATCCATCATGCTTCGGCATCTGTCTCCTTCTCCTGGTCCTCCGCATGTCATGCGAGAGACAGCTGCAACTTCTGGTAAGGAATTGTTTGAAGGAATTGTAGAATGGCGCAAAAAGAAAGTCGGGTGTCGTAACAATGATGCAGGAAGGGACCATGGTTTCAAAAATGGTTAATCCCTTTTCCAGATGAGCCTCTGCCGCGGTTGCCACCATGCGGACCAGTGCTCTTCTACGTTGCCACCAAGTCTTAAAGCTGCTCTCCGGCATGCCTCGGCATGTTTGTATCTTCCGCCAAGGCAGAGATTCATGAGCTGCCAAGACACACACCATCCAAGTGGTATACTGGCGAAGAAGATCCGATGCCAAACATGATACTAACATTATTATCGGGATGGCGTGAAACTTCAGCCCTTCCATGCTGCTATATAGTTCTTCACAAAAAGGAGCACTTTCCAGCTAGTGATCAGGCAAACAGTTCCATGAGAATTCAAGCACACCACCTGCTGACAACCAGCAAACCAAGCAGCAAGGTCCAGAAGTGAAGGATGCAATCCGTTTAAATACCCAATCCATGTCCCCGTAACAGATCCCGTGTTCTTCCAAGTTCCGCCCTCGCAGCTACCACTTCCAAGGCCCCTCGTACTTGCCGCAAGCTGAGGCCAACATGGGCAGGAGAAACCCAAAAGATACAACAGATGCTGCTATGGTTCTTTCCTGAAGACCCCGGAGGAATTCATTCGCTTGGGAGCACCGTATTGCCGCGTATCTCGGGATTGACCTTGTTCATCAAAAGAACTCTCGATTTGGGGTTTCAAGCTCCTGTAGCTCCCATTCCTGGGAAATGATGCATTTGATTTGTCATCGTCATCTGCTTGTGTGGTGGATGACTTGGGATCAGATATAGCATCCATGTTTCTCTGCCTTTGTCCAAAAGACCTCTGACCCCGTGCAGCACCGATTTTTGTGGGCGTATGATTCTTTATCTTGTGAACCAAGAATTCTTTTGGGATACCGTTCAAGTCCATGAAACAATTCCTCGATTTAGAGTCCGCGATCAAAGCAGCCCAATCATCTGATTGCATAAGAGCATTTGCATTGCCGACAACCTACATTCGTCAAAGATCGTAAAAAAACTCAGCATTTGACCTCCGAGGGGCAATTTTGAGAGTCAAGAAACAGTTTTAACAATTGAGTGAACAATGAAAAGAGAACATACCCATAGTGCCCTCCTAGCTCGAGTTAGAGCAACATTCATTCTGCGAATATCAGCAACAAATCCAACACCATGGCTCGATGCACGGACGCAAGACATGATTATCACATCCCGTTCCTGTCCCTGGAAAGCGTCAACTGTGTTGATGTACAGATCTTTACCTTCTTCCGACTTCAAAACTTGTTCAAACTCACGCTCAATGCATCTTAACTGAAGTTTATATGGCGTAATTATCCCGACGGAGACTTTATTTCCACCACCACTCTTCACAAAGCTCTGAAGATGTTCATAAAGACGCAGGCAAAACAGAGCTTCATGAACGTTTTGGTAGGAAACAGACCCACCTCTGTGAGATTCACGCCCATGCATGATATCAAAGAACATGTAAGGCTGCAGAAGCGGATCCTTGTAATAGATCTCATCAGGCAAGCTGGAGACACTCTCACTGTCAGTTAGGCGCCCCTGATAGAAGTACCTAGATGGAAAATCACGAATCTGTGGATGCATTCTATACTGCAAGGACAATAACAAGGTAGGACAACCTGCTTGCTGAAATCTCTCAAAAAGACTCCTGCTATATAAAAGAGTTCCAGCAGCTTTACTGATGACAGTTGCAGGAAGCTGCTGAGGATCACCAACAAGCACGCACCTTGATGCACCAAGGGATAACGGAGGGAGGACACCTACCTCACTTGCCTGCGCAGCCTCATCTATCACGATCATGTCAAAGCCATGTGTAAGACGAGAGAACAGCTTGCGACCGCTACTAGAAACAGTCGTGAAAACAATCTCAGCTTCATTCGCAAAACTTGCTTCAAGATTAGCTCGAGCTTCATCCATGTTGAAATTATTCCCTGGTCGGAACTTGGCTTCCACGATGAGAAATCGTGATATTTCCACCAGAATTTTATCTCTCTGTTCAACAGCCTGGGCAAGTTCTTGCAGCAAGATATCTCTATTATGATCTCTAGCAGCAAGAACCTCGGGTTCCACGCCAACAGATCCTTGTGAGCGGCCAACAGCTGCTGCAGCGTTGAGCTGCCTCTGTAGATACGATATCTTCTGAAAGGACTGAGAGTCCTGGATTTTCAAGCTATGTAACCAACCAGTTACTTCCTCACGCCCTTTCTCAAGAAGGTTATTGGTTCTTTGCTCAACAGAAACAGCCTGAGCAGCACGCGTCTGAGAATCGACACCAACACGAGCTACATCTGGTCTATAAATTTTCATTTCACCGTCAATGAAACCACGATTAAGAACACGTGCCAGCAATTCATCTGTTGCAGCATTTGATGGAGCACAAACGAGCATTCTGGGCTTCGGGCAGAGCTTTGGCAGAGTGCGGAAGGGATTCTGGTCCATGCTGTGCAAGACATCGTCAATGGCTCCAGTTCCAGGGGACTCATAATTACTCTCACTTGGCTGCCTATAACTCTCTGGGGCAAGTTTCTTCAGCAAAGCAGCATAATAATGCTGATACTGAACAAGGTGAATAACATTTAGCATACCCCAAACAGTGTGAGTTTTTCCTGTTCCAGGAGGGCCCTGAACAAGAGTAAATGGCCATGGGTCCTGCTTTTTGTTAGCTCCATTAGTGCCAGCAGCAGTGTGCATTGCAGCCCACTGAATAGCAGCTAGCTGTGGTTCATTAAATGTCCTATGAAGATGATCGATGAAGTTTTGTGTAAAACATTCTGGCATGGCAGGAGGTCGCTCTTCATACTTTGGAAAATGTTCCGGGCTAGGCTTCAGTATCGCATTTTGCATCTGGAATATGATTACAGCGTAAGGTAACAGGAAATTCCAAAAATGCACTAGAAAAAGCCACAAATGGTTTAGATATCCAACCTGCATGTTGAGACGACGAAATGCATGCAATGCAACATATTCGCGTTGAGTAGTAGCAAGGGAACCAAGCACGGTCAAATACCAAGTACTTTTAGGTTGAAGCTTCCTCAAAATATGTTCATCGTCCATCTTGCTGAAATACAGATCAGTACTCAAATAAGAGGAAAGTCATGACCATGCCTGGGCACTATTTAACATAGAAAAATCGGCCCTACACCACAACGAGAGCCCCCCTACACTAACAAAAGAAGAGAACTGACAGAGCAAAGAACCAAAATAAATTGAAGAGAGGTTATTTCTCTAAAAATTGAAAAATACACTCAAAAAAAGGTGCAACAAAGACATAAATTCAAATCCACCATTTCTGCAAGGCACCATTTCTAAATGATCCACTAATATGCAATAAGAAAAGTAGCCAGTGCAGAAAGCATTATACCCATTAGAATCATAGGCATCCCCGACATAAAAATGAAGAATGGCACCATGAGGATCACGTGTGTCTGTCGGTGAATGACGTCTTACGGTACCAGCAACCCGTCCACTCACCTCTGGATCCATATCCTCCCCACCATTACCAGCTTTGACGTTCCTCTTCACTCTTGCTACTTGTAGATCAGAATAAACCAGCTAAGGATCGTAAAAATAAAACTCTAACTGCATCTAAACACAAACACTAACCTGCACCGGGCCTAGGGAATGATAGAACAGCTACATCACCTTCCTTAAACGACCACTTCATTTCATGAGATGGAAGCACAATAACATCGTACCAACCTATATCCATCGTAAAAGATCATAAATAAAGATAATATAATTTTCGATGATCGACAATAGCAGAAACTGAAAATAACATAGATTAAACACAACTTCTCTAGGTAAAAAAGATATACTGTCCCTCCAAATTCATACCAAAAAAATAAAGAACCGAATGCAGATAACTTAAAGAAGAATGACAAACAAGGCTATTAGAAATGTATATGTCATAGTGATAAACAATACAGATAAACGAAAGAAACTCAATACATCAGAATATTCAATGGTTTTATTATCAGCAAAACAGGTGCATTCCAGTGGCTAACCATGTTTTTGCCACATCACAATAATGTGGCCAATTGGTCTTCAATAAATCCCACAAGATCGTTACAGATTCCTCAGCATTTAACTTTTAAAATCTAGTTGAACACTGGCACAAATCCTCTCTATTAAAGATGCAAAAAATCATGATAGATTAAACTTCATAAAACATGGCTGTCTGTCAAAATGAAAATACTACATGACAAACATCTACTGCCATTCCAAACCCAACAAGTGTTATATAGAGAACAACTCGACAATCAACTATGTAAGCGCATACCTTGCAATGACATATTTGTGTTTATGACAGGATAGATTTATCCAATTAGCAAAAAAAGAACAAGATAATTGCCTATCTCAGAAAAAGTAACACGATATCCTCAAAGGAAAAGGTGGGAAAGTTGACGAACAAATTTCCAACCATAACTACGGAGCTAACAAGTAAAGGTCATCATAGATATAAATCACGAGGATTGTGTGTAGAGTGGACAGCACAGCATAACTGGACTAATGCGAATCCAAAGTTTCTTTTGAGGCAAAAATGAGAATCCAGAATTGACAGAAAGTAGATGGCAAAAACCACTTTTCATGGATCGTGCAGCATTAAATAAGGGACCACTAGACTGCTTCAATACCATGCAGTTGCATGAATCAGCAGATCCTTGCTTCCCATCTTCATGCTGCGAGTGCTTAGAAATAACCTGGCTTATTTAAGCATGCGCCCTGCACCAGGTCACTTCACTCAGTTAAGGTTAAACTGAAACTTGGAATTGTTTTTTGAAACTTTGGGTTATTTCCATGTCTACTACAAATAAACACTCAACAATATGCACATCTTTCATGCAATAAGCAGCAAAAATGAACTGCATAATCCTTCCAATCAACTTTAAAGATTAACAATATACAAAAAGAAAAGATCAAGTACTCCCTTATTATTAACCTTCCTGGATGTTTATCCTTTGGCTTTTTGGAGAAAAAATGAGTTGTATCAAAGCACTCCACTTTACCATTCCCTTTTTTGCACTATTTAAATTTTATTCTCCAAATATTTAAGTGGATCCCAGAATCGAATCAAATTATGGTGAATCTCCATTGCTGCTGCTACCACATTACATTTATCAATGAAGAAAAATACCCATCCATGCAATGTCTGGTCACTGCTAATGCGCACACCATTTACATCCTCAATATAGAAGATGATGTCAGAGGGACAAGCATGGGTTTGGACGGTGGTAAAGGTACAAGAACTAGATCAAGATTGCTTAACCAAATGATTAGTGACACAGGATGAGAACATGGGTCACTGCTTTCCTTACAATATCATGTTTCCACATTGCAAGTTCTTCTGTTATCTTGGTCATCAAGTCTAATAAAATGTAAATATGCATGTGAACCTAGATAAGATCTTATGTTCATAGGGCCAGACAGTCTAATATCATTAGCATTGACCAAATGATTAGTGACACAGGATGAGAACATGGGTCACTGCTTTCCTTACAATATCATGTTTCCACATTGCAAGTTCTTCTGTTATCCTGGTCATCAAGTCTAATAAAATGTAAATATGCATGTGAACCTAGATAAAATCTTATGTTCATAGGGCCAGACAGTCTATAGTAGCTGTGAGGGAAGATTAGAACATTAGCATTGGCCCCATGGTAATCCTGGGATCATTTGTACCAACACCACCATAGTCCTATTTGTTCTGAAAAGTTTTTTCCCCCAACTAACGCTTTAAACTTATCCCTTAAACTTACACCATCTACACCACCAAACAAAAAATACAAGCTAAAATAGTTAACTATTATTTACGACCTTATTCTGTAACTCCAAATATGTCAGAAAGGTCATGGCGATGGATCACAGTAAATAAACCAGCGCAGCACAAATTGAGGCTCGGACAATGAAGTGCCTGCTATCCATATCTAAGAGACGAATGCTCAAAACAAACTAGGATTACAAAAAATAGCTTCAAAAAAGAGAAATTAGGATAAATACAGAGAAGTATCCAAAGACACCAAAAACTAGTTCCTACCAAACGTGTTCAAGAAATTTCAATCAGACTTCGACAAGCTAATAAAAAATGGTGAAGTATTCTCTCATTTTAAGTAGGGTAGACTACATGGATTCTTGCTCAAATCCATGTTGAAAGAACCGACTCTTTTTACACTAGTTGTGGGCTACCTAATGCAACCCCCACAAGGAGGGATTTCAACCATGGTCTTTTGGGTTGTAGGCACACTGCACTACCAACTGACCTTTGAAGTGGGTAATTGTCAAACTAATGTACTGTGAAAATTACAGTCAAAAGGTGGTATGAAATTCCCTACATAATTGACACGGGTTAAACAGTACACCAAAAGAATTTTCATCATGCCAACCATGCAGGCTAATCTCCTTCACTTGGAAATAGGGATGGGCATCGGCCGGGCTGGGCCGGACCTTGAAGGGTCCATGCCCAAGTCCATCTAAATATTTTGGGCATTGGGCCGGGCGTGGGCAAGCAAATGTTGTTGTTATTCGGCCCAAGTTCAGGCCCGGCCCATTTCCTTTGGGTCGGGCTTGGACCGGGCCGGGCCGGGCTGACCCAAGCCTCGATGCAGAGAATAACATTTTAAGGATATCTTGAAAGGTATGGATACAAACTTGTCATAATAACAACTCTCATTAACTTGTTTCTCCTTTTTTCAGGACCTTAAGCGTAATTTACATCCATCTTAATGAAACGAAGTTATATGTCTGGCTACAAATCCATCCAGATATTGAAGTTTATAGCATGTGTTGTTGCCTAGAATTTTATGCCATTAACAAGGGAAGAATACAACGTCAGCAATTTGATGGGGGTAAAAACCTTATTCCCATAGCAACCACACAACTATTCCTCAAGTGTACATCAAGTGTTGTCTATAGAAATTAGATCTTAATATTAATATCAATGATTTTAAGATCATAACAGCCGATGAGGAGTTAGAGTTCCCTTTTCTTTCGTCGAATTGCAACTTTAAACATAATAATATCATTTTGATCCATGGTTTTTGTTCACCAATCTTACATTGATCTCGTCATGTGCATCTTGATTCCAGTCACAGTGATATGCCTAACATATAGAACGAGTACACAACAGCTGACATTTTGCAAAGAAACCCTATTGAGAAATGGTTAACCATTCAACAACCCCGTATCAGCATGTGCCTCTCCGTATCCAACACCAGCATCTACCAATTGCAATTATAACGTCGAATAGAAGCCATATAATATTGCTATAATAAATCATTATATTATATCATTTCGGACCATATCCAACACCAACCTCTACCAATTTCGGGTCAGGTCTTGGGCTTTCTTTCGAGCCACTCCTCGGGCATAAATCGAGCCCCTGAACAAGGCCCTAAATGTCGGTTTCGGTCACCATTTCGGTATCGACCAAAACAGAATTTCGATGGAATCTCGGTGGAATTTCAATCGAAATTTCGATCATTTCGGTCATTTTTTGTACTAGGACCCCCATATTTCGGTCATTTCGGTCATTTCGGTCGAATTTCGATTTCGACTGGATATCGATATTTGACAGAAATTCGACCGGATTTCATTGAAATTTGAGGCCATGCCCCTAAACGGGCCGAGACGGGTTGGGCCGAGCCAAGCTCGAGCCTGGCTCAAATTAAATTTGGGTCGAATTTCTAGGCAGGGGCCCAGCTCAATGCTCTTTTGGTCTTGGGCTGGGCTAGACCGGGCCGGCCAAGCCCAATGCCCATCCCTACTTAGAATGCAGGTTTCTCAAACATAACAGGTATCAATCAACTTTAGTCTTAATGATCAAACTCAGTAAAGTATTTCTATTTTGGGATTTTTACATTACAAAACCTGAAACTTTGCAAATTACCTTCTCAACCGCGTATCCATCGTAATTATCGCCTAAATCTTACGAACTTAATAACTATTACACTACAGACCCTGATAGACTGTGGTTAACTCCTGAAAGGGTTGTGGTGTAACCATTGGCAAGTTTATGGGGTATGTGATTTGTGGTGTAAAAATCACTTATTTTTCATTTTATATTTTATTCAACATATCCTTCTAGCTATAGTGGTTCTTATGAAATATTTGACTCAACTTCTAGAACATTAAATAATGTTTCAGATGTTACTCAAACAATTATTATAGTATATCACCAAACTGGTGGAGTGTGAAATAAATAAATGGAGTTTACTTTTCGTCCGTTAATTAGAGTCAAATTATTTTTACAGTCTAAATGATTCTGTTGCATTTTTATTTAAAATAAAGAGATCGCATGCGATCTCACATCAATTAGTTAGTCGGTTATAGACAGTTAGAGATATTTAGAGTGTAATTAGAGTCAATTAGGTAAAAGTTAGGATTTGAAATTTTATTTGCTTTCTATTTTCTGTAATCCACCCCTCCTATATAAAGGAGGTGGTAGCCTAAAGTTTTATGAAGTCAAGAGTTAACTAAATTTGAGATTTGATCTCCTTTCCCTCTCCCTACTCCCTTGGCTCAATCTCTGTGGTTCTTCTTCTCCAAATCCCTATGCAACCAGTGAGTTTTCTCTTCTTCCATCCTACGATTTCTTCCACCAAATAATTTCTACGGCTAAATTTAATTTTTCCCACCGTTCAAAAAATTCGCATTTGCATCAATTGGTATAAGAGTATGGCCTACAAATCGTCCACACGATCTGACGATCCTTCCACCTGTTCACGTAGGCACAAGATCAAAGAAGAACGTGGCAATCGTATAATCTGAGCCGAGTGTCTGAAAATCGCAGCGACGATGCAACAGACATGGATGGAAATGCAACGTGGTATACGACAAATGCTAGAGTCAAAGATTTCGAAGTCTCCTGTTGTTGTCCAGGAATTCCTTGAGCCTCTGATCCTTTCCTCGACGTTACAGGTTAGCCATTTCACCACCACAACCCCTCCGCTAACTCCTCCAAGCCCCTCATAGCCTCCCTCCAACACCACAGTCCCGTAGCCACCCCATCGTGTGGCCTCCGTACCTTCGCCAACACCGTCGACCCTGCTAAAACCCCTACCACCACCTCACATGACCCCGCCTCCCCTGCAGCCCTAGCCTCATTGCTACCACCCTCCCCACCTCCATCGACCCTACATCCCCTCTACTCTAGCTGAAGCCTCCCTTGCACCATCTTTGCATCGACAACCATCCATCATCACTACCTACCTCACTCCCACTGTATCGCACATCCCAGCCCAGCCACCTCCTTCCAACCTATGTGCCCACCCATCGCCACTTCTAGGGCCTCTCGTGTCGAGGACAATGTCAACCCTAGCACCTATGCCATCCTAGGCGAGGTCGATGTTGCCAATACCACCGACGAAGGCCTAAAAAACGAACCCGTTGTTGCTACCTACTCCCATTCTTCCACCGTCACCGTTGAAGAAATGAGAAATACAAACTCTAAAAAGAGACGTGCGTTCCTTTTTTAGAAAATTGAATCCCTGAAATTGGGGATTTAGGGCTCTCTTGGGTTAATTGTGGCGCAACCCCTTAACCAGAACTCTTTATCTAAAGGGTAAAGAAGTAAGATACATACGGGTGGGAGTTGTTATAAATAGAGTAGAAATTTTGCAGGAATGCCCCTTAGTGGAAAAGAATTATAAACATAATGCTGAGAAGAACAAGAAATTGAAGAAGATTGGCCCACCAATTTCAGATGAAAGTCTCCAAGGCCACAACTAGAGATTGTGCAACTCATCAGGAGATGAATTTTTTGAAGCGGCAGAGAGCTAATGCAGCATGAAATAAATAAATATGGTTTAATTTTCATCCTTAACTAGAGTCAAGATATTTTTATGATTAAATGAGTATGTTGAGATTTTTATTTAAAATAAAAAAATCACGTATGATCTCAAATCAATTAGCTAATCAGTTATAGAAATTTAGAGTCTAATTAGAGTCAATGTTGTAAAAGTCACCCGACTAGCCCGACTAGTAGGTCCGACTAGCTTAGTCAGTGGGGTGGCCGACCGAGTACCGATTAATTCCGACCAGGTCTACTAGTCAATCATTTTTTGCTAGGAGATACTGTATTTCTTACCTTTTTCAAAGCAAACCTATTCTAATGCACTTAATGTTTTATTTAAATTCAATTACTTCTTTTGATTGATTATGATAATAAATAAATAAATATACATATAAATCTATGTAAATATATAATAAAATATGTATAAAAATTATTTATTTATTTAAAAAATCAAAACCGATTAATGCCCGACTAAATCCGATTAATCGCCAGACCGTCGATTAATCCTTAGTTAGTGACCTGGTCGACCGAGTACCGACTTTTGCAACCTTGATTAGAGTTAATTAAGATAAGTTAGGATTAGAAATTTTGTATGCTTTCTATTTTTGTAATCATTCCCCTCCTATATAAAAAGGGTGGTAGCCTAAAGTTTTATGAAGTCAAGAGTTAATTAAATTTGAGATTTTAACTCCTTTCTCTCTCCCTTCTCCCTCGACGCGATCTCCATGGTTCTTCTTCCCTAAATCCACCGCAACCGGCGAGTTTTCTCTTCTCCCACCCTACGATTTCTTCCACCAAATATGTTCCACAGCCAAATTTATTTTTTTTATTGTTTGCAAAATTCTCATCTGCATCACAAACAACGAATAGTTGGCATGTTGTTAAATAATCACAGGTGTATAAGCTCATATTACATTTCAAAATTACCAGGAACTTTTTTTAGACCAAAAACAAGGGGGAAGCACGCTATGGAGTCCATCTCAGTTATAATTTTACTCTGAAGAGAGGGTAAAAGAAAGACTTACAGTGCCCACGACTCAAGGAGAGAACTGGAATGAAAAATAACATTTTTGCAAAAAAAAAGGCTTATTGGATAAAAGAAAACAATTTATGTCCAGTCAAATAGCCCAAATTGTTGCTAGAGGGCGAAGAATATCCGTCCTAACACAATTCTTAGCAAGGAACAAGGATTCCCAAAAGAGGTCCAGATCCTGGATGTCCAGCCAGCTCAGATTAGCCATATCCCAAATTGGAGCAGCCTTTACACACTTGAAGAAGTGGTGATCCACCGTTTCGCTATTTGTCTCACAAAGAGGGCATCTGTTGGAAATGTCTGGAAAAAGTCTTGCACAAAGATCCCTAGTCAAAATGTGTCTTCTCCTTAATAGACACATAAAAAAGTCTACTTTGGAAGGTAGGCGAAGCTCCCAGATAAGTTTGCAGTCACGAATCTAAAAATCCATTCTATGAGGGGGGCTGAAAATTGCCCGATAGGCCCTCTTGACATTGAAGGAGTTGTCCTGCCACACCCAGTGATCTCTGCTCGTAGAATGTCTACCATTGAGTCTCAGAGATTCGAGTAAAATGAGAAATTATTCAAATTGTTGGTCTGAGAAGTCAGGTACGAATGTAGGAATCCAGCTCCCATTAATTCAACAAACCGAGACCAACGTGTCTTGGTCAGCAAACAAAGCGAAGCGTCGCAGGAATCTGGATGACAACGTCTACTCGACAGTCCAATTGTCTTTCCAAAAAAAGGAGTTCTCATCTCCCATCCCCAAGCACCGCACGAAAAAGCTCCTGAAAGTAAGGCAGCATCGATTCGATTCCCTTCCAGAAGACTGAGGAGTGCACATGTTGCTGCAACATGTTGGGATCCCCGATACTATATATCCTATGAAACAATCGACAACATATGTCATCACCACTGCCCCACGGACGGCTTGCCTATTTTAGCAACAATGACTTGTTCATGGTCTCCAAATCCTTGATGCCAAGACCACAATCCATCTTCGATAAGCAAATAGTTTCCTAATCCACCAAATGAATCCTACCACCATCATGTCCGGACTTTTCCCATATATATCTTCGCATTATCTTCCCAAGTCCGATCCTTATACCACCAGGCAGAATGCGAGAAGACGGAAAATCAGGATGGAAGAGATGACAATTTTGGCAAGCACAAGTCTCCACCTCTTGATAAGATAGCTGCTTACCAGCCTGACAACTTCCTCTCTATTTTCAATATCAACAGATAGCCAATCATATATTTCAGTTCTCCTGTGAGTGAGAGGAACATCAAGATAACTGATCGGCACAAAACCACAACTCGTTCCCAAAACCGCAACACAATCCCTTGCAGACTCCTCAGAAAGCCCAAAAGGGATGAAAGTAGATTTCCCATGGTTAAGAACAAGCTCGGATATCTCACTGTAAATCTCCAAAGTTGTTGTCATTCCTTTTGCCTCCTCCTTGCCTCCCTCCACAATCGTATGCGTATTGCAGGAGGGGAATAGAGATATCACCATTAGAATAGCCAGAGGTAAAGCAATTGCTAACAACCTGATTCACCATACAGGATAGAACGGCATCCACCAAGACAAACAACATAGGCGCAAGAGGACAGCCCTGTCAGACCCCTCTATGTGGCTGAAAAAATCCTCCCTCTGGACGGTCATTGACCAGCCCCGCATAAGAGGCAATAGGTACACAACACTTCATCCAACTGATCTAACGAGCAAGGAAGCCATGTTTGCTCAATGTCATCCATAAAAAATGTCAGTCCACCGTGTCATAAGCCTTTGAGAAGTCCACCTTCCATAGAACTCCCTTCACTCTTCTACGCTTCCAATCGACGACAATCTTGGTTGCCATGGCTATGCTATCAGCAATTTACCATGTAGGGATGAAAGCAGAATGTAACGGGGAAATGATATGGTCCATGAACCAGCTTAAACGAATGGCAAGAACCTTCACACCAATGAGGTACATAGCGTTAGAGAGCGCAATCAATCTAAAATCCTTTCTCTTTCAGTAACCTCCTTTGGGAGCAGGAAAATGAGTGCTTTCCCCGATCACGCCAAGCACAAATCTATCCACCATATCAGCAAGCGCTAAAGATCCTTGGTCCTGACCCCCCCCCCACCCCCACCCCGCTCGAGCACTGGCAGTCGACGAAGAGGAGTGACGTTGAAGTCTTCTTCTGAAAGACAAGCCTTCCCTGTAAAGGTTGCACGGGCATCACAATTGCCGGCCCAAAGCTCATCCCACGAAGAGTGCAAGCAAAGCAACTACCCATTAGTCGCAGTTTCTTTAAGTCGCCCAGACCCCTCACATTCCAAGTTAGCACCTTCATTGAGACACATGCTTACTTCTCGAAGCCTGCACCACTCCTGCTGCAAACGCCACCCTAGTTATGTCTTCTGAGATCGATTTAGTCACCCCCTTCCTTTAATTTGTTGCTTCATGTGTCTGCAGTGCTTATGTCTTCTCCCAAAACCTGAAGCAAAGGGCATCGAGCTTGAATTAGACGAGGTCGGTGGCTGTGCACTGCAATCTCCAACGACATTTGCCAACAAATGAACCGGCTCGCTAAGGTTCAGACTCCAATCTTGAAATTGAGTTGAAACCGCCAAAGTGAGAGGATCCAGCACCGCGGAATCCGCCTCCACTGAATCAAAGAGAGCAGAACCTGATTTTTCAAGAGTTTGGGGAGCTTCAACAGAAGTCACCACCTTCTCGACGAAGCGTTCCCCAATAATCATAGCCTCCTCCACAGAAGGAGGCACGAGAGAGCTACCCGGCAGAACGCTGGTCGTAGCAGCTAGAACAGATCCATTAAGGGTCCGGCAAAGCACATGCGCTGAAAGAAATAGAAGTCGCCACCTTCTCGACGAAGGGTTCCTCGATCACGTCAAGCACAAATCCATCCACTAGATCAGCAAACGCTAAAGATCCTTGGTCCAGACCAGCCCCCCCCCCCTCGAGCACTGGCGGTCGACGAAGAGGAGTGACGTTGAAGTCTCCTTCTGAAAGACAAGCCTTGCCTGGAAAGGTTGCACGGGCATCACAATTGTCAGCCCAAAGCTCATCCCGCGAAGAGTGCAAGCAAAGCAGCCACCCATTAGTCGCAGTTTCTTTAAGTCGCCCAGACCCCTCACATTCAAGTTAGCACCTTCATTGAGACACATGCTTACTTTCCGAAGCCTGCACCACTCCTGTTGCAAACGCCACCCTAGTTATGTCTTCTGAGATCGATTTAGTCGCCCCTTTCCTTTAATCTATTGCTTCATGGGTTTGTAGTGCTTATGTCTTCTCCCAAAACCTGATGTTGCGAGCATCGAGCTTGAATTGGATGAGGTTGGTGGTTGTGCACTGCAATCTCCAACCACATTTGCCAACAAATGAACCGCCTCGCTAAGGTTCAGACTTCAATCCCAGAATTGAGTTGAAACCACCAAAGTGAGAGGGTCCAGCACCGTGGAATCCGCCTCCACTGGATCAAAGAGAGCATAACCTGATCTTTCAAGAAATGGGGGAGCATCTTGTTGGGCGAAAGGAACAGAAGTCGACACCTTCTCGATGAAGCGCTCCCTAATAAGCATAACCTCCTCCACAGAAGGAGGCACGAGAGAGCTACCCAGCATAACGCTAACTGTAGCAGCTGGATCGGATCCATCAAGGGTCCGGCAAAACACAGGCGCTGACAAACTTGGCCAGCTACAACTCAGATCTTTATGCTCGACAGAACCAAGGAGAGCGCTCCCGATTATCGAGTTCGAGTGGGCCGCCTGTCAACTGGCACTCTCGGTTATCGGGTCCAGAGTTTCCACCCGACACGAGATTTCTGGGTACAAAAAGGACATGTGAACTCGACCATGGGAGCCCTATCGCTCTTCGAAGTGGATACTCTCGAAGGCATCACTTCCTGACACTAGAAATCGTATGAAGAAATGTGAGGCGTCAACGCAGCCGAAAAGTACGCCTTTGCACGTATTAACGTTCGTAGCTGCAAGATCAGTTGAAAGATGGCCCTCTTGAAAACATCCCAAAAGCGGTTGATTTGGATCGATCAAAATCGGGCACAATGAATGTTCATGCGTGAATGGCAAAGAAGACAAGGGACTGACGAAGCTGGAAGTCAGAGGCAGAGGCGATGGCACCACAACCTCGACCACCAAGTTGAAGGAGGCAGACCACACAAAAGGAACAAGAGTTGTCAAAATGCAACAAGCCCTTCCTTCAATAATAGCGAGTATCAACCTTCGATTGGAACCAAGTCATCGACTGTCAGACAAGATCTTTGTCACCCTTACCAGCTTTCTCAAAGTCGGTCGAAGAACTTCAATAGTACGGGACAAGAATGGCATGCTAGAAATGCGAGCCACCTACACAAAGCTCCTCCCTCCTTCACCATCCATAAAACAGGGGATTCGCCAAGATACCTCAAATTTCATGTTTCCACTCAAGATAATCGATGCCTCTGTCTTTGACAATCCTCTAGAACAGTCGTGGCTAACATCAAGAGTGACAACATCTCTCGAGAAAGAAGAACTATTGGTTGAACCTTCTCAGGAACCAAGACTATATCCATAAAACCCATGCGTTTGTAGACAATGAGAAACGCCTCCATCACTTCAGAGGAAACCTCAGTGCTCCTCCCTTTACCAAAGCCCTCCACCACCGATGTAGCATAGGATTAATGTAGAACTCCCAAAATCAAACCTTCCCTTACAGAGCAGACCGAGCTAGCCGTATAGCGCGATTCCTTAAACTTTAGATGACACGCCGCCTGACGATGACCACTCACTCCACAAGAGAAGCACCTAGTAACAAGGAGCACCCCGAAGCCAGATGACCATAGAGTCCACAGTGGTAGCAGCATTTGCATCGTTTGTGGTGCGAGATGACCGTCCACTCATCCTCCTTCCTCTCACCTCCGTGTATGGCAGCCCTCGAGCACCCTATCTTTCCATCGTTGGTAGCCGACTTCCAAGAGGAGAACCCGCTCTTCGCCTCCCATCGGAGATGCTCCCTTCCCCGCCTCGCCTCCAAGCGGAGGTGCTCTCTCCTCCGCAGTCGCTCTCTCTCCCCCTCTCCGCGCTCTCTCCCTATTGGGAACTTAACATCAGGATTTTCATTTATTGTAAAGCACATCCAAACTATTCCAGGATTTTTTTCACCAATCATTGGTCATGTCGCAACATGCCCACATCTCAGACAACATCATTGTCATCACTAAAAGCATTGGCGACAAATGTTTACAAATCTTTATCTATACAAAATTATGTCTACCCTTTTTTTTTTTGACACTCTCCTCGTAATGTCTACCCATTTTAATGACACAGTGATTAACATGGCTAAGATAATCAAGTGCACACTAGAATGTTAGTGAATTTCTCAAAAAAATTAAGATGTTGGTGAGATTAGTCATATGGTCGTCACCCTGCCCACCAACTTCAAGCATTTTTATCTTTAATATAACAAGTGTTCATTACATGATTATTTATAACCGAGGACTAACACAAGTTATCGGCAAAGCAGTATAGACCTTTATTAACATAACAGCAAATTTAGAACAAGAAACAGATTGATTAAATAAACATTTCTTCAATTAGTGTGGTGGTGATAGTTTAAGAATTTAGAATTCCATCAAACGGGATAAAACACGGCAAAAAATCTAAGAAAACGAGCAATGACTAATTATTAGACAGGGAAATCCTCTCCATATAACTTGAATATTGTTATGGCAATGCAGTCATCTTTTAAACATATTTTAACCATAAATCTTAACGATTTCCATTAAAAAACAGTTTCACTGCTCTCCAATGCATGTGACCTGCAATGCATTCATAGTTCTCACAATTGGTCTAAAAATGAATTACCCATTTTTCATCTAAAAGTATCCAAACATCATTTTATGGACTCAATGGCCCTCGGGAATTCAAAAAATAAGCCATGTGTGAGGCATCTATACACAATTCCTCCCATATTTCCAATTATTAACCAAGATTTGAGATGAACGGATAAGGCTCTCATTTACTACATAACCACATAAGGTAACATATAGATAAAATACAGAGCAGGTTTTGTTATACTATTTCAACTTAAGTATATGAATAATAAGTTAATAACTCAACAAATAGGTAACAAATCGTAACATGATAATCATGACTATCACATGGCCAACTTGGACTCTTCTAAAATAGCTAAACTTAAATGTCAAAATATCCACTAAGACCAGGAAAGGCAATTAGAACAGCTACTTTATCAAATTAAATCTGCATCAATAAACATCGTTTGCTATAAAAGTGTGCATGTATTGATCTGGATTAAAATTTTTAAAATGGGATTAATCTTTCTGGTGCTACCCTTATTTCTCTCATCTCTTGAATATCTGGGCACCAGATCAAAATAGATCTTTCCTTTAAAAAAACAGATTATGGGCCAATTTAAATGAAATCTAAATTAAATCCTACTTATGATACAATCAAATGGAATTACACAACTATACTCCCAAAACTCTAAAATGGAATAAGGAAGTGGTGCTTGAGATGACATGTTACAATAACATAAGAGACAAACATAAGAAAAAAAGGTGAGGTGAAATAAAACTGGTCTACCTCTTTCACGCCTCTCCACATTCTTTACATAGACCGGAGTATGTTCAGTTGATTCTTCCCATGTGCTATAAAGTTGGGCACGGCATTCTTCTAAAAGCAGGGGCTCTAACACCCTTATATACTCCTCGGCAGATTCAAACTGGCCAGGCACACATTCTAGATCTGACTCCTCTGAAAATATACACCAAATATCATTAGTTTCTTCTATAATATATAACCTGAAGACAACGGCATGCACAAAATATTAGGAAAGTGGCAAAGAATATCCAAGAACTAAGATAAACAAATAAAGAACTTGATTTTATCATGAATACCAAGAGATGTGGAGAAAAATGTTCATCAGAACAAAGTTTTAAGACAAATATTTCATACCTATGAGCATCCGAAGAAATTACATAGAATTTTATTATTTGTATATAATCTAACATCGTTAATTTAATTGATGTTCAAGAAAACCAACTGGTGTAGGATGGACTGTATTTGTACTTCTAAAAGAGACCATAAATGAATCGGTAAATTTTGCTCTATCTATGAAACAATCAAAGTATAGAGAAATTTGAACAGAAATAAAGAGAGAGATAAAATTGAAGGAAAATAATTTTACATATCAACAACGATAAAGTGGTACAATTATTACCAGGAGTAAGCCAGAATTTCTCATTTGTCACCTCCCGTAACAGCCGTTCAACTGACGTATCCTGATATGTGGAAGCACTTGTACTTGGTTTTTTTGGTGGTTGATTTTTTTTATTAGATTTTTGATCTGCTGTGCTTTGGCTGAGACTAGGTTTCCTTGACAGGATTGGTTGATTTTTCACTTGTCCTGTTTCATATGACTGCTTCCACGATGTATGTCGTGGAGCAGGGGTGGAATCTGTCTCAGCGTGTGGATCAATGCTGGCTGCCCTCTTTATTCGATCATGTGGCAAATCACCATTAGAAAATCCCTTGGGGTCACTAGCATCTGAAGGTCCATTGTCATGGCTTGCAACCTCAGAATATCTGTGATCCTTGTTTGTGATGTGGCTACGAGATACCTCTTTAGTTGTCCGAGTAGACAAAGATGACGAAAAATTTGGCCTCCTTGGAGTTGTACTTTTAACAGGACAAGCTTGCTTGGCCTCATTGATATTAATGAAAACCGTCTGTCTGTGTCTCCTCTTTCCTAGCATGGCCTCTTTGTGTTCATCAAGCTTTGGTCTTTTCAAAGGATTGTTGGCATACCTTAAGGCATGGCTAGCCTCCACACCTTTGACATCCTTAGGCTTCGCCGCTACCAAAGATTCTTCTTCACTTTCTAATCTTGAATCCCCTTTAGTATCACAATCAGAACTTCTAACATTCTCCATCACAGTTGAGTTACATGTTTCTGCTGTTACAACAGCAACCCCATCTCTACTGTTATCTGTTTCACTGTCTGGAAGGCTTTCTCCAACACCTTTCTCAGGGAAGGAAAATTCTTTCACCACAGGCTCATGTTTCTGTGTGTTCTCATCCTGCAAATCACTACGTTCTGCATCAGACCACTCTCCCTCCTCCCTTTCAATAGTGGGCATATCATGGTCAATTTTTGATATGAGTGATGTTCCAATATTCTGATTAGCAGGAGATGAAGCGTGATCTGCACTCAGTTCATCAGTCTTTCTTGCGGAGCTCTCATTCAAACCTTGTTCAGAGCTTTGCTCATCAGCCATTTTTGTAGGGCTCTCTTTCAAGTTTTGTCCATCTTTGGTCCTGACAAATGGCTGAAACACAGAGCCCCTGGAAGCATGTGTGAAGGCATTACTACTCTGAATTCTTGCACCAACTTCCCAAGGAGGAAATAGATTTTGCACTCCGGCATTTGATGTAGGGAGAGATTTTTGTGGCTGAGAAGATGGAATAATGTTGGTCTCAACTTCGTCTTCTTCAGCAGGAGGCTCATTAAGATCAAAAAATGGCCTCGCACAACTCCCCATTTCATGTATATACACATAAACTTGCTTCAAAAAATGGTTTGTGTTTATCTTACAGTGGGGAGTCAATACAGAAGCATTCCAAAGCAGTGCCACAAGCTATCTGTTAAATAATTACACTAGTAAACAATGGGTATGATAAGTCTAAATCGAACAAAACAAACAAGGAAAACCAACATGAGGGAGAGAACTAAATTGGTGTGCCATATTAAAAAAACATTCATATTAAAACAGCCTTTCCATTTTAATTTGTTGGCAAGCAAATAAAAATCACAAAAATTAGCAAGTCCACTACAACTAGATCTGCTATCAAACGTCAAGTGCCTCCTTAACTTGACAACCCGCGTTCTCAATATGAACTGCCATTACCTAACCAACAAATACCATAATATCCATCAAGACCCACTGAATGAAATAGACAATATGATCCATAAAACTCCAACTATGAACAAAAAAAGGGAAGCCACCGTTATAGATTGCATACATCTTACAGCATTTTCACCCTTGATCCCAACACACCCCTTCCTAAAAGTCCCACTGCCATCTTGAGATGATTCCCAGTATATATCTTTCAGAAGAAAAAAGGCATTATGTCCGGAGAAGATGGTAAAAATTACACATATGAAATAGCAATAACTACACACTAAAGGGAAAATGGGCCACCAAGTACTTAGGCTCCAACTGTGCATGGTCTGGGGAAGTATCAAAAACACTTTATCAATGATCAGACTATCTATCATGTAAAAGATAGACTAAGGGCCTGTTTGGTTGCTGTGTTGGACTGGGTTGGGTTGGGTTGGGGTACCCCTGTGAATAGTAAATTGTACCCCTATGAATGGTAAGCTGTGAGGAGGACTGAGAGGGTTGGAAGGAAGGGTACACCAGTGTACCCCAACTCCACCCAGTCCAACCCAGCAACCAAACATGCCCTAAATGCATGCATAAGGAATGAACTATATAAAGGAACAGTTACAGTAAACGTGTGCATAAGGAATGACCTGTATAAAGGAATAGTTACAGTAAAACAACCCCTCACTTGCACGTTCCATGTTCTTCCATACCTTGCCTAAATATTTTTACTCCACTCTTAGGAAAATTGCAAATGCATAAAAGTGGCGAGTAAGAAAATCAAATATAACTCTTTGTCAAGCCGCCTCCGGACAACACCATATATTAAAAAGCTTCTGCAAACACACTCTGTGGTAATTATACACTTTGTCAAGCCACTTCCGGCCAACATACAAACAATTAATGAATATGTAATACGTGAGTTCCACCATCACAGATTTGTTTATGCATGTTTCATCACAGAAGAGTTACAAGAAATTTAAGCAAGTTCGTGACTTTTTAGCACTTGGATTCATTTAGCCAAAAATACTCGATGATGGAATTAACTTCATGCTCAGATTAAATCTCCATATGTTGCAGATAGGTGTGACTTTATAGACATTATGAGTTTCAATCGATACATCTGCAAGTTATCATGAGCATGATTCCCTAAAGTAGTTCAGTCAAGTAGTTAACTTACAAAGTTATCATGTTTTTTGTGGACAACAAGAGATTACCATGATTTGAACCTTGGCCCTTTAAGATGGAAGCCCATATATTTATCCACCAGGCCATTTTAGTGTGATACCGTCGCTTTCTGCTGGGAGATTCCAGAGGTTAAAATATGCCATAACCGATGAAAGCTATTTTTCTGTTTGGATACAGGGTTAAACTATAGATTAAAAATCCATCCTTGTTTTTTTTAGAGTGCATGCATGTTCTTATATTCATCATTTTACAGTATCACTGCATATGAATAGTTAATATTACTAAGATAGTTTTCATTTAAAACAATATTACTTTCACTTATAGAATTAATATTTACTTTTTTTTGACGCTCAGAATTAATATTTACTTGTTATTGTTGTTGTTAAAAAGTGTAGTTAATTTATTTGTAAAATTACTTAAGGTTGTAGACTTTGTATTTACTCTAGAGCATTATTTTGGCATTCACATGTAACCCTCAGTAATGTAATTAGTAATGTAATTACATCTGGCAAACCAGAACCTCAAAATTTCCAAAATCAATGAAAACCCCAATTTGCAAATATAAATAACCCAAAGCCCCACAATAAATTTATTTAATCAAATTAAATATTGTAAATCTCCAGACATCAATGCCGCCACCAGCCTCATATGGTACCCCGCATTCACTGGCACTGACAGATGGTCTTTTTTGGAAGGCGTCACAAGAATGTCATCCATGATTCTACCTCAAATCAAACTTTGGGAGCATGATAGTTGGAAGTCATGCATGCATTCAAGCCACCACCATATCCTCCAAATCCCCACAATAAAAGATGCCTAACATTTCCCGAACTCAAATAACCCAGAATATCCCACAGTTCAACACCAAGAAATAAATCACCACAAGACTTAAGTGTAAAAGCTCCAACCTCCATCAATATTTTGTAAAAGCAAGGGACACCTGCGAATCCAATAACTCAAAATTATGTAAGTACATATCCGTTCCACACCCACTAACAATAACAGGAACACGTCACATACTAGATTCTGGCACTATGTATCACATTTTTCACTTTATCTCTCCTATTCAAACATCATTGCATCTCTTTGAGCCCATATTGCCCAGTAAACAACAAGATGTTGACTCCTAACCCAACGAGATATATGTATGCTTTCCTCTCCATCAGCCTTTCCAGGAGAGAGGACTCCTCCAAAAACTCATCAAAACTGAACACATCCATCCAATATATCACAGCTAATCCCCAGACCAAAAATGACACTGGACACACAAAAAACAAATGATCCACGTCTTAATCACCACTTCCACACACTGGACAAGTATTCTCCAAATTGAGATAACACTACTTAGAAAAAACTTCTTTTCCAACCTCCTCATTTTCATTTAACATGGATTCTATCGAATCGAGTTGGTAAACCAGAACATGAATGGCAGCATGCATGTGTCTAGGATAAAACCCAGGATATCCCCTGACCCACCCCATCCCGGAGAAAGGAGAAACGTAGATTTTCTCATGGCTAGTTGGATTAACACTCCACTCCCAACAAGAAATGTCTCTTGACCTCCAAAGTAGCGCTTTTACCTAAAATATTATTTTGACTCCACGAACACCATAAAGGGGCTGTGCAGAGGTTTTAACTGTAGATCAAGGATTTATAGAAAGAGCATCAGAAGGGATGGTTCTTTAAAAGTGATTATATGGAAACCTGAACGAATGTAGCACATATCATGGTTTTCCTCGCAAAAAGTAAACAGAACTGGAGTACAAACTTGAAGCTAACATGCAACACGGATCAATAGTTTGATCTGAGATATAATAGTTATACAAAATTTAGCATAACAAAAGAAGATGATATGAATTATAATGTATAATAGTTATAAATTATATCAGACACATACCCAGTGTGTACTTAATTTATAAAGTTTAGGTGTGACAAGGACACCGAGAAACCAGGCAGTAGACAATAAGGTGACAGGCAAAGTGATCAAGACAAGGCTCCTAATTAAACTTTCTCATCTTGAACCTGTACCGGGCAACACTCCAAGATATTACCTCGACCCGTCAGCCAAATGACCAAGGTGATAGCCATAATTCCTACAATTAGACACTAGATGTCGGGCAAGCATACCCACATGTCACCTCCAGAGCCACTTCATCATGGCTCAGCAAGACTTAAAGTTAAAACCACAAGGGAAAGAGCTTCTCACCCTATTTAAGTCAAGTGAGAAAGCCACCTCAGCAATCTAGAAGCTTGAGCCCTGGCCCTGGAGCGGTATTCTCACTCTCTCTCTCTGTTGCGGGGTTATGAGAAAGAGAAGGGAGAGAGTCCATGGGACACTGGGAATAGCTGGTGGAATGGGCATGAAGGTAGTCGCATTAAATAGTCTCAATCAAGCACAACCTTGGTTGTTTGTAGTTGAAGTGTGACAATTCACATCATGGGATCATTTCACTACGTGTGGATCTACTAAAGATCAGAAGGTTGCCAAAGAATACATTAAACCGGTCTATCTAATGTGTAAGAGGTAAAGATATCATCCTATTTTTCACGTCGTTAACAAGGAACAACAAACTAGTACCAATTCTTTTTCATATAATACTGCTAAGATGATCTTCTTAGGTATAAAGCATTCGTTCAAAACACACAGGGAAAAGAACCATGAATTATCCTTACTTGGCAGATAAAGAAAGCAAGATATGGATATCAATGCATTTGAGTGAGGATTCACAGTGATATTTTATAACTAATAAACCAATCACAAAGTTTCAGGAACCTTAACCTACAAGCAACATTTCAACGAACACCAGATCATTCCAACCAATCCCACAACGATCCAAATCACCAAGCAATTCACAATACGAAAAAAGCACAATCCAATCCAATCCCAGCTACAATGCCGCTTCCTAAATTCAACAAACACCAAACCACACCAAAAACCACACAATCTCGCAACTCCTCACACATTACACCTCCCACTCTCGTCCAAACTCCACACAACAACCACGATCCACACAAAAAACCGCACCCCCTCCAACCAATTCCCCCACCAACAACCCGACACTCAAACCCTAGAAACCACCTGCCCCGTTCCAAAATGCCACCAATTCGCCACGCGAACGCCCTCGGCGCGTCAGATCCTAAACCTAATCCCCACCTGCAACCTCGAATTCACGATCACAAATACCCGCGGATCGCAACAACAACTACGAGAGGGATCGATCGAGCAAGCGAAATGGAAATTAGGGATCGAGAGGGGGAGGTCTTACCTCCCACGCGGTGCGGATCTAGCGAGGGCTCTCGGAGGAGAGAGAGAGAGGGGGGACGGCTTAGAGAGAGAAAGGGTGTAGAGAGAGAAACAGAGTGACGGCTTAGAGAGAGAAAGGGGGGAGAGGGTATGGGACCTCGAGGGATGAGGGGAGAAGGGCAGGGGGTGGAGGGGTATATATAGGAGATATCGAGAGGCAAAACAACACCGGTGACCGGATCCACCCGGCTACCACCAAGTACTTGCGATCCCTTCCACGCGCGCGAACCCAATTTAGGGTTTGGGGTTCGTCTCACCACCCCTTAACAAAGATAAAATATGACTCAAGCCCAACTAAAATGGTGATGGTGATTATTATGATGGTTAAAATTGGGGTATTTGCAATTGTTGTTTGATATGTTTTTTTAGTAGGGTTGGTGCATGAGGGGGAAAAGTAGGAGGAGAATGAGGGTGTCAAGACGCGATGCGAGCAAGAACCAGCCGTTCGAGTCGGTCGATCGATTGTTCGTTATTTTGCAAGTCGGTTGAATTTAAGTGTTTAGAGATAATTGATCGGTGTATGAAACTATTCGCAAAAAGGCTTGATCTTGGTCATCTTCGATGCTGAGTTGATTGCAGGTATCGGTTAAATCGATCAAATGTTGATTAGAGATGGAAGACATCCGTAAACATGTTTCTTATTTGTGACTGCTTTTACTTATGCTTTTTCTTCTTCGTTGGATCGAGTTTTACATGCGCTTTGTGGCTCTCTAAAAGTGATTATTTTTCAGTTTTTTACATTGTACGGACGATTGATGGTTAAAGCATCCATTTTACAAAATACATATGCATGGAATACTTCCTTGTGTACATAGGGTTCTCTATTAGTCTAGCATGCACTTTATACTCTGTAGTATAGAAATTTTAAGATCAATTATTATTTTCTTCTTCGTTGGATCGAGTTTTACATGCGCTTTGTGGCTCTATAAAAGTGATTATTTTTCAGTTTTTTACACTATACAGACGATTGATGGTTAAAGCATCCATTTACAAAATACATATGCATGGAATACTTCCTTTTGTACATAGGGTTATCTATTAGTCTAGCATGCGCTTTCTACTCTGTAGTGTAGAAATTTTAAGATCAATTATTATTTTCTCTTTTTTCCTAAAAATCTGCTCGACCGCGGGTCGGTTATTAATGTTTGAGGATTAGCTTAACATTACAATGGATGAAATCCAAACAATCCTAAATTTGGGGGAAATATATATGTTCTTTCCTTCTTGCATAGTTGTTATGTGCCTAATTTGAAAGATACCATATAAGTGGAATACCATAAGGGGCAAAGTATAGTATATAGATGATATACAAAGAAATTTTTGTCACGTACTCCATCAAAGAATTAGGAAAGAATTTTATTTGAAAAATGTCAATATTTTATCCTTACCATATTATAATTTATCACTAATATTCTCAGTTACACGTGTCCATGTCTTGTAAAGTCTGCCTTATATTGTAAAATTAGTATATTAGCAATTAAGTCAACCCTAGAAATTTCAAAAAGAAACCTCAACTTAATTATTCTAGAAACTAGAAAAGCTCATGAACACTTTTTAGTGTAGACAATATAAAGTGATAAAATTGCTGGAGACTCCCTCAATATGTTTTTTATCTTATTCCGGGCATTCATCATCGATGTTCATCAAATTTGCATCATTGAAATAACTAAAAATAGTATGAGCCTTCTAAGGTATGACGGAGGATAGGCCTTTTTTTCAAATGTTACATAATTTTCTTTTTCTAGCAAATTTTGCACAATCAAATTATGATTGAATGTGAAATATTGTATGAAAACGGATTTGACGAATGGTCGAAACTGGAAAAAGGAAACTTTACACTTTGAGGACTACTTCAGAAAAAAATGTTCAGTAAAGGGATCTAATCCACAAATGCTCGTTTTTGTTCATGTGGCAAAAGGTTAAACCCAAAATTTACCCACTCAATCACTTCGGATGCATATAAGCCGTGCATCTCATATCCAACAGCTCTCCGGAGCTCCTGGGCCTGCGCGGGTTTTCCAACCAAGGGACAAAACTACCCCTGTGGTAAATCGGCACGTCTCGTCGTAATACGAGGGTAATTATGGTACATTATGAGAGGTGTTACATCAAGACGAGGAGGACAGATGGGCTCCACATGCTATGTGCTGACGTGTCCGGAGAAACTTTCCAAACTCGCACGCCACTTATCGTGTTTGTAGCAAAGCTAAAAAAATGGACATGCGCGATGGTATCTGAGGGCGTTGCGGGGCGAACTGGGAGCTCCATGGTGACTTTAAGACCGCCTCTACCGCAACTTCGGGAAGATTTGACGATTTCCAGTGTCTATGAAAGCCTGGGGAGGTAAGCGCACCACGAAGATCTGCTTGGAGCTTTCGGACTAAGAAACTATAGTAAATTTATATTCACATAAAATCCACTAAATCTGAATTTAAAAAAATATCTGCATAATTGTAGCTTATATATACCACCACATAATATCCAAATCCAATGCCTCTATGCATGTATTTATCAAATTGGGAAAGTTATACAATAATGTCAACTAAATTAGACTAACACTTCACACGATGTTTTATTTGGACTCGCTGATATTTGATAAATGTTCCAAAATATGGATATTTTTACCTATGTGTTCCTAAGTTTTTTTTTCAAATACACTTATATGTTCTTACTTTTTTTATAATCACTCGTTGCCTCTATATTCTTAGAAAATTCATAATATTATTTTTCTTATGTTATTACACTCATGTCTGGATATTACATTAACTGGAGAGCAAAATTGTAAAATTTGTAAGAATATATAGGCAAAGATATTATTGAAACAAAAGTATGAACATAAGTGTATTTGCATAAACTCAGAGGAGTACAAATGTAAAAATCTCAAAAAACTATTCAACCAGATGATTCCCAACTATTGAGGAGCATGAATGGACAAATTTCGGAGCTAGGTACGAGTCGAATGAGCTCAGGATGTGCGGAAGACTAGTGTAAGACTGGAAATCTCATATATTTATCTCCCTTCAAAATCCCCTAGAATATGATACTATCATACTAGAAATTGAAAAGTATGGATTTTTAACTATAAAATTTCTCATGTCTCTCACAGATTTCCTGCGGAGCAAGTCAAGCTACAAGGCTCCGTGAATCTTGCTTCAATGAAGTAGTGGTATGGAATCTATGGATGACCAAGAAAGGAAAAGAAAAGGTCACAACAGGCAAGCAAGGTAGGAAAGTATACATCGAAGAATTCACATGTTGGTAGAACCCTAGAAGGAAGTTGTTGGGCTAGTATCCAGAGAAAGGAAAGTACTAATTGGCAATTGAGATCGAGAATACATAGAATGAGGGAAAGAAAGAGGACTCGGAAGGTCAATCCAACATCCTCGTGTAGTTTATCTAGTCCACTCTATTATTTTACTACACGTCACCTAGTAAAGCACTACTTCTTTGGTATCATTGAGACCATAAGGTCTTGACTAGCGAACACTATATTCTTGTACCTGATCTAGCTTTTTTTATCTAGCACGTTGTCTTAGGGAGCTCCCCCAGATTATAGTATGGATACATTCAATTCACCTTTTAATATCCAATTACGAAAAGAAGAAAAGCCACAAACATACTATATATTAATTTTGATCTCTCTTAGAGTCGAAGTCGAGAGAAAGCTTTTATTGAATATTGATCAATCGCTAATTAGCCATGTTAATTCGCATTCATTGTAATATAACCAATTAGCAACTTATCATAATGGAGTCAGAAGATCTTCGTGAAGAGGAATCGATCTAATTTATCCTGGATAAGTTCAGAGTCGAACACAATGACATGATTATTAATACAATTAGCTAAATATTAATTATCATTTCTAAGTGATTAATAAATTATCTGGTCATAAGGAAACAAACACAATGCATAACTTACTATAATGAATGAGCATACACTTTATGTGATTTTTATGTAAGTTAAATGATTGCAAGATGAACATAATGAATTAATGCATAACATATTTGTAAAGACATACAACATGCTCCTAATATCATTAGCAAGTCAAGAAATATCTAAAATCAAAATCAGGATCTAATTTATTAAATATTCAGAGACTAACACGCATTTGATATGAAAAATAACACCTATGTCATCTCTGATAAATTAATCATTATTTCAGTGTCACATAAGAAAATAAATCATGTCAACTCAAATATAATTAAATTAGCTTCATGATGAAATTGAAATTATATTGATTGGACTTGTATTGCTCAAGTTATTCAACTCACAAGATATGAGCATATTTGTAATAAAACATAAATAAAACAAACACAAAACATCACATATAGGTCCCTGGTGGGACTGAATTGCAAATAATGAAAGACATGACTCATCTTAATATTTATCCCTTGTGCGAGGGCATTTATGCAATAATTGAGAACGGGTGGCACATCTTTACAAAATGGCTAGGTATGCCTACGTGAGGCACACGACGAGGACCTAGATGTAATTCAGGAGAACTTTTGTAATATCACTGCAGAAATCCTAGACCACACTCATATGGTACGTGTTTAGTCTAGGCTCAATTTAAGGCTCATGGTTCGGGCCACGTGGAAGCATTGGGTGCTTCGGCTAGTGGTTCCTAGATCTCCAAGGCTGCAGGTTTGGATTCGTCAGCGTGGCTTTGATTCGATCGTTGGATTATCCCCAATTAGGTATAAATACGTCATCGCACTCTCCTCCTCTATCATGTTGCGGCGAAGTAGATTGGGCTCCGGCGTCCTCGAGCGAAATCCTCTCGATTGTTGCACCTCTCCTGAAGGTCATGAAGGTGTAGGGGACGCTCGCGAAGATCGTCGTCGATCAGAGAAGGCATGGGAAGCTTTAGAGGTCTATGACGATGCGAGTTCATCATAGGCGGAGCTCCAGAATGAAGACCCCTCTGATTCTTCCACCATTGAAGGGCTCCATCGCTTGAAATTGTTAGGAACAACTAGCCAAAGCATAACAAAGTGTGTGCATGAGGGATATGAGTGAGATGGAGGTCCATGGTGCAAAGAAGGTGGTGGCCTTGATGGGTCTTCCCCGCCACGAACGAAGAAGAAGGATCGAAGTAGTCAGGGTATGTGAGAAGGAGAATTGGTGAGTGAAGCCTTCCATGTGGATCTAGGATCCGTGGTGGAGGTCGATGGTGAATCAAATCAATGTGGGTATCTATGTGCACAAGCAGAAAAACCAAAGAAACCTAAAAAAAGCAAAAGCTAATTTACATAGGATTGAAGATGATGCGATGGTGGAGGCTGGAGCCTAGGCTTGAGCTATGAAGAAGCTCGGATCGTCGCTTAATCTCCGCAGCCAAGGGAGAAAGCTTGAACAATCGTCCTTTGGACGATGTAGCATGGCATGTTAGCCATGAGTCGACATCGAGCTTCAGGTCGTCGTGGCCGCCTCAATTCCTCCCTCTCCTGTCACGAGAGGAGGAAGAAGGCATGGCCCTTGGCCCTTATAATGGTGGACAACCGGCATCAACAACCGGTTGGGGCTTATTTGAAGGAGGAATGTCGGGATTAGTTGTGCCCAGGCGGTGGTTTCAACCAAAGTCGGTTAGTGGGGAAGTTAGGATTAAGGGAAGTCAGGTAGTTAGCACAGAAGAGGGGAGTTAGGGGAAGGAGATGGTAGTGGCAGTTGGTCAGAAGGAAGGGTGGAGGAATTAGGAAAAATGGAGGAAGTTGGGGTGGTTGTTGGGGTCGCACCTCTTCGCAGAGGGAGGCTAGAGGTTGGGGATGACTCCCTGATAAACGAGAAAAATCAATCCGAAGTCTTGTCATTCCACAAGGTGGAAGGACAATCGTTGTTGTGACATCGGACAGAATCCTTATTTAATCAACAATTAACCCACAATAAGAATAAAGCAATAAATATCAAAAATGTGTAGTCAAAATGTATTATAACTCTACAACAAATGTGCATAGGTGTAAGCATGTGTAGAGGCCGAACAGTGGGAGCAAACGGTCGAGGGAGGCAAAAAGATTCACAAAACTTTATCTTTCATCTCTTATCAATTTTTATATTTTATTTTTATATATTTTTTATTATTATATTTTCTTTTATATAAACAATATAGCCTATATAAGGCTTTATATATATTATATAGAAGTATATTTATAAATACTATTAAATATTGCTAAAATTCAGAAAATAAATTGTTTTGGGGTTTTTAATATTTTTCTAATGTTTTTTATTTTTTCAAAAAAATTTGCTAATTTTTATGTATTTTTAAAGTCAAAAATATCCCAAATAAGGGATTAATGAAATACCCAAAATTGATTTGGATGTAAAAAATAATAAATAAATTCCAAAATTACCCAAACTAATTTTAATAAAAAATATTTGTATAAATAAAATTATAAAATAGAAAAATATATTTTTGGATTTTTTAAGAATTTTTAGGATTTTTCTAAAGGATTTTGGGGTTTTAGATTTTTAGGGTATTTATTTTCCCCATTTTTAGTGATTTTTGGTATGCAATTAAAATATGATAAAATATATTATATATATTGGAATTTTTAGAGATGTTTTTTATATTTATTGGTATTTTCTAAGTTAAACAGGGAATATATAGGCTCTTTTATACTTTTAATAAATAGATAAATGAAAAAAATGCCAAATAAAATAAGGGGTGAATATTCATGACATGAAGCATCTAACCCTATTTTTGTGGATTTTTAGGAGCACATTATAATAAATAGATAGAAGCTACAAAAGTTCAAGTCCTAGTAGGGGCTTTTTTGCAATAAAAATAAAGTCCAAGGGGCTCTGTGGAAAAGTATCTGAAGAAAACTATATTTATTTATTTTTAAAGACCTTTTGACAATTACAAAATCCATCAAGGCATCTATGCGATTTATATATCACATGGGACTACACGTGACACAACCTAGAAGAGACCTAAATGCAAATGCAATAAAATCCAAGGGCCTTCTAACAATTTTCACAAAAAAAATATATAACGTTAATTTCATTTTATTGGACTTTTTAGAAACACAAAAATTCACAGGGCATACCTGCAATTTTGCCACCTCACGTGGGACGACACGTGAGGTGACGTAGGTTGGACCCAAATGCAAAATGTCCACTTTATTTTAAACGACTAACTTTATTTACAAGACTAAATAATAAATACAAAAAATGTGGGGCTAAGATATGCAATTTACCCCATATATGTGCGCGACCGGACGGTGGCGATTTAGCCACTTATCCACGTGTTGCTCGCTAGTGGACCGATGACGGTGCACGATCCGACGGTGATGATTAGATCTCAGGACTAAGATCTACGATGAAGGGTGATGAATCCACATTTCATCATCTTTATTCTATCATTTTGGCACCAAAAACCCTAGCAAATGCCTGAAAATAGCATTAAATAGAGCATCTTAGCATTCATGCATGTGCATCTAAACAGTGTGTAAATTACTGTAATTAAGGCCAAAATTATAGAATAAATAAAGAAAAGAAAAAGAATAAAATATTGTAAATATTTTATGACCCAAAACCCCCGAGACCTAGGCATCTTGATGAATAGGTCGACAAGGAATAAAGTAGGGGGAGATAAGGGCCAAAGCACAGAAAAAATACCTATACATTATATTCATTCTTTATTCATTTTGGGACCTATTTTTGGTTCCACTTTTTGTACATCAAATAAAGAAACTTTGTACATGAAAGTTGTAGATAATTAAATAAAGAAAAATACAAAATTGATTTCACAGAAAAATAATGCACAGATAAAAAGTTATGGTCTGAATAAAAATCCAGAATGCCAACTTCCCAGACCCGTATCTCACAAATCAAAACTCCAAATGCAGCGTACTCACCTTTAATTGTATATAGAAGAAAATAAGCTAATTAATGGCGATGGTTTCGCATTTGGCGGAGCTACGGTTTGAAAGTTGACTTTTGGACCCTCATTGTATACTTGTACATATTAAAATATTCAATTTATTCTTTATTTATTATTTTTATAATTTTATATTTTTATAATGTTGTAAATAATACTTATAATAATTATGTATATTAAAATCAGAATAAAAACATCATTAAAACTCAAATAAAAATACGTATATATATTTGATACATAGGTATTATACATATACTTATACCTATATAAAATACCTTTATACTTTATTTAATATACAAAATATATCAGAAAATTAAAATAAAAATATATTTGTGTATATAAAAGTATTTTATAATTTTAGAAAATAAAAACCAAAATCAAATAAATTAAAAATACCTAAATAAAAATAAAATACTTAAATATATAGATATAGATACCTATAGGGGTATAAATGCAAACTTGTAAAAATATATTTCATAAAAATAAATAAAAATTATAATAAAAGAATTTATAAAAAAATAAACATTTTTTATTTTATAATAAAAAATTAATAAAATCGTTTACCATTTTTAAATGATTTTAGAATACTTTTTTTTCAGGCTTTTTCCTGGTTGGTCCACGTGGACCAACCAGGAGGGCTGGAGAGTTGACCTGGGTCAACTCTCTGTCCCATTGCCTGGTGCTTGTCAGAATGCCTAAGACCCCTACTTTCTCGATTTTTTTCGCCATGATGCGTTGCTCGAGGAAGGATGATTCCTTCACGAAACTTGCTCCTGGCACATCCTAGATCCCCGCCAACCTTCTGGATCTGCCCAGATCTTTGTGGTCCGCCCGTGATCGAGCCTCGAAACTCGCCACCCGGCCATGTTCAAAACCAGCCCCTTTCACCCCTTTTGATTTTTTGAACCGCTTTAGCTTGAGCTTCTCCCTCCGAGGGCTTGCAACGAGGTCCCCTGTGACAGAGGTTCGACCTCCAACCTTGTCGAGGTGGCTACCTAGCTCGGCGGCGCGTTCCAACCCCCATCTCCGGCGAGAAGCCGTGAGGTCTACATCTCGCAGTACACCACTGTTTGAGGTCGTTTTCTTCTCGTTTTCCTTATTTATTGCGTAGCTGTAACCTCTAGCATCTATTCCGTGTATTTTTCTTTGTATTAAGTCGCATTAGCAACCCAGTCCCATCCGCAATCACATTGCTGGAGCTTTCAAGCTCCGACCACCACCGCCACAATCACCCTCCGCCCAACATTTTTCTCCATCCTCCACCCACTGCTGGAGCCCCTAGGACCCCCATTTTGTCGCTGGCCTTTCATTTACAGGTCCTGGGCGCTCGAGACCCCACGAGGGGTCGGTTTTTGGGATACAAAAAGGCACCTGGAGCACTCTGCCTGTCCGACCTCGGGGGGGCTTCCCGGAGACCTGCTGGAGATCATCTGTGCCCGTCGTGGGTTCTTACGAACTACAGGAGGATTACGCGCTCCGTGGGTGTCCCTCCTCCAGCCGGCGGAAGGAGTTATGAATGTTTGAAGTCCGGATTTGGCCGAGATCGTCTCTGTTCTTGGAGGGGAGATCCCTGCCGTCCGATCCAAGAGAAGCTCCAGAAGTAGCAGCTGCCGTCGGATGATGTGCGTCCCCAGCCGTCGATCTCCCTTCAAGATCTTCTAATCGTAGCCATCCACGCCGAAGGGGCATCGCGTCTTCCCGGTTCGACACGTGGCTTAAGTGGGACGCGCACGGCCGTCCGATCACACCCCTGGATTTGCCTTCGGGTCCCCAGCCACGTCCGATCACGTGCCTCCGCACGTGGTACGCAGGCATTTTGCGTGGAGACCCCCAGGGTATTTTCCTTATTAGTATTCAGTTCAAAGACTTTCAGTTGCAGCAAATATATTTCTGGACATTTTGCATATTTCCCCTAACGTTTTTAAATATTGTATTTCTATCCTCCCAGGCGCACGTGCTCAGGCACGTGTTCTTTGGGAATTTTGCGGATACACTCCTGCGACTTTAGCCATTTATATTCAGACCAGTACTATTTTAATTCCGTTATATTTTTGTGGAAAATTTGCATGTATGCCCCTGGATGTTTTAGATATTGCACATATACCCCTGCCAGGCCTTTAATTTTTGTATGCTTGTTGTATTTATTTGACATATCATTTCGAGCCTAAAAATTCCACAAAAATAGACTTAAGTTCCTGGACATGTGTACTTTAACGCCACATATTTAGTTTTTGATTTTATTTTATTTTCTTATTTATTAAAAATCAAAAACAGCCTTTTTGTGTACTGTCTACCTTAGAAAATACCAAAAAATATTAAAACACCTCTAAAAATTCCAAAAAAATTACCTAGTGTCTATTTTATTATCTTTTAGTGTCAGTCCAAAAATCATTAAAAATTTCAAAAGAAAAACACTAAAAAATTAAAAACTCTCAAAAACTTCAAAAAAATATATAAAATAGTAGAAAAATCAAAAAATTATAAACTCAGCTTCTGTTTATCCCTTATTTTGTTCTTTTCAGTAGAAAAATAGTGTGAAACATTTTGGGTACTGGTTGCTATTTTTAAATTGCATTTTATTCACAGCCAGCCTTATTTCCACTGTTTTCCTTTATTTCAGTAATTAAAAATATCAAAAACACCTTGAAAAACCCCCAAAAATCACAAAAACAGTAGAAAATTATAAAAATACCAAAAACATTTTATTTCTGATTTTTTGAGTATTTTTGCACATTTTTATAAATATTTTAGCTTGCCTTTTATTATATTGTCTTTATTCTCCAATATTGAAAAAGAAATAAAAAAAATATAAAATATAAAAAAATCGGAAAATCAAAAATCAAATACAAAATTAAAAACTAAATTAAAAAAATATTAAAAATTTAAAACCCACAAAAATTAAGTTGCTTGTTTGCTTAGTGTAGACACTTCACACACTCACACATTTGCATACATTTGCTTGAGCTACACTGCTTGCTCCCTGTGTTCGAACTCTCTGCATACTTGCCCTATACACCACTTGTGCAGAGTTAAAAATAAATTTTAACTCCACATTTCTTTCTAATTATTGATCTTAGTGTGGGTTAATTGTTGACTTTAGTCCGGATTTAGTGTGGTCACCACACCGACTAAGTTCACGCTTTGTGTTGAACTTAAGACCACCTATTTTTGGCCAAATCAAATGGCGCCGTTGCCGGGGAGCAACAGCGCGTAGTTCGAGTTTTTGTTTTGTGTTGTGATTATTTGTCTACCTTTGCGGCTTTTATTTCTGCTTGTTTTATTTTCTTTATTTTTGATATTTCTTGTTTGAATTGTCTAACCTCTCTCTTGTTTGACTTCTTGCGAGGAACGCGGATCTAGGGAGGAGCTCTATTCCAGGAGCCCCTACGCACCCACATGAAGCCGGCTTAGCCACCTAGCACCAAGGAGACGAGAAGAGAATTTTTGAAGACCGCACTCTACTTTAGTTGCATTTTATTTCATTACACTTATTTTTGTAATTTAAGTGAGTGAGAGACTATAATTGTAATAATACAGGTACCCCCGGACTGGACTTTCTGGAGCCTAATTTCCAAGTGATTGTTCACTTGGGGGCTCTCGCGGTTTTTGTCGGCTTTTCATCGCATTTTTTTATTTTGTTTTGTTTTTCGATTTTATTTCTTTTGTGTGATTGAGCCCCTAGTACTAGGATTGTTTGCGATAGACTAAGGCCAAACACCTAATATTTTGCATGCACCTATAGTCTCGTTTGGACTTAGTCAAATTTTAAATAGTTGATCCTCACCTTCAACCCGTCGTGCCGCGAGCTCTCCCCGCAAAGCGCTTTCTCCTACCCTCAATTTGTTGAGCAGAGGAGGGGTGAGCCTAGACCGGACTCTAGGGTTGAGGATTGACGGTCAACTTGTGGTTCTTCCCGCTAATAGCAATTTTTGAACTTAGGGCGATTTCATCGGCTTTGCATTTGCATATAGATAGGTTTCAATTCTGCTGAGCATCCTTGCATGTAGAGTGCTGGAGGCAAGGTGAGCATTTACGCTTTAGCGTCCATCATTATTTGCCGCTTGCATTGCTTTTCCGACTCTACCTCTGATTTTGCCAACCTAGGATCTTAAAGGAATTGAATCCCCGATAGGCTCGTGCATTTTTTATTAAAAATCCAAAAAAAAGTGATAACCAAATAAAATTGGGACTGCTAACATTACTTGACCCTAAAATTCACCAAAAAGAAAAATCTTGTATTGGGGCGAGTAATCCCCTCATTGTCTTCGCTTTTATTTGCTCGCGCACACACTAAGGTTAGAGCCCAAAATCCCATTCAGCCTCCTAAGTGTTTGCGCAACTTCTTGACTTCTCACCTAACTCTAAAACAGACAAGATTATAAGACCGCATTTTACGGTCTCTACCGAGTTGAGTAGGTGAATTGAGGGTTTGTCTTATTTTCATTTTTGCTTGTGATTGTTCTGTGTGTCCTAGATCATCTCTGCGCATTTGCGCCCTTTTCTTCACTCTTTTGACTTGACCTTCGTGCTCCCCCGAATCACTTCTTTTGTTTTCGAGATGGATCCCTGGAGTGCATTTTATCCGGACTTTGCGGACCCCTCGCTCGCTCCAGCCGATCCACCTCCCTTTTATCAGGAGGATCCTCCTCCTATTTTTTCTGATTTTTGTACATACCCGCCTCATCCACAGTATCAGACTTCGAACTTCTTCCCACATCCACCCCCACCTGTGCACTATCCATCTCCACCTTCACAACCACCCGAGTTTGACCTGATGGAGTCACCTCCCTCGATCTCTATGAGTGATATCTTGAATCGGATGACAAAGCGCATTGATTTGATGAATGATGATATTGCTTTCTTGAGGAAGAATCAGATTAATGCTCCTTTCGTCGGGAATACGGCTTCACTTGTAGGTGATCATGAGAGCTTGCAATCGCCCAAAATACAAAAAAATGAGAAAAATTTAAAAATCCAAAAAGATTTCGGGAGACACTTGGTTGATCAAGATTTTGAGGAGAGAGTCCACTTGCCAGAACCCTGGACCACACACCCATTCACATCCAGTCCCACCTTTGACCCCGAGGATGCCGCTGTACAGACTGCTCTTGGCATGCCTCGTGTATATGCTGAATCCGACTTCCTCCCTTGTATGGAGGAAGTCCAAAAATTCAAAAAAATGTTATCTGAACCCGAAGTGGTGGCCACTATTCATGAGATTATCCGTGCCCCACTTCAGCAGGCCATGACCCAATTATCTGCTCCTCTTCCCAAGAAGAGAAAGCGGAGGAGCAGATCTGAGCGTCACATTCTGACCATGGCCACTGCCCTCGCCATCACACACCGTCCCATTCCCAAGAAGAAGAACACAGCTACACCTTTCATCACTTGCACCATCTCTGACCATACTTGTGATCGCACTCTCCTAGACGGCGGTGCTTCGATTAGCATATTACCCTTCTCGCTGGTACAGTCTCTTCACTTAGGGCCTCTCAAGAAGACCAGGATGATCGTTCAGTTTGCTGATGGATCTATCAAGAGGCCGAAGGGTATCCTTGAAAACGCCGTCATTTCTATTCAGGGCACGAGCCACCATGTTGATTTTGTCGTGTTGCCCATGGAGAACTCCACAGGGGAGCCATCTCCAATCATCCTGGGACGACCATTCCTCGCCTCTGCGAGGGTCGTTATTGACTATGGATCAGGAGAGGTTCGCTTCCGTCCTATTGACGGGAGTGAAGTGTCGATCACCGCACCCACCGTTGACCAGAGACCAGCACCTGATGCACCTTCACCGATCATAGCTGACTCTGAGGCCCATGACAGATCTGATGATACTAGAGACACTTCCTTAGCGATCCCTGATGAGCCCCGACGGATCCCCCGAAAGGGGAGGAAGTCGGAAAGCATGGACCTCACTGATCCTCCTCCTGGTGTGTGGCGATGTGTTGATGAGATCCAGAGTATTTATGTGATTGAATCATTTGATCAGGGGGCAGATACCAAGATAATTGAGGATGCTTATGATGTTGCCCATTACTTTGAGAGACCTCATAAGGCAACAAATGACCCAGGTAAGACTAGACAGGACGGACCTAGTTTGACTACTTCCACTGATAAATCCGTTCCTGGCCCTTCACAGGTCAAGATGATTGAGGTCGGTTATGATGCTGCTATTTATTTTGATAAATTCAGACCTCTTGTTGAAGACAAGGATTCAGGTGAGAGTCTTGAGGACGATCTGAGTTCGTATACTTCCACAGATGATTTCGTTCCTTTTGATTTTGACCTGGACGAGGACTCGCATGACGACCCCGATTACACTTCTTCCGAGGATGATGAGTTTGTCCCATTTCACTTTGATATCGGCGAGACTTCTAAGGCCAGACCTAGTCGTACTTCTTCCACTCACCAGTCTGTGCCTTCACACCATAGGACCACCAAGGGAGAACCGAGCCACACTGCTTCCATCGATCAGTTCGTCCCTTTCCGTTTTGATTCCACTGAGGGCCTTCACCGTGTCGACCCTGATCGGCCTCCGTCCACTGTGGACCCCGATGTCGACATACACCATATCCGATCTATCCCTCAGCGGTCCCGCAAGAAGGTTTGCTTTCCACCTTCTGATGATCACCCATTTATGTTGTAGATTCTATCCTATGACTCTCTTTCCATCTCCCGTTTTTGCTCGTCTACCCATTTCTCGTGTTTGCCTTGCTTAGGACGTACTTTGTCCTACGTATAGGAGGGGTAGATGAGTTGAGTGTTCTTTCTTCGTCCGTCTGATCACTCCTGTTCTTGCATATACTTAGGGCTTCTTTTACCCTAAGTATAGGGGGAGTGACGTGTACATCCTCACGATCTCATTTCCAATCTCATCTCTTTTCTTATTTTCTTCTTTTCTTCTTTTCCTTTTCTATTTTCTGTATCTATCAAGAAGGTGCCGCCCTTGTAGACAGTTTTCCATACTTAGGACGTACTTTGTCCTAAGTATAGGGGGGTTGGCACCCCGGGTTGTTCTATCTCTGTCGATCCTCTCCATTGTCTCCTCTTCTTGTCTATACTTAGGGATATCGTACCCTAAGTATAGGGGGAGACAATCTGAGTACGATCTGTTCATTCCCACCCTTGACCCTCCCTGCGTTGTGTACAGTCTGCTATACTTAGGATTATTTGATCCTAAGTATAGGGGGGACGGTCGACTTCTCGTTGATTCATTCATTCATTTATTCTTTATTAGTAGACTTGTCCATATTTAGTACGAGTTATGTTTTCTCTTTTCTCTCCGATCTATGAGGACATAGCTCAAGCTAAGTATAGGGGGGTCGTATATACTACGTATATACTTTAGCCATAACTCGTACTTTCCTATTTTTCCTAATAATATGGCTAAAAATTCTTTAAAATTCATTAAAAAGTCTTAATAAAAAGATGTGGTTATTCCTCAAATTCTTTTTGTATTTACTGATTAATAAATCAGGTGAAAATGTTTTTTGCAAAATGTTTGAAAAATGGTTTGAAAATCTTTGTGAACATCTATTAAAAACTATTTTGAAAACATTTTGTTTCGTGTTTTCAACCTGCGTCAAAATGTGTGGTTTGTAAAAATTTCTTTTCTTTGTGTGAAATAAAATGTTTGAAAAATGATTTGCAAATGGTTTGAAAAATGGTTGCAAAAATGATTTGAAAAACCTATATATACTGTTTTGAAAGCCTTTGCAAAATGATTTTCAAATGTGTGTCAAATGTTTGTAAAAACTATTTTGGACTATAGTTTTCAAAAATTGTGTGAAAAGCTTGTGTCAAATAAGTTTGAGGAATACTAACATCACACCAAAATCCATCTTATGTATATATGTATAAAATTGACCACTTACCCTGTAAATTCTTAAAATCCACTTCTTGTATATATAAGAAGCACTCCCGTGTACATATTTTTCACCTAGTTTTCAGCCAAAACTTTTTATTTTCAAAAAAAAAATTCCCAAAAACATTTGCAAAATTAAAATCCAAAAACACTTGAAAAATCTTTTTGAAAAATACAAAAAAAATGCATCTGCATGCATCATATTTTCAAAAATCCATAAAAAGTTCAAAATATTTGAAAATTGTATCACAAAAATATTTTCTGCATTGCATTGCATAGCATGAGCATTTTTCGGATTGAGTTTGATAGTTGAACAAGTCTAAGTAAAATCCGGAGATTGGAGCTTGATTGGACCTTATAATCTACCTAATAACAGGAACCTTATAGGAACTGGGTTTGAGGTACTTCAGGTCTAGTTGACTTAATTCTTTGAGGATCACGGGACTTGGTTCAATGGATTCTTGACTGCCTAAGTAGAGTATTTCGAAGCACACGCACGACTCTTGTTGATAATGACCTAACTTGGACACCTGCACCTTTCACATGGCTCAACTCAGTTGGAGTGGTGAGGGGATTGGATTTGCCGGTACGAGACGCACACAAGTGGAAACATTTGTCCTCCTCTAGGGAGGGAAGTGCACCCCAACCCGTCCAGTGATTAGGAAGTCTAAAGACAGGAGGCTGTGGGTTGCGATAAAGCTTCAAAAGAGGGATAGTCTACTGGTTCAAGAGGAAAAACTCCTTATGTAAATGCTGCTGTGAATAGTATTTCAAAAAAAAATGTGTTCAGGCATGTACAAAAATAAAAAGCCTGCAAGTATGTACAAAATCAATAAGCAAGCTTGAGTTCCAAAGTCATATCATGTGAGCCTGCAGCAGGATGACTTGACTACACTGGTCTTGCATCCAAGGATAGGTAGCTACACTGGGTACCGTCCATTCTTCTCTTCACCCCCTCCTCTTGAGCTGGTTGCCACTTGAACTTAGAAGGGAATACCCCGCTCCTCGAGGATGGAGTTGCTGGATTGGGGAATCACTGGGTTGTCGTACTGGAGAAGTCAGTTTCTTTGTCATTCTAGTTGGGGAGAGCCACCATCACTTACACTGTACAAGTCAGATTCATAGTCGTAAGAGTTTGCGTATGAGTTGAAGTATTTCTGACCTGGCTATTGAGGAGACTTGGACAGAGTTTTGGGATTCTCAAGGACTGTTGGATTTCAAATTCGGTTCTCAATAAGGTTCCGCCCGCACTAAAATTCCAAAGGTCCGACTTAAGCTCCAAACTTTGATTTTGCGAAGGCAAGTTTGATCATTAAATTAAATCCAAGTTCTTCTTTTTCTTTTCTTTCTGTTTCTTTTTGCACTTATTGCATAAGTGTTTGCTAGGGACTAGCAAAGGTAAAGTATAGGGGGATGATGAATCCACATTTCATCATCTTTATTCTATCATTTTGGCACCAAAAACCCTAGCAAATGCCTGAAAATAACATTAAATAGAGCATCTTAGCATTCATGCATGTGCATCTAAACAGTGTGTAAATTACTGTAATTAAGGCCAAAATTATAGAATAAATAAAGAAAAGAAAAAGAATAAAATATTGTAAATATTTTATGACCCAAAACCCCCGAGACCTAGGCATCTTGATGAATAGGTCGACAAGGAATAAAGTAGGGGGAGATAAGGGCCAAAGCACAGAAAAAATACCTATACATTATATTCATTCTTTATTCATTTTGGGACCTATTTTTGGTTCCACTTTTTGTACATCAAATAAAGAAACTTTGTACATGAAAGTTGTAGATAATTAAATAAAGAAAAATACAAAATTGATTTCACAGAAAAATAATGCACAGATAAAAAGTTATGGTCTGAATAAAAATCCAGAATGCCAACTTCCCAGACCCGTATCTCACAAATCAAAACTCCAAATGCAGCGTACTCACCTTTAATTGTATATAGAAGAAAATAAGCTAATTAATGGCGATGGTTTCGCATTTGGCGGAGCTACGGTTTGAAAGTTGACTTTTGGACCCTCATTGTATACTTGTACATATTAAAATATTCAATTTATTCTTTATTTATTATTTTTATAATTTTATATTTTTATAATGTTGTAAATAATACTTATAATAATTATGTATATTAAAATCAGAATAAAAACATCATTAAAACTCAAATAAAAATACGTATATATATTTGATACATAGGTATTATACATATACTTATACCTATATAAAATACCTTTATACTTTATTTAATATACAAAATATATCAGAAAATTAAAATAAAAATATATTTGTGTATATAAAAGTATTTTATAATTTTAGAAAATAAAAACCAAAATCAAATAAATTAAAAATACCTAAATAAAAATAAAATACTTAAATATATAGATATAGATACTTATAGGGGTATAAATGCAAACTTGTAAAAATATATTTCATAAAAATAAATAAAAATTATAATAAAATAATTTATAAAAAAATAAACATTTTTTATTTTATAATAAAAAATTAATAAAATCGTTTACCATTTTTAAATGATTTTAGAATACTTTTTTTTCAGGCTTTTTCCTGGTTGGTCCACGTGGACCAACCAGGAGGGCTGGAGAGTTGACCTGGGTCAACTCTCTGACCCATTGCCTGGTGCTTGTCAGAATGCCTAAGACCCCTACTTTCTCGATTTTTTTCGCCATGATGCGTTGCTCGAGGAAGGATGATTCCTTCACGAAACTTGCTCCTGGCACATCCTAGATCCCCGCCAACCTTCTGGATCTGCCCAGATCTTTGTGGTCCGCCCGTGATCGAGCCTCGAAACTCGCCACCCGACCATGTTCAAAACCAGCCCCTTTCACCCCTTTTGATTTTTTGAACCGCTTTAGCTTGAGCTTCTCCCTCCGAGGGCTTGCAACGAGGTCCCCTGTGACAGAGGTTCGACCTCCAACCTTGTCGAGGTGGCTACCTAGCTCGGCGGCGCGTTCCAACCCCCATCTCCGGCGAGAAGTCGTGAGGTCTACATCTCGCAGTACACCACTGTTTGAGGTCGTTTTCTTCTCGTTTTCCTTATTTATTGCGTAGCTGTAACCTCTAGCGTCTATTCCGTGTATTTTTCTTTGTATTAAGTCGCATTAGCAACCCAGTCCCATCCGCAATCACATTGCCGGAGCTTTCAAGCTCCGACCACCACCGCCACAATCACCCTCCGCCCAACATTTTTCTCCATCCTCCACCCACTGCTGGAGCCCCTAGGACCCCCATTTTGTCGATGGCCTTTCATTTACAGGTCCTGGGCGCTCGAGACCCCACGAGGGGTCGGTTTTTGGGATACAAAAAGGCACCTGGAGCACTCCGCCTGTCCGACCTCGGGGGGGCTTCCCGGAGACCTGCTGGAGATCATCTGTGCCCGTCGTGGGTTCTTACGAACTACAGGAGGATTACGCGCTCCGTGGGTGTCCCTCCTCCAGCCGGCGGAAGGAGTTATGAATGTTTGAAGTCCGGATTTGGCCGAGATCGTCTCTGTTCTTGGAGGGGAGATCCCTGCCGTCCGATCCAAGAGAAGCTCCAGAAGTAGCAGCTACCGTCGGATGATGTGCGTCCCCAGCCGTCGATCTCCCTTCAAGATCTTCTAATCGTAGCCATCCACGCCGAAGGGGCATCGCGTCTTCCCGGTTCGACACGTGGCTTAAGTGGGACGCGCACGGCCGTCCGATCACACCCCTGGATTTGCCTTCGGGTCCCCAGCCACGTCCGATCACGTGCCTCCGCACGTGGTACGCAGGCATTTTGCGTGGAGACCCCCAGGGTATTTTCCTTATTAGTATTCAGTTCAAAGACTTTCAGTTGCAGCAAATATATTTCTGGACATTTTGCATATTTCCCCTAACGTTTTTAAATATTGTATTTCTATCCTCCCAGGCGCACGTGCTCAGGCACGTGTTCTTTGGGAATTTTGCGGATACACTCCTGTGACTTTAGACATTTATATTCAGACCAGTACTATTTTAATTCCGTTATATTTTTGTGGAAAATTTGCATGTATGCCCCTGGATGTTTTAGATATTGCACATATACCCCTGCCAGGCCTTTAATTTTTGTATGCTTGTTGTATTTATTTGACATATCATTTCGAGCCTAAAAATTCCACAAAAATAGACTTAAGTTCCTGAACATGTGTACTTTAACGCCACATATTTAGTTTTTGATTTTATTTTATTTTCTTATTTATTAAAAATCAAAAACAGCCTTTTTGTGTACTGTCTACCTTAGAAAATACCAAAAAATATTAAAACACCTCTAAAAATTCCAAAAAAATTACCTAGTGTCTATTTTATTATCTTTTAGTGTCAGTCCAAAAATCATTAAAAATTTCAAAAGAAAAACACTAAAAAATTAAAAACTCTCAAAAACTTCAAAAAAATATATAAAATAGTAGAAAAATCAAAAAATTATAAACTCAGCTTCTGTTTATCCCTTATTTTGTTCTTTTCAGTAGAAAAATAGTGTGAAACATTTTGGGTACTGGTTGCTATTTTTAAATTGCATTTTATTCACAGCCAGCCTTATTTCCATTGTTTTCCTTTATTTCAGTAATTAAAAATATCAAAAACACCTTTTAAAACCCCCAAAAATCACAAAAACAGTAGAAAATTATAAAAATACCAAAAACATTTTATTTCTGAATTTTTGAGTATTTTTGCACATTTTTATAAATATTTTAGCTTGCCTTTTATTATATTGTCTTTATTCTCCAATATTGAAAAAGAAATAAAAAAATATAAAATATAAAATATAAAAAAAATCAGAAAATCAAAAATCAAATACAAAATTAAAAACTAAATTAAAAAAAATATTAAAAATTTAAAACCCACAAAAATTAAGTTGCTTGTTTGCTTAGTGTAGACACTTCACACACTCTCACTTGAGCACAATTTTTGTGAATTACCTTGTTTGCTCCCTGTGTTCGAACTCTCTGCATACTTGACACTATACACCATTTGTGCAGAGTTAAAAATAAATTTTAACTCCACATTGTTTCTAATTATTGATCTTAGTGTGGGTTAATTGTTGACTTTAGTCCGGATTTAGTGTGGTCACCACACCGACTAAGTTCACGCTTTGTGTTGAACTTAAGACCACCTATTTTTGGCTAAATCAAAGGGGCATCTCGATCGGACGACGCTGGTGTGATCTGGAGCTCCTTCACAGATCGGACGGATGTTGCTCTCTTCCAAGAACATGTAAGAACAGATGGCTTCCCTTCCTTCGATCATGGTGTCCTCCTTCCTCCGGTGGTCTTTGGCGATGGCAATGGTGTCTACACGTCTGTGGAGGCGTTCCGCAGCCGCTGATGTGCTCAACTAGGCGCATGGAGGTCCGGAGATGTCAGGCGAGCTCGAGAAAGAAAGGCACTGATGAATCTCCATTTCATCACCTTTATTCTATCACTTTGGCCTTAAAAACCCCAGCAAATGCATGAAAATAGCATCAATTTGTACATAATAGCATCCATTCTTTATTGTATTTATTGTACATTAAATAAGGTTTTTAATGTCAAAATTATAGAATAAAGGGAAGAAAAGAAAAAGGAATAAAATATTGCAAATATTTTATGACCCTAACCCCGAGACCAAGGCCAGCATGGAATTGGTCGACAAGGAATAAAGTAGGGGGAGATAAGGGTCAATTATACAATAAATATCTCATTCATTTATTTATGCATTTTTGACACCTATTTTGTATATAATTATTTAGTCATCAAATAAAGAAACTTTGTTCATAAAAGTTATAGATAATAATGTAAATAAAAATAAAAAATTGAGTTTGTATAAAAATAATACCCAGTGTACATTTTATACACAAAATAAAAAGCCAAAATCTCAACTTCACAGACCCATATCTTGCAAATAAAAACTCCAAATCACCCAAACTCACCTTTAATTGTATATAGCATTCCATGAACTATTTAATAAAATTGGTTTCATGATTTTTGGAGCCCATATGCAGAAGTTAGGTTTTTGGCCCTTCTTGTATATAAACCTGATTAAAATATTCTTTTTATTCAATATTCATCACTTGTATAAATTCATATTTTTAGAATCTTGTAAATAATGTATATAATGCATACACATATTAGAAGTTAATGAAAACCAAAAATAATTTGTAAAATAAAATAACTCTACAAATTCATAGACAAAATACCTATGCTATATACCTATATATAAATAAAAAGGATTTTATTCCATGGTTCTTTTATTCTTTTAAATTTTTATAATAATGTATACATTGTATATAACTTATTAAAAATACAAATCCAAAATAAAAACAAATAGAATTCATTAAATAAATAAAATGTAAATAATATATAGGTAAACTACCTATAAATATACCTACATATACATAAACACATTTATTTAAAAATGTAAATAAACTCATAAAAATGAAATAAATATATATTTATACTCATAAAAATGAGTTATAAATTTATAAAATAAGAAAATAAAATAATTAAATAAAATAAACAAAATAAAAATAAATATATATAAATAAAAACACTTATAAATACAATATTTTAATAAAACAATAATAAAATACTTCAAAAAAATAAATAAAAATCGTATTAAAATACTACATAAAATAATAAACATTTTTTATTTTATACTTGAAAATTAATAAAATCATTTACTATTTTAAATAAATTTTTCTTTAATAAAACTACTGTTCTGTCTTGTAGCGGGCTGAGGTGGACCAATCAGGTCCCTCTGTGAGTTGACCCCAGTCAACTTGACCTCCAGCCGCCTGACTTGACGTGGACCATCATTTCCCCGATTTTCGTCCCATTTTTGCAGCCGTCTCGTCCACCCATCGCACTCGACTCCTTAATGAAAGATCTTCCCTGATCATCCAAGATTCTCGTCGATATCTTAGATCCATTGTACATACCACAGATTCTTTAATAATCGCCGGTCACTGGGGGTCCCTTGGAATGTTTATAAATAACTTCTTCCTCCTCCTCGGCCGAATTTGGCCAATTTCATCCCCCTCTTTGAGCTTGAATCAGCTCCTGGTGGAGCCCTCGTGACAGGAGGCGCTTCCCAGCACCTCGGTTCGGCCGGAGACGACGGAAAATTTTGTCGCGGTGGCGCTCCGGCGGCCACCCTGCTCCCTGGTGGCCCCTAGGTATAAGAGCTGCACATTTTATCTTTCTAGGTAGTTTTTACTCCCACCATTTCATTCCTGCAATTAGTTTTATGCTTCGCTTCTTAGTTTAGCGTAGTTTAGTGATTTCGTAGTTCGCCGGAGCTCCGCTCCGGCGAGCTTTTCACCGTGTTCCCGACTGTTCCCCGACTCGCTTCCGCCGCCATTTTCATTCCACCCAAACGCCTTGATCTTTCTCCTGGACCATTCCTCGTGACAGGGGGAGTGACCCAGCACCTCGACTCGGCCGAAGGACAAAGAATTTTGACGCGGCGGAGCTCCGACGTCCGCCCTGCTCCCTGGAGGCCCCCAGGTATAAGAGCTGACCATTTATGTATTTTAGTTAATTTTTAATGTTAGTTTTCCATTCCAGTCATTAGATTAGGTTGTAGTTAATTCCCGTAGCTTAAAGATCAAAATTCGAAGTTCGCCGGAGCTTGGCTCCGGCGACTTCTCCACCGTAGCCCCGCCTGTCTCCGACCGCCTCGTTCATCCCATTTCAAACCTCAACGCTTTCTCCATCGATTGCACCCATTTGTTCAACCCAGGACCCTAGGTCTTGGCGAATCGGGGCTCCTCCTCCGCCGTTCGCCGGAGCCCCTCCGCCCACCTCCATCTTGCATCGTAGCTTCAAAACCCCGGGTCGAGGAGATAGCTCTCTCGCCCGCGGTTCATCCTGTGCAGGTACATCGAGGAATAGAGCCCTTCTGGGCTTGTATTGAACCAGGAAGAGGTTCCTGGGGGACCCCTTCTTCTCCGACCTCGCTCCATCGATTCGGACCCCCAGGAGCCATGAAAGCACCATCAGTCAACGCGGGATGTCATCAGCTATGAACAGAGCGTGTCAGAGCCGAGGAAGATGCCCGGAGGAGCCTGAGCTGCCCGATCGAAGCTCGCCGGGGGCGAGCTTCTTCCTTGTTCCTCCAGGCAGCTTCAGCACCGTCAGATCGAAGGAGTCGGCCCAGATTGAACCAGGGCCGTCAGATGAAGCACTGCACCGACCGTTCGATCAGCAAGGCTGATCTAATCTCCGTCGTCATCTGCGAATCGTCATCGGCCGACAGGAGCACGACGCGTGGCAAGTGGACGAGCGCCAGCCGTTGGATGACACGCCTTATTTGGGGGTAAATTTCACATCTAGCCCCCGCCTTTTTGTATTTATAATTTAATACCTAAAATAAAAAGTCAAGTTGTAAATAAATTGTATAATTTGCAGTTGGTTCCCCTGATGTTTTTATATTTACACTTTAGTCCCTCCGCGCCTCATGTGCAACAACCACGTGAGGCGCGTGAAATTTGCATTTAAACCCCGCCGGGTTTCTGTAATTATAAAATGGTCCTGAAAATAAAAGTTAACGTGTATTTTTATTGTGATTTTTGCATGTGTGCCCCTGTGAACTATTTTATTTGCAAAAATACTCCTGCCAGGCCATTTATTTTTGAATGCTTTGTCTATTTATTTTGTGCTCCATATTAAATCGAAAAATCTTGCAAAAATAGACTTAAGTTCCTGTTTGGTTGTGCTTGAACGCTATATTTTTAGTTTTGCATTTTGTTGCATTTTTGCATTTATTAAAAATCAAAAACATGTCTTTTATTCACTGTCTAACTTATAAAATCCCAAAAAAATATGAAAATGCCTCGAAAAAAAATTCCCTATGGTGCATTTTGACCTATTTTAGTGTCAGTCCAAAAATCCCTAAAAATATCAAAAGGAAAACCTTAAAAATCTAAAAATACCCAAAAACTTCATAAAAATATAAAAACTCAAAGAAAAATTAGAAAAATATGATCTCAGTCCGTATCTCTGCTATATTTTATTATCTTTATTAGAAAAATAGTGTGGAAAATTTTTGAGGTTGTTTGCTATTTTTAATGTCTATTTTTATTACGGCCAGACCTTATTCCACTGTTTGCTTTTATTTTGCTATTTAAAAATACTAAAAATATTTGCAAAAATGCCCCAAAATAACAAAAACAGTAAAAAAACCATGAAAATCCCAAAAAGACTTTATTCCTGAATTTTTGACCATTTTTGAGTATTTTTGTAAATATTATAATACCCCTTTATGTATATATATGTATTTCCTAAAAAAACAAAATAAAGAAAAAGAAAAAATATATATATCTAATTATTTATATGTATTCTTATATCTATCTATTAATCTTAATATATAAAAAAAAAGAAAAAAACATATATTTTATTATATTTATATATACCTATATATATTGTATGTATTATAAGCTACATACTACCCCCCTACGGGTATACATATATTTATATTTATATTATATATATATTACCTAATTATATTATTAAAAATAAAAATAAATAAATAAATATATATAAATATACAAAAAAATATTATAATAATTTATAAAATTAAAACCCACACAAGGATGACTCTGAGATACATGTAGGCTACTGCATTTTGTATTGCTCTCTGTGGTTCGACCTCTACATGCTTGTCACTGTACATTTTATGGTAGAGTAAATAAAGATTAATTCACACTCCTTTTTGAGCTTAATTGGTGTATTCTTTTATTGTGGGTTAATTGCTGATTAACACCGGTCTTCCATGAGTGGTCGCCTCAGCGACAACACTTTTATATTCTTCATGGTGACCCTCGTGGATTACCTGCTGTTATCAGATGGCGCCGTTGCTGGGGAGCAATGAGCATAGCCTAATTTATTTTGTCATTCTTGTATAAAAAAATTCTTGATTTATCATTCCTTTTTGAGAGCAGCTATTTTTATTGCTATTAATCACCATGCTCCATTTATTTATTTATTGTGATTATTTCATCTGCTCCATTTGATTGATAGAGCTCTACTAATGCATTCTTTTTGTGACTTTGATGCGAGGGCCCGCCACGCGAGGATGGCTTCTTAGGAGGCCAATGCAGCCAAGCTTGGAGGAGGATGGTCTTCTTCTCACGACCATCTGGAGAGAGCACTAAGGAAGCAAAAAGAGATGGGCATTAGTTATAGCTAGAACACTTAGGATTATTTATTTTGTAATTTATGGTGAGAGAGAGAGACCATTTTGGCATGTAATTAAACAGGACTCTGCTCTTCACAATGAGGTCCAATGCCCGGGTGATTGTTCACCTGGGGGCCTCATCGCGGCTTTTTCAAGTTTCATCGCCTTCTTTTATTTTGTTTTCCGAAGTTTTGAGCTTTCCGCCTTTCTTTTACTTTGTTTTGTGTGCTTGGAGCCCCTAGATATAGGTTGCTTGACTCGGTAGTTAGGTCCAAACATTAATAAGAATGCATGTTCCTATAGTCTACTTCGCTTGGATCTAGTCAAACTTAAACAAGCCGTTCATTTATCTCTTAGCCCTTTGTGCCGCAGCGAGCCCTGTAAAGCGCTTTCTCCTAAGCTCAAGTGTGTTGAGTACAGAGGAGGGGTGAGCCAATACCGGACCCTTCGGGCTAGAGATAAATGAGCGACTTATGGTTCTTCACATTAATAGCAGCTTATGTTTAGGGCGATTTTGTGCCTTGCATACCGACATGTAGATAGGTTTAAAAATTCTGTTTTGCATACCACATGGAGAGAGCTGGGATGCACTGTAAGTCTTCTAACTCAGCATGCATCATTCGGTTCAATGGTGAGATTTCCATCATGGAACCACTTGCACGGCTTTTCCGCTATCTCCCTCTGATTTTGAGCACCTAGGACTTAAATGAAAATCTACAAAAACGTTAGGCGCTGGTATGAAAACAGATCCAAAAAAAAGTGAAAAACCAAAAAATTAAAACAAGGGGACTGCTAAATAAACTTTGACCTTAATTAAAATTCGTAATGGACTATCATTATACCGGGTTCATAAAGCCCTCATTGTTTTCAGGTACCTTGGAGGGGGACCAAAACCCTACTCCCTTGAGCGAGTGCGACCCCCTTAGTACGCTACCCTATAGGAGAGAGAGTACTGCCGGAAGAGTATCCCGTACTTGTCCTCCTCCTGTGTAACCTGTAGTCTGTACTTTTTGGAATCCTTGTAACCCTTCCTGGATCCCTACTCAGCCAAAGAAAAGAGAGAGGAAGCCGATAGGCGAAACCAATACTTCAGTTCTCGCTCGCAACAAAATCACCCGTGAGCGTGCAAGAACCTACTCGGACGCAGGACAATGAGATAGACACCCCCGTGAGGGCGTGGCCTATGCTCAATACTTCGGACAGGGTCGATGCTCTCACAACAGAGAGTCACCATTGGTGACCAAGTCCTACTCACCTACGTACGATAGAAGCGCCATTACTTCGGAAATCCAGGCGATACACAAGGCAGTTGCAGACTGGGTTTTTGGCTTTAATCCTTAGGGGGTGGTAGGTCGGCCGGAGGTGCCCTGGAGCGGCGCCACGAGCTAGGTGAAGAAACGTGGCTCCAGGTACCTCCGCCCGCGTGCGAATCGACTCATGGTGCTCCTCAACGCACCTGACCTGCATAGGAACGAAGCTCGGCTCCAGGCGGTGCTCCTTGGCCCAAAACTGAAGCTGCTAGCATAAAAAATGGGTGAGGGCGGCAATGCTCCGGCGATGCGGAGGAGATGAGCATCGATTCGCGGATCCAAATGCGAATCCGGTTGGACAAGATGGCTGGAAGGTGGAGAAGGCATAGGGGAACGAAATGAAGGTGGAAGGGTGGTCGGAAAACAATGAGGGTACTGTGGAGAAGTCGCCGGAGCGGAGCTCCGGCGAACTTCGATTCGCCTAAATTACGCTGATCTACTAATCTAAATGCGAAATAAAATGCGGAAATAAAATGCTGGGATCATAATCTACCTAGAAATATAAAAGGCGCAGCTCTTATACCTGGGGGCCTCCAGGGAGCAGGGTGGCCGCCGGAGCGCCGCCGGGACAAAATTTCCTCCTCCATGGACCGAATCGAGGTGCTGGGAAGCGCCTCCTGTCACGAGGGCTCCACCAGGAGCTGATTCAAGCTCATAAAGGGGGGTGATGCTTCATCGGACGGCTGGCAATCGTCTTGGACCTTCAGATGCGGTGAAGACCGGCGAGGGAGCGAGATCGAGGAGGAAGAAGCTCGCCCCGGCGAGCTTTCTTCCCTGTTCTTGCATGTGTGCTCCCAGCCGTCGGATGAAGACGAAGGCCCAGTTCGATTGCCAGCCGTCCGATGAAGCATCGCTGTGACCGTCATATCACTTCGGGTAATCTAATCCTCACCGCTCATCGGCGAAGCGTCATCGGCCTACGTGGAGGCGCCACGTGGATTAGTGAGAGAAGATCAGCCGTTGGATGAGCGTCTATTGGGGGTAATTTGCACATTTAACCCCCGCCTTTTTTTGTATTTAGTTTTTAATTCTGTAAATAAAATAGCACGTTATAAAATAAATGTAAATTTTACAGAAAGGACCCTGTGTTTATTATAATTACATTTAGGTCCTTCAGCGCCTCACGTGCAGTCCCACGTGAGGCGCGTGAAAATTGCATATACCCCCTGGCGGTTTTTGTATATTGTGAAATAGTTCTAAAAATTAAAATAAATGTTTATTTCATTAGGGATTTTTGCACCTGTGCCCTTGTAACTTATTTTAATTGCAAAAATACCCCTGCTAGGCTTAATTATTTATGTGTCTTTTATCCATTTATTAAAAACACCTATGAGGCTTCTAAAAATTCACAAAAATTAGGATAGGTGCTCCATGCCATGCTTGTTCATGCCCTAATTTTATTTCGCATTTTTTTGCATTTTTCCTAATTATAAAAAATGAAATAGAAGTCCTTTTTGTGCTGTAAAATTAAAAAAAATACAAAAAATTAGAAAATGTTTTTGAAAATTTACAAAAAAATCATATATGGTACATTTATATATATATTGAGTCCAGAAATTGAAAAAAACCTAAAAATATGAAAAAGAAAATTAAAAAAATCAGAAAGCTCCAAAATCCAACAAAAAAATAGAAAAATCCTTAAAAATCCCAAAAATACATTTTTTTCACTTTTATAATTATCTATATATTATTATTAATGTATTAAAATTAATTTGGGAATTTTTGGAGTTTATTTTATATTTTTAAAACCCAAATTATATTCGCCTAATTATTTAGCCCTATATTGTGGACATTTTTTAAATTAAAAATACATAAAAATTAGAAATATTCCAGAAAAATAACAAAAAAAATAGAAAAGTATTAAAAAGCTAAAAAGAATTATATCTATATATATTTTAAGTATTTATATCTATATTTATATATATTATATTATTCCTCTCTCTCTGTTCTTATATATACATCTCTTTATATTTATATATATCTTATATATTTATATATTTATATTTATATAACTAAAAATATAAAAAGAAAATAAAAAAATATATAAAATATAAAACAAAATAAAAATTATAAAAACAAAAATAAAAAATATATAAAATCCAAAACCCACAAAAACAATAAAAGGACATGAACAATGGATTGAATAAATGATGCTTCACATACATTCCCTTCGCTTCCCAGTGTTCGGCCTCTACATGTACTTACACATATACACATTTACATGTAGAGTTATAATAAATTTTAACTCCACATTTTTGGATATTCATTGCATATATTTATTGTGGGTTAATTGTTGATTGATCTGGGGATCTTTAAGTGGTCGACTCAGCGACTGGATCTCTCGCCTGTGAGATATCTAGACCCTTGTTTTTCCCCAATCATCAAATGGCACCATTGCCGGGGAGGCAACGGATTTTGTATGATTTTGTGAGCGTAGTTGTTCATATATTTAATTCTTTGCTCATGTCCTTCATTTATTTATTTGTGTGATTTTTATTCTTATTTGAGATTATTGATTGACTGCTCTGACCATCCCTCTTATTTGTCTTTGATGCGAGGGACCGCCAAGCGAAGGAGGACCTCTTAGGAGGGCCTATGCACCCCAACAAGGTGGAGTTGGCTCTTCTGTGCCAAGCCACCAGGAGAGAGCATCAATAGCAGATAAAGGAGAATTTTTGAAGACAGTCTTTATTTTTATGCATTTTATTTTATTTTATTTTATTTTGTATATTCATGTGAGAGAGTGACACTTAAAAACATGTAATAATACAGGACTCTCACAGGTACACTTCGACTCTCGAGGTCCAGTGCCCGAGGGATTGTTCCCTTGGGGGCCTCGATGATTTTGACTCTTTTTCCTTTCTTTATTTTATTTTTATTATTTTGGGTGAATGAGCCTTAGCTTAGGAGTTGCTTGCTCGTAGAGCTAGGACCAAACACCCTAATATTTGCATGTACCTATAGTTCGCTTTGGATCTAGATCAAACTCTAAACAGCCGTTCATTTATCTCTTAGCCTTTGTGCCACAGCGAGCCCCGCAAAGCGCTTTCTCCTAAGCTCAAGTGTGTTGAGCACAGAGGAGGGGTGAGCCAAGACCGGACCTTTTGAGGCTAAAGGTAAATGAGCGACTTGTGGTGCTTCACGATAATAGCAATTTCTGAACCTAGGGCGATTTCTTCGGTTTGCATTTGCATATAGCATAGGTTTCAAATTCTGTTATGCATCCCGCATGGAGAGAGCTGGGAGGCACTGTAAGTCTTCTTACTTGGCATGCATCATCGTTTTCCGACTTGCATTGCTTTTCCGATCTTCTCCCTCTGTTCTTGCCAACCTAGGATGCTTAATGGAAACTGGAACCTCGATAGGCACGTGCATTGAAAATACCCAAAAAAGTGATAACTTAAACAAAATCGGGACTGCTAACTCTATTGGACCTAAAAATAAAACATAATGGATTCCTTGTCTTGGGGAAGGAACCCCCTCATTGTATGTGTTTTAAATTGCTCACGTACACACTAAGGAGTAGAGCCCAAATCTTATCAAGCCTCCTATGTGATTGTACAACTTTTGTGGTTCTCACCTAACTCTAAAAATTGAAAAGATAAATGACCGTCACCTGATGGTCTTCACTGTGTTGAGTAGGTGAATCGGGGGTTTGCCTTGTGTCTTGATTGTGACTTGGAGTCCATTGTGTTTTTCTTTCATTCCTAGAGTAGTCGGTCCCACCGTGTGAGTCATGCATTTTTCGTCTTTGAGTCTCTCTACCCATCTTATATATATATATCTTCATCTTGCATCGAGTCGTGATATTGGCGCTTGAGCTCAATCATTCTTCGCCAAGTCCTTTGTTTCCCTCTTCTTCACCATCTTTCCCCGTACTCTCCGTACCATCCTTATTCCCTGGTTCAGAGAGAGTCCTCTCCTTGAACCGCAATTTTGACGGTGTTCCCGCCTTGTGTAGAACACCCAATTTTGTCTATGTCCCGATCTTCTCACCCGCCCTCCTCGTACCCTCTGTATCACCTTTCTACTCCCCATGATATTGGCACGCCCGCTCAATCAGCTTCTCCACCCCATTGCGTACCCTTCTTACCCATCTTCCTCATGTACCCTGTATCATCTCTCCCTTTACCCGGGAATGCTGTGCATAATGATGAGGGCCGCATTGAAGATTATTTAAACAGATTATTTGTGTAGGCCGGGCCATGATGTTGAGGTTGCTGAGATTGATTTGGTGGATTTGTTTTTTGACACATGCATATGGGCTTCTTGAGGATTGTTGCTGATGCATAGAGCATAGGTGTGATGCATTATTGAGGAATTATAGCTCTCGCACACCGGATTAAGGATGTGATGTGATGCGATGATTTGGTGAAGACTTCATGAGTATTGATTGATCTATCTGTCTTGAGGATCCACCCATCTTGATTTTGAGGATTGATTGATTATTCTAATTTGGATTTCCTGATAAGGTGTGCGGATCCTGCATGATCTCTCATCTTTCGAATTGACCCATCCTTGATCTCCTGACTCTTTGATCCACCTATGGCACTTTGAGGATTCCTGACTATTTTTCGTGCCATCTCAGCTGACTGGAGTGACCCAAGGGATGTTTTGTGAATGACATGATTATTTGCTCCCTTGCATGATCTTATGCCCTCCAAATGATTGAATGATTTATTTATTTTGAGGACCTGAGATGACTTGCCAGCATTCCCATGACCTACATTGATGTAGCACGCATTCCTCCCCGAGGACTATCTGCGAGAGAATGCGACAATTTCTAGGACTGCGGTTTCATTCACTGCTTGGGTCGCCCTTGTGATGGGACCTGAAACCGAGTCAGATGATATGTTTGATTGGCCTCCCCCTGTGATTGTGTACCTGACCTGTCAGTACACGAGGCCAATGCACTAGACTCATCTGAGTCCACTCTCCTTGACGGTCCTCGCAAGGTAGAGCTCCACTTTTTTGATTATTCCATGCCTAGTTCATAGCTCTCCGAGGGTTATCTGCGAGAGGCTATGACACATTATAGCTCTCTTGGTCTCTTCTGCTGGTAGATGATCTGTCGTCTATCGAGACCACATTTTCTGTGAATCCGTCTGATGGATCCGCCTCCTTTGAGCCCTCGTCTCTCCTTGACGACCCTCGCAAGGTAGAGGCACTTTCTGACTATTCCTTGCCTAGACCGCAGTACTCTCCGAGGACTATCTGTGAGAGACTGCGACACTCTCTTTACGCTCGGTTCCCACTTCTGACTGTGTCTCCGATCTGCGGAGCACGGAATCGAGTCGTCTGATATACATGATTTTTGGTCCCATCTTGAGTTGTGTATCCGATCTGAGGATCATGGGACCCATCTGATTAGACTCCTTTGAGTCTGCTCACCTTGACGGTCCTCGCAAGGTTGAGCTTCTGATATCTGCTATTCCCATGACTCGTTGGCAGCCCGCTTCCCGAGGGTTATTGGCGGGACGCTGCCACACTTTCTTGATTTGACGGTCTCTTCTGCTGGTAGCCGATCTATCGCCTACCGAGACCATTTCTATGATCCGTCTGATGGATCGGGCTCCTTTGAGTCCGCTCTCCTTGACGACCCTCGCAAGGACGAGCTTATGTTCTGATTATTCATTGCCTAGTATGTACCATTCCCCGAGGGTTATCTGCGGGAGGGTACATCATTTTCTATGAACTCGGCTTCATCCCTGGTTGTGTCTCCTTTCTGATGGAGCACGGAGCTGAGTACTCTGATGATTCTCTGATTTTGCTCACCTTGAGGACCCTCGCAAGAGTGAGCCACATATGGTGCTGCTCGGTATATTCTTGTGACTTTCAGATTATTTCACCACCGTGCATCACACAGTCTCATATGCTTTATTTCCGATCTATCTGAGACCATGATTGACCCGAGGAGTCGGTACTGCTCTTTCTTCCTCCTGGTCTTACGGTATCGGCTATATTCCCTCATGTTGACCATATGAGCCGATTGACTGCTTCACGCTACCGGACCCTGCTTTACTTCCCGATCTGATTATCCCCGGTAGCCGACACCCACCTGCCTGCATATCAGGGTGTCTTTTCACCTTCTGACTGCGTCCTCGTTCTTACAGGGAGACGACGACGAGAGCACAATAGTCGCTTACTAGATATCGTCCTGTACTACACCAGTTTTTCACCGCTTGTATATATGTGTGCCTTTTTCTTTCTTTCTCCAGTATGTTTTTTGTGTGCCCCAGATCTATCGCCATATCTTTGTGTCTACACTTAGGACGTACCTTGTCCTAAGTATAGGGGGGTCCACACTGAGTTGTTCTTTCCTTGCACATTTTCGTCACTCCTGTTCTTGCCTATACTTAGGGATATCTCACCCTAAGTATAGGGGAGTGATGCGTATATTCTACGCCATCTTTTCATCTATCTGTATATATCTCTCTTTTCTTCTTTTCTTCTTTTCTTCTTTTCCGTTTCTATATTCTGTATCTAAATAAAAGGTGTCGCCCCTTTGTGTCAGTTTTCTGTACTAAGGACGTACTTTGTCCTAAGTATAGGGGGGTGCACCCCTGAGTTGTTCATCTGTTTATTCCCACCCTTGACCCTCCCTGATTTGTGTACAGTCTGCTATACTTAGGATTACTTGATCCTAAGTATAGGGGGGAGCGGTCAACTTCTATTTCCTTCATCTATTATTCGTATATTTTTTAGACTTGTCTATACTCAGTACGAGTTATGTCTTCTCTTTTCTCTCTGATCTATGAGGACATAGCTCAAGCTAAGTATAGGGGGGTCGTATATACTATGTATATACTATAGCCATAACTCGTACTTTTGTAATAATATGGCTAATATTCTTTAAAAATTCATTAAACCTTAATAAAAAGATGTGAATATCCCTCAAATTCTTTTTGTATATACTGATTAATAAATCAGGTGAAAATGTTTTTTGCAAAATGTTTGAAAAATAGTTTGAAAATCTTTGTGAACATTTATTGAAAACTATTTTGAAAACGTTTTGTTACATGTTTTCAACCTTTGTGAAAATGTGTGGTTTGTAAAAATTTATTTTCTTTGTGTGAAATAAAATGTTTGAAAAATGAATTGCAAATGGTTTGAAAAATGGTTGCAAAAATATTTTGAAAAATCTATATACACTGTTTTGAAAAACCTTTGCAAAATGATTTTCAAATGTGTGTACATGTTTGTAAAAATGTTTGTAAAAATTATTTGGGACTATAGTTTTCAAAAATTGTTTGAAAAATATGTGTCAAATAAGTTTGAGGAATAGTCACATATAATAAAACACTAAATATATATATATATATATAATAATAATAAACACAATTCTTTAATAAATGTACATATATACCTATAAATAAAAACTAAATCGTAAATTCTTAATTCTTGTAAAATAAAGCGGCACGCCCGTGTAAATAGTTGTACATATTTAGTACCAAAATTCTTTTAATTGCAAAAATTCTTTGTGTAAAAATTCTTCTCTTTGTTTTCAAATTCTTTGAAAAATTGCATTATTCTTTGCATATTTGTAAATAGCATTTGCATAGCATTCATATTCTTTCATTGAGCTTGATGATTGAACTAGTCTAATAAAGTCGAAGATTGGAGCTTGGTTGGACCTTACTGCACCTAACTGCACTGGAACCTTACGGGAACTAGGTTTAAGGTACTTCAGGTCTATTCAGACTTAATTCTTTGAGAAATCAGGGCTGGGTTCAAGTCACCTCAGTGGACTAACTAGAACTTTTCGAGACACACGTATGACTCTTGCCGACCGTGACCTAACTTGGACACTTGCACCTTTCACTTGGCTCAACTCAGTTGGAGTGGTGAGGGGGTTGGATTTGCCAGTCTGAGACGCACACGAGTGGAAACATTCATCCTCGTCTAGGGAGGGAAGTGCACCCCAACCTGGTCCAATAGCCATGAGGTCTAAAGACGGGAGATTGTGGGTTGCGATAAAGCTTCAAAAGAGGGATAGTCTTCTGGCTCAAGAGGAAAAAGTCCTTATGTAAATGCTGCTGTAAATAGTATGTTAAAAAAAAGAAAAAAAAGAAAAAGAAAAACTCCGAAAAAGTGGACAGTCTTGTAAAATAAAAAAATAAAGTGCCTGCCTGAGTATGTATATATGTTGTATAGAAAATAAGCAAGCTTGAGCATCAAAGTTATACCATGTGAGCCTGCAGCTGGATGACTTGACTACACTGGTCTTGCATCCCAGGATAGGTGGCTACACTGGCTACCGTCCATTCTTTTCCTCCCCCTCCTCTTGAGTTGGATGCCACTTGAACTTAGAAGGGAATACCCCGCTCCTCGAGGAAAGAGCCGTTGGATTAGGGAATCATTGGGTTGTCATTCTGGAGAAGTCAATCCCTTTGTCATTTCAGTCGGGGAGAGCCACTATCACTTACACCGTACAAGTCTGCTTCATAGTTATAAGGGTTTGCGTATGACGTAGGCTAGTTCTGACCTGGCTATTGAGGTGAATTGAACCAAGTTCTGTGACTCTCGAAGGCTGTTGTGTTTTAAATTTGGAGCTTGACTCACCTATCCCATCAAAACTTGATCTATGGCCTAACAGAGCCATTGCCTGAACTGTCTTCTGAGCCACTGCTCCCACCACCAGATCGTCGAGTTGAAACCACTCCCGAACTCGCTCAAGTATGTTTTCTTAGCATCAGCCTTTTTGATTAAGATATTTGAGAGAAGAAGGCAGGAAAGCCAAACCCCTGATCAAATCATCCTTCAAAGCAAGCAATTCGACGCCCATTTCTGTTATTATCGCGTATTATTCTACGGATGAGTGCTATTGGAGTAGTCGGTCTGGCTCTGAACTAACTAGGTTCCACACACATTCACACCAAGGTTTAACCTGAGCTCCAAACTTTGATTTTGTACAGATAAGTTTAATAATCATGACCAATTCAATTATTCTTTGAATTCTTTATTTTTGCTTTTTCTTATCTTCTTATTCTTTATTCTTTTTGTACTTATTGCATAAGTATTTGCTAGGGACTAGCAAAGGCAAGTATAGGGGGTGATGAATCTCCATTTCATCACCTTTATTCTATCATTTTGGCCTTAAAAACCCCAGCAAATGCATGAAAATAGCATCAATTTGTACATAATAGCATCCATTCTTTATTGTATTTATTGTACATTAAATAAGGTTTTTAATGCCAAAATTATAGAATAAAGGGAAGAAAAGAAAAAGGAATAAAATATTGCAAATATTTTATGACCCTAACCCCGAGACCAAGGCCAGCATGGAATTGGTCGACAAGGAATAAAGTAGGGGGAGATAAGGGTCAATTATACAATAAATATCTCATTCATTTATTTATGCATTTTTGACACCTATTTTGTATATAATTATTTAGTCATCAAATAAAGAAACTTTGTTCATAAAAGTTATAGATAATAATGTAAATAAAAATAAAAAATTGAGTTTGTATAAAAATAATACCCAGTGTACATTTTATACACAAAATAAAAAGCCAAAATCTCAACTTCACAGACCCATATCTTGCAAATAAAACTCCAAATCACCCAAACTCACCTTTAATTGTATATATCATTCCATGAACTATTTAATAAAATTGGTTTCATGATTTTTGGAGCCCATATGCAGAAGTTAGGTTTTTGGCCCTTCTTGTATATATGACTGATTAAAATATTCTTTTTATTCAATATTCATCACTTGTATAAATTCATATTTTTAGAATATTGTAAATAATGTATATAATGCATACACATATTAGAAGTTAAAGAAAACCAAAAATAATTTGTAAAATAAAATAACTTTACAAATTCATAGACAAAATACCTATGCTATATACCTATATATAAATAAAAAGGATTTTATTCCTTGGTTCTTTTATTCTTTTATATTTTTATAATAGTGTATATATTATATATAACTTATTAAAAATACAAATCCAAAATAAAAACAAATAGAATTCATTAAATAAATAAAATGTAAATAATATATAGGTAAACTACCTATAAATATACCTACATATACATAAACACATTTATTTAAAAATGTAAATAAACTCATAAAAATGAAATAAAGATATATTTATATTCATAAAAATGAGTTATAAATTTATAAAATAAGAAAATAAAATAATTAAATAAAATAAACAAAATAAAAATAAATATATATAAATAAAAACACTTATAAATACAATATTTTAATAAAACAGTAATAAAATACTTCAAAAAAATAAATAAAAATCGTATTAAAATACTACATAAAATAATAAACATTTTTTATTTTGCTATTATTTTGCTGTTTAAAAATACTAAAAATATTTGCAAAAATGCCCAAAAATCACAAAAACAGTAAAAAAACCATGAAAATCCCAAAAAGATTTTATTCCTAAATTTTTGACCATTTTTGAGTATTTTTTTGTAAATATTATAGTACCCCTTTATGTATATATATGTATTTCCTAAAAAACAAAAAAAAAGAAAAAGAAAATATATATATAATTATTTATATGTATTCTTATATCTATCTATTAATCTTAATATATAAAAAAACAAAAAAAACATATATTTTATTTTATTTATATATACCTATATATATTGTATGTATTATAAGCTACATACTACCCCCCTACGGGTATACATATATTTATATTTATATATTATATATATTACCTAATTATATTATTAAAAATATATATATATATATATACAAAAATAAAAATAATTTATAAAATCAAAATCACACAAGGATGACTCTGAGATACATGTAGGCTACTGCATTTTTGTATTGCTCTCTGTGGTTCGACCTCTACATGCTTGTCACTGTACATTTTATGGTAGAGTAAATAAAGATTAATTCACACTCCTTTTTGAGCTTAATTGCTGTATTTTTTTATTGTGGGTTAATTGCTGATTAACATCGGTCTTCCATGAGTGGTCGCCTCAGCGACAACACTTTTACTTCATGGTGACCCTCGTGGATTACCTGTTGTTATCAGGCACCTCCAGGAACCTTGTGTTAGGTCAATATGAGCCCAGGAGGGCTCCTTCGAGCACGTGCCCCTGCACAGAAAGAACGAATGGCTTGAGGGCTTCGACCTCGACCTAAGATGAAGCTGCTTTGCATGAGAACGAGGATGGACGATGATGCTCCGGCGATGGGTGGAGGGTGAGCATCAATTCGCGGAACCACGGGGGTTCCGATTGGTCAAGGGTGGCTGGGAGATGGAGAAACTGATGGGGAAGGGAATGAGGGTGGACATGGGGAAGGGAATGAGGGTGGACTGGTGGTCGGAAAACACGCGGGGCATGATGAAATGTTCGCAGGAGCGGAGCTCCGGCGAACTATGAAATGGCTAAACTACGTTTATACTATGGGCTAAAGGCTAATCCAAATGCATAATTGACGGGTCCGAAAATTCCAAGTTAAAAATGTGTTTTTATCTTTGTTCGTGTGAAAATAATTAAAGTCGTTCGTTGTAGGCGGCGATCGGAAACAGTCAAGAAAATAACCACAAATAATTATTCAATTTCAATCTCGTGGTTTTATGTTTATTTTACTTGGGAAAGTCCCAAGGTCGATCACAAGGAGGCAAAGGAACAATCTAGAATTATGTCAATCTAATTTCGTGTTCGGTTTTTGAGGCGGTCCTTTTTTGGAATTTTCAATGCAATAAAGGGATGCAAGATGGAATTTTGGCCTATTTTAGGGACTAAAATGTAAATTTCAATCAAACGACGTCCGAAAAATATGAAACTTGGCCACAATGTAAATGATGATGAAATGAATGCACTGTAATTTTTTTGGAATTTTTGAATGCAATATGAATTTTTTATGAATTTTAAATGCAAACAAAACTATTTTCAATATTTAATTATAATAAATATTAAACCTACTTATTTTTAAGATATAAAATTATCTAAGATCTATTACTAGGTGATGGATCTCAGAAAAATCCTAAATCTCGAAAATGTGAAGTTTAATACCTATTAAAAATTAAACAATGAAATATGCAAAATGATTTTTACAGAGCAAATTATGCATGCAAATGCAAAGATTTTTGGGCACAATGTCAAGCAAAATAATATCTACAATATATGATTTTTCGGGGATTTTTATAGCTACAGTTAATTAATGGAAAATTTAATAGCACAGATTGGGCAAAATATACCAATTTACACAAAACAATTATTTATTAATTAATCGCTGATCAGAAAAATACCCACAGTATGTCAAAATGTAGAGAATCACATGAGGAGCGCAATGCTATTTTTAAATAAATAAAATGATGTAAACTAGAGGTCTCAAATGTACAGGGGTATAAATGCAATAATTAAATAAATAAAGACAATGCAGAGGGGGGGGCTAATAGTAATTACCTATACTTATTGGGGAGATATTGCAATTTTGCCAGGGGGTCACTTGCTCTGCACGTGACCTCTGGCTGGTGTGGACTCTGGCGTAATATGGAGAATCAGCAGGGGGTTCTTCGCAATTTACCCCGCGGTCACGTGCGGGGCACGTGACCCGGGGGCTGATGAGTTGGCGTTCCCCACGCACGTGCCTCGCACGTACTGGGGCCTCAGGCCTCACGCCCGGTGGCGAGGCGGGGGTGTCGAGGCGAGGCTCCGGTGGCGAGAGCGGCGGACCTGTCCGGTGAACGACTGTGGATGGCAGAGCAGACGAAGATTGGGCGGTCGTCGGAGGTGGCTTTACGGCGGAGGAGGAAACCTCTGACGGTGTCTGTGCTTGGCGGAGAGGATGCCGGTCCTGCGGTGGGAGACGAAGGCGTTGGAGACGATGGAGGCGTTGATCGTTATCGGAGGCGAGTCGCTGGTGGTGGCGGAGAAGTACGGCGGAGTTGGAGCTTGAAGGAGACGTAGGCTCGACGGCGTTGTGGGTGGCCGGAGCTGGAGCAGATGACGGGGCTGGCCGTACTGCAATGGTGGCTGGAGGGGGGAGCCTCCGGATCTCGCTGCGGTAGAAGGGGGCTCCGGTCTGTCACCCCAAACCCGTTCCTCGATCGGCGGATGACTTGAAAAGGGGGCGGCAGTGGCGTTTAAATAGGAGAGAGAGCGAGGTCGGACAACCGCAGATCTCGGAGGGCTTGTTGGCAAGCGAAGGGCGCGGCGGTTGCGAGGCGGCGGCGGCCGTTGCGAGAGAAGCGGAGGGGCAGTTGCGGAGGTTACAGATGAGGGGAGGAAGGAGGAGATTGAAGATGACGACCCCTGGCCGTCCGATCGGCCGAGATCGGGCGGCCAGATGGGTGCCACGTGGCGAGGGGGTGAGAGAGTGGGGAGCGGCACGTGCTCCGGGGGCACATGCGTCGCACATACCTGGGCGTGGTTTTAATTTTTTTATAAAAAACGAAGAATAAACATGCGAAAAATAGCTGACATGTGGCGGCCTCTGGGGCTGCCACGTGTCAACACCGGAAAAATCAGAGATAAAATCTTTTCTAAAATCAATAAAAAATAGCAAACAACCTCAGATCAAAAAAGTTTCTTCACGAAAAATGCTCGTCTCGACGAGATCTACAACTTTCATGAAGACATCAAAGCCAAAATCGATCAAATGTAAAAAGTGAATTTTTGGGGTATCCCATGTACATAGAATACCTTGATTTTTGGGTTTTCTAATTTTTTTGTCATTTTTAAACAAGATAAAAATCCGGAAAAATATAGAGAAATCAGAGATAAATAAAAGACATCTAATTCTATTTTTTTTGGATTTTTATTGATTAATTAAAATATATACATAAAATACAAGGTCAAAAATCGCGAAAATATACAATGTACAAAAGAGGCCCAAAACCCAACTTTCACATACGAGCTCCGATTCACTTGAACTTGGTTTTGTTTTGAAGGTAATTGAATGTGCATTAGTTCAAAAGTGAGTAGGATCAAATCGGACACTGGATGGGGAAGATATGTGGCTTTTAGTCCGAAAATTCTGAAACTAGGGTTTGGGTTTTTGGTCCACTTAACAGAGTTAGTGATTTTTTTTGTATTTTCCATTTATTCTTGTTAGTGACGTGCACATAGTTGATGTGGTTTTGTGGCATTCGAAGTTAGCATGGAGGATTTAAAAATAGGGGAAGTTAGGCTATTTACAGGTCATTTTTGGCTTGGATTTATGGCTTCTTATTTTATGCAGAAATTAATGCTAAAATGCAATTCTTATGAAATCATGCATAAATGCTAATTATGCGAAATAAATGCAGAAATGCAGTTGATTTTGAGGGACTTGAGCTTAATTAATGAGACTTAGAGTGGTGAATCCGAGATTCATCATCTCCCTATACTTAAACCATGCTCGTCCCTGAGCATAAAAAAAAAATGCCATGAAGTGAAATGAGACTGGGTTCCATACCAAGACCATGAACTGAAGGTGAAAGTGAAACTAAACTCGACCTTTGGATTAATAATGTGTCGGAACTTCTGTGAGACTTAGAATTTTAAAATCAACAGCCCTCAAGTTCTACACATCATTGTCACAGTTTCGGCTCAGAAGTCATCTTAGATCAATCCTCTTCCCAAAGTATACCCTATGAATATTGAATAACCGACTCATGTGTGTGAAGGGTTTTAGCTCTTCCCATTCAGAATGCCAGACTACCATGCTCCTCTCCTCTCTAGTAAGTTGTTGACACAAAAACCCGAGCGACAGAGGTAAAGGTATCTAGATAGGTCGTTGCGACCTCAATCACTCGGATGTGTCAATCAAGAAAAATATCAGACCACTCGAAACAAATAAAATCAATCAAGCACGAAGATAGCGGTCCAGCTATGAGTTTAACCTGGTATAGCACCCAGGGTCGAACTCGAGGAGCACGGGTTGGCCAAAGGCCTACGAAGTAGTAAAAATGAAATAAAATAAAGACAAAATATTTTTAGTGATTTTTAATGATTTTTATAATTTTTTGGATTTTTAATATGTGGAGAAAATAAAAGAAAACAAAGACAACCACACTTAAGAAATTTATTTAATGCCTCAAAAATCAAGCAAAAATTCAAACAAAAATATTTTTATGTTTTTTAGGTTTTTTAGTGTTTTTGGTGAATTTTTGGAATTTTTCTGATGGATATTTTATTTTCTAAAAACCAAACAGTAGTAGAAATGCAAGGTGCTGTCCAGCCAGGCCCAAAAGCCCTAGATAAAATATCTAAGGATCTCAAAAGGGCTGGAGGTATTTTTCCTGTAAACTAGGTAAAACAAGGAAAATTTGAGTACCAAAATTATTATTTTTTGGATTTTTAGGTGATTTAATAGAATTTTTATTGGTTTTTAGGTGTTTTTAAGTTTTTATGGTTTTTAAGCAATGAAAAATAGCCAAAATTGGCTAGAAAATAAAGGAACACAAAATAAACAGTACCTAATTTTTATAGAATTTTTGAGAGGGTTTTTATATTTTTTTGGGGTTTTTAAAACTAGACAGTGGCTAAAATGATGGTTTTTGAATTTTTAAAAATAACAAATAAACTAAAAAATGTCCTCAAAAATTCTCAAAAATCCTACAACATGGCAGGAGCCATGTGTCAAATTTTCATCGAATTTGGAGGTGATTTGATATTTTATTCAAAAATCACAAGAGGGCACTGTGCACAGGGACTGAAGTGCAAATACCCTAAGTTCTGGGGGTCCAGGTGCAAAATTCCCAGCAAGTCACGCGCGAGGCGCGTGCCTGGGGCACTCAGGGACCTATATGTAATAAAAATAAGGTCCTGGGACTAATTGGTAACACGTACCAAAAGTCCGAGGGCCTCAACTGCAAATATCCCAAAAATAAACGCACATGCGTGATAAAACCATTCACAGGGGCATAGATGCAATTACTCAAAAAGTTTCATTCATTCATAAACATCCAGAACTACAGGGAATATATTGCAGTTAACCCAAAAATACTCGTGACGAAGCACGTAGCTCACACAGACATGGGTATAAGTGCAAATAAACTAAAGCTCGTGGTCCAACATGCAAAATACCCTAAAACTAAACAACTGACTAAAATATTTACAGGACTAAAACGAAATAAAAGATAAGGAAGGGCCTAAGGGTAAATTACCCTTTATTAAGTCGCCCGATGGATGCGCGCCACGTGTGTAGATGGACGGCTGGAAATGGCTGGCGCTCCAACGCTGAGGCTCTCGCAGCGATCGGACGGCTGAGGGTACACCACGTGGGAGATCGAACGGGTGCGGTGCTCGGTGGCTACCCCTCGTGCAACGGACGGTCCTGATCGCCTCTCCAAGATCTGACGGTGTCTGGCTCTCCTCAAGTGAACGGTCTGGATACGAACTGGAGGTCGAGGACGATCGAACGGTCGGGGAAGATGCTGGAAGAACAGTCGGCCGGCGAGCTTCGCCGGCCTAGTGCGAGCGCTGGTCTCCTCCCCTGCTGCCTCTGAAGATCGGAAAAGGTCCGCGATGATGCTCCGCAGCTGCTGGTAGGCTCCGATGACCCAACCGAGCCCTGGAGGGCTCCGGCGAGGTCGGCGGAGGAGAAGCTCCTGTCTGAATGTCGGGAGGCCTCAGATAGCCTCCTCTGGTCCTGCAAAATGGCTAAGAAGCTTCGCGGGTCGAGGGCAAAATGCCTCGACCCAGTTAGGCGACTTGGGGATGGTCTGTGCGTCGGTGCGGACGAACCCCGGCGAAGCGACGACGAGGGGATTCGAATCCCAGCTCCTGTGCGAGCTGGGTTGAACGGAGGGGCGGAGAAGGTGCGTGGAAAGAAGGCGGAGGTGAATATGGATTCCGATGATCGAATGGGTGCGCGAGATGGTCGGAATCGACGAAAAACGGCGGCGGTGCGATTTGGGGCAAAATGGAAATTGGACTGAACAGAGGAGCTAAGGGACTACCTGGGTGGATGAATCGACTGTGCTGGAGCTGGGGGTGCTCCCGGTCCTCGCCTCAAGGAGCGTCGACGTCCGAGGCTCTGGCTCCTGCTCTTGGCGGAGCACGGCGGTGAAGACTCGCCGGATCAGTGGCTTTCGCCTCCTTTCCTCGCTGCGACAGGTCGAGACTCGAGCTGTCACCTCTCTCTCTCTCTGGAGCTCACTGGAAATCGAAGCAAATGACCAAAGATGATGCGGGAAGGCGGCTGAGCTCACGATTTATATGGCTAGGGGTCCGAAAAGAGGGGGTCCGGGCAAGCTCAGGAGCGCGCGGATCCCAAGGAAGCGGCTCCGGCGAGGATGCCGGATGCAAGGAGGACGATTCGGACCCGGGGGTTGGCGGGTTGGTGATCGGGTTGAGCGGGTATTAAATGGAGAAGTCGGGTTGGCCGCTCAAACCCGTGGGAGGTGGTCCTGGGGAGGCCAGTTGACCGGGCGGTCAACATCCCCAGGACCCAATGAGGATGGGCCACGTGGCCGGATTTTAAAGCTTAAATTCAAGGTAGCTAGGGCCCGATTTTGTAAAAACTCAAACCACAAACTATTTTTATTTTATTTTTTTTCTATTTTTTGGTGATTTTTAATTAATTTTTGGAAATAAAAATAAGGTATTTACACTATATAGCTATACATAGGTATATGTACAATATGTAGGTTTTTGATTTTTGATTTTTAATTATTATTTTTGTACAATTTTATTCCTATTTTATATTTTATTTATTTATAGAATAAAATGAGGAATAAAAGGGTATTTTTATTTGGTTTTTATTATTTAGATACATAGGTGAAATAAATAGATATATACATTTATATACATGGTATATATACAATGTATTTTTATATTTTAAATTTTGTTATTTTTATTTGATTTTTGTTTTGATTCTTTTTATTTTATTTATTTACAATATGTAACATAGAATATTTACAAAAAGTTTTGAAAATGATTTTATTTATTTACAAGGTTGAATAAATATAGGAGTATGGTCTATGTACATGGTGAAAGGGCATTTTTGAACTTTTTGATTTTGAAGTTTTTATTTTGTTTTTAATATTTTCTAAATATATACAAATATGTGCAAGCATATTTTTGGGTGAGGAAAATATAGTTTTATTTATTTACACCAATATTTACACATGAGCCCCTATCTCCCTCTACTTTGGCTTTTATGCGGTCAGGCCCATGCTGAGCCCTCCCTTGGGTTAGGTTGCTCAATATTTATTCTAAATATTTCCATCTTTTTCTTTTTCATCTTTATTCTTTTATTTTTGCACAAAAACATGCTAATTATAAGTTTTTACACGATGCATGCTTCTGCTAATTATTCCTATTTACACATATCTACATGCATTTGCCTAAGGTTTTTGTAGCTAAAATATAAGAATAAAGAGTGATGAATGGGTATTCATCACCCCCCTATACTTAACTTTGCTAGTCCCTTAGCAAACACTTATTTGAAAAAGAAGTGAAAAAGAAAGAAAGAAAAAGAAAAAGAGGATGCACATGGATCAAGGTTGATTATTAAACCTGCCCTTTATTAAATTGAGGTATGGAGCTCAATCAAATCTTTGGATTATTAATGTGTCGGAACCTTATTTAGACTTAAGCTTAAAACCTAACAGCCTCTAAGTTCCACTAATCTATAATCAAGACTCCTCAATGCTCCAGATCAGAACAAGTCATCAATCACAAACCATGAAGACCATGAATCTTTTCCTGTCCTGTGAAAGTGAGGCCTAAGCTCTCCACCTCAGAAATGGCAACTTGACAACCCTCCTTAACAAGGTAACTCTATGACCTCAATCTGGCCACTCTTTCCTCGAGGAGCGGGGTATTCCCTTCTAAGTTCAAGTACAACTGGCTCAAGAAGAGGGGGAAGAAGAGAATGGGTCAAGGCCAGTGTAGCCAAGTACCCTTGGGAGCTTGACCAGTGTAGCCAAGTCTCCCTGCTGCAAGCTACAACAGGTGGATCATGAAACCAAGCTTTGCTTATTGCACTTATATACATACTCCGGTGGGATTATCATTTCCTCTCAGACCCACCACCTTTTTTGGAGTTCTTTTCTTTTTGCACATTTTTTTTCAAGTGCATTTGTACAACATATACATGTGCAACATATATACAAGGAATTTTTCCTCTTGAGCCAGTAGACTATCCCTCTTTTGAAGCTTTATTGCAACCCACAACTCCCGTCGTTAGACCTCATGGCAACCAGACCAAGTTGAGACGCACTTCCTTCACTATAAGAAGAAGAGAGGTTTCGCCTAGAAGTACTACCCTCATATGCTACCCCAAGTCAAGGAGGACTGCCTCCTCACCATCTCATCCGTAGAGAGCTTGGTGCATAGTGCGGTTGTACAAGTAAAGCCATAATCTATATGAGTCATGTGTTGTTGTTAAGTGCTCTACTTAGGCTCATTGAGATGACATGTGATCATAGCCTAGTGGACTCAAAGAATTAAGTCACCATGGACCTGAAAAGCCTTAAACCTAAGCCCTATAAGGTTCCTCTTAGAATTAGGTGGATTAAGATCTTAATCAAGCTCCATTTCTCAATTTGATTCCAGGATAGTTTAAATGTCAACTATCATCCAGAAAAACTATATACATATGTACAAAAAGATGCTTATTTACACAATATTTTACATTCATGCAAAATTTTTGAAAAATGTTTTAAAAACATGAATGATGATGCATGAAGTGCAAGTTTTGCAAAAAGGTATTTACACACATTTACACAAGATTTTTGCAAACTTTTTGATTTTCAAAACATTTTGGGAAAATTTTGTACTATATACATAATTTTGATAAGAAAATATTTACACAAGCTTTACACAAAAGATTTTTGAAATCATTTTTACAAAAATAATTTGTACACTAGCTATGTATGTGCAAATGAAAATTTTTTAAATTTTTGTGGTTTTTAGCCATTTTTATTTATTAACACACTCACACAAAGTACGAGTTATGGCTAAAGTATATATGAAATATATACACACCCCCCTATACTTAGCTCGAACGATGTCCTCAGAGTCAAGAGCGATGAAGAAGACATAACTCGTGCTATGTATAGGCAAGTGAAAAGAAAGGCTATACGAAAAAAGAAATAAAAAGTCAAAAGGGACTCAGGTCTCCCCCCTATACTTAGGATCAAGTAATCCTAAGTATAGCAGGATGTATACTAAGGGAAAACCTGAGTGCAGAATGTACAGGGTCTACCCCCCTATACTTAGGGTGAAATATCCCTAAGTATAGGCAGCAAAACAGGGGTAGACAGAAACAAAAGAAATACCCGAAATGTCTCACATCCCCCCTATACTTAGGGTAAAGTGCACCCTAAGTATAGCATAATCACAAGATGGGGAAGGGGATGTGGGACTAAGGAATGTGGTGATATGGACATCTGGATCTATATACAGCGGAAGATCAGTGAAACTCAGGCGTGAGATGCATTAGATGTGAGTCAAAGACCACATCTCACGCAAAATGAATAGGGGCAAGATCAACGACCCGCGGCTCATGATCTAGAAATGGCTTGAGCCGCTGGCCGTTCACTCGAAAGGTACTCTCAGAAGACAACTCAGAGATGTCGATGCTACCGTTGTCGTGTACCTTTCTAACCAGATAAGGTCCTTTCCATTTGCTCTGTAGCTTCCCTGGAAATAATCTAAGCCTCGCATCAAATAACCATACTCTCTGTCCAATCTAAAAATGTTTGTGGCTGATATGAGAATCATGCCACTCCTTGACTTTCTCCTTATAATGTAGGCTGCTTGAGAAAGCTGCATCTCTAAGCTCCTCCAGGGCAGCTAGCTCTGCCCTCCTCTGGTCTCCCATACCATCTGGATCCATGATAATGTCTGTAACTGCCCAAAGTGACTTGTGCCTCAGCTCAACAGGTAAATGGCATGGCTTGCCGTACACGAGGCGAAAGGGAGATGTGCCCAAAGGTGTCTTGAAAGACGTCCTATATGCCCACAAGACCGAGTCCAAAAGCTGTGACCAATCCTTTCGGTCAGGGCGGACGACTTTCTGCAGAATAGTCTTGATCTCCCTATTCGACACTTCGGCTAGACCATTCGTCTGTGGATGGTAAGGTGTAGCAACACGATGATCTATGCCGAACTCGCTAGCAAGTGCCTTTACCTGGTCGTCGATGAAGTGAGATTCCCCATCAGAAATCAGAACTCGTGGAACCCCGAACCGCGTGATGATGTGCTTCCTCAAAAATCTGCAAACTGACCTCGCATCAGCGGCTCGGGCAGGGATAGCCTCCACCCAACGACTCACATAATCGACGGCCAACAGAATGTACTCAAATCCCTGACTCTTAGGGAATGGACCCATGAAATCGATGCCCCATGCGTCAAAAACCTCACAGAAGCGAATGGGCTGCATCGACATCATATCACGCTGTCCACAAGTGCCCATCCTCTGACAGTCAGTACACCTCTTCACGAACTCATCTGAGTCCTTGAAGAGGGTAGGCCACCACAAGCCGGATTGGAGCACTTTCTGTGCCGTTCTCCTCCCAGAATGATGTCCTCCTGCCTCAAGCTTGTGGCAGTAAGTGAGGACGCTATGGTGTTCCTCCTGAGGAATACACTGACGCCAGACGCTATCCCCTCCCTCGTGGTAAAGGATGGGATCCTCCCAATGGTAGGACTTGGCCTTTGCAAGGAAGGTCTCAAGTCTCTGTCTGGGCCAATCTTGTGGGACTTTCCCAACAACGAGAAAGTTCACAATATCGGCATACCATGGGAGTGAGGCGATAGCAAGGATCGCCTCATCTGGGAAGGTATCTCTAATCGGGTCAATCTGCTCAGAATCCTCAGGCTGCTCTAGTCGGGACAGATGATCCGCCACCACATTCTTGACTCCAGGCTTATCCTTGATCTCAATGTCGAACTCCTGGAGTAGAAGGATCCATCTAGTCAGTCTGGCCTTGGCATCCTTCTTTGCCATGAGGTACCTGATGGCGGTGTGATCTGTAAACAAAGTCACTCTGGATCCGATGATATACGATCTGAACTTATCCAGGGCAAACACTACGACTAGCATCTCCTTCTCTGTGACCGTGTAATTCCGCTGAGCGGAATCCAATGTGCGGCTAGCGTAGTGTATGGCAAATGGAACTCCATCCCTCCTCTGTCCCAGCACTGCCCCTACGGCAAAATCGGAGGCATCCGTCATGATCTCGAATGGGAGAGACCAATCAGGCGGCTGGAGGACAGGAGCCTCAATGACACACTGCTGGAGAGTCGCGAACGACGAAAGACACTTGTCATCGACAAGGAACTCGGTGTCTTTCGTCAAAAGGTCAGTCAACGGTCGGGCAATCCTGCTGAAATCCTGAATAAATCTCCGATAAAATCCAACGTGCCCCAGGAATGACCGTAGCTGCCTCAGATTGGACGGCGGTGCGAGTTTCCTAATGACATCAACCTTGGCCGGATCAACCTCCATGCCCCTGTTGGAGATGATGTGGCCAAGCACCGTCCCTTGAGTCACCATGAAGTGACTCTTCTCCCAAGATAGCACCAAATGATACTCAATACATCGCTGGAGTACTCGATCTAGGCAGTCAAGACAAGAATCAAATCCGTCGCCGTAGATCGAGAAATCATCCATGAAGACCTCCAAGCACTCCCCTACCATGTCCGAGAAGATCGACAGCATGCACCTCTGAAAAGTCGCAGGGGCATTGCATAGCCCAAATGGCATGCGTCGAAAAGCATATGTGCCGAAGGGACAGGTAAAGGTGGTCTTCTCCTGATCCTCAGGAGCGATGGCCACTTGGTTGTAGCCCGAGTACCCATCCAGGAAGCAATAATGGCTCTTCCCTGCCAGTCTCTCAATGATCTGGTCAATAAAAGGCAGGGGAAAATGGTCCTTCTTGGTGGCTTGGTTGAGTCTCCTGTAGTCAACACAAACCCTCCAAGAGGTGGGTACTCGTGTAGCGATCTCCTCTCCCGACTCACTGATCACAGTCGTGATGCCCGTCTTCTTAGGCACCACATGCAAGGGGCTGACCCACTTGGAGTCGGAAATGGGATAAATAAAACCTGCGCCCCACCACTTTGATATTTCCTTCATCACAACCTCTCTCAGGTTGGGGTTCAGATGCCGCTGGAACTCACGCGACGGCTTTGCCCCATCCTCGAGATAGATGTGGTGGGAGCACACTGATGGACTAATCCCATGGAGATCTGCTACGCTCCATCCGATCGCCTTGCGGTTCTTTTCAAGAACCCCCATCAAACGGGATTCCTGCTCTCCAGTCAACTCGGCGGAGATGATGACTGGGTACATCTCTGGCTCGCCCGCAAGGAATCGATACTTCAGCGAAGTGGGGAGCGGCTTCAGCTCTGGAATGCTGGGTGCCGGCAAATCTGGCTACGGAAGAAACTGAGTGAAAGCTGCAAGGTCGGCCAAATCTGCCTGGGAAAGTGAAAGCGTACTCTCGCAGACTGGATCGGGAGAAGGCTGATCAACTGCACTGTCTTTGGTCGGCTCTGCATCTACCTCCTCCTCCTCTATAGGCTCAGGTGAACTCAGGTCTGGCATCTGATCATAACAATCGGCCCAATCAGACTCTGAATCCGAGGGATCTGTATCGACCGCGGTGGCATCAGTACCACCGGAAAACAAGATGGCCTCAGCACCACCATCACTAAACATCGTGCTGCGATCAAGGACCGGCTCTGGTGCCTCAATGGTATCCGGGACCAGGGCTGTGCTCTCCAGACTCTCCTCTGCTATCATCTCGGCATCAGCTGTATCTGAAAATGAGAGGATGGTCTGTGTCTCAAGATCTGCCCAAGCTGCCTCATCATCTGTGATCACAAAATCACAGTCCTGGTGGATGTTTGGCTCTACGTCTGTCAGCTGCTCTGAATCTGTACTCGCATCTGAGCGGGCTCTGAATCTAGCTCTATAGTCCTCGACCGTCTCTATTTGTATACTCTCGCCCTCGACGCGAAAGTACACCTTCCCGCTATCATGATCAGTTACCGCCTTAGCTGTGGCCAAGAACGGACGACCAAGGATGATGGGGGTATCGGCCACTGACTCAGATATCTCCATGTCCAACACTACGAAGTCCACGGCGAATTTCAGGCCCTGAATCGTGACGATAACATCTCGTAATAACCCCTTCGGCCTCTTGACAGATCGATCAGCGAACTGAAGGACTGTCCTGCTCTGTCGAAGAGTGCCCAACTCGAAGCGGTCGAGAAGGGCTGCCGGAAGAAGGTTGATCGACGATCCGCTATCTAGAAGAGTACGATCGAACCTCTGCTCACTGATGAATCTGTGATTCATCACATCAAAAGTCAAAAATAGAGCCTTGTTCCCGAGAAAATAGAGGCATATTTCCCTTTATCTTGCATAAATAGCATTCATGCATGCATCCATAATTCATGCATTTTAGGAGCTCATCTGCATTTAAATAAGAAGCCAAAAATCACCTGTAAAAGACCTCTTCATCAAATAACTCCTTCTCTATAATATATGTATATACTCCTTAAGAATATAGGGAAGAAAGCCACAAATCACCCTTGTAAAAGAGCCTAAATACCCTGAGCACCCTTGTACATTAAAACACACATAAAGCCCGCATACAAACTCCTACTTAGGTCTACTCACTCTTAGAATACTACATATCAAAAGACCTTCAAAATGAGACTAATTTCATTGAAATTGGAGCTTGTATGAGGAACTTGGGTTTTTGGGTCATTTTGTATACTACATATGTATATTTATGTAACTTTGTATTTATGTATCATATTTGACCTCATCTCCGTCTTTGGTCAACATGAAACTTGTAGATCTCATCAAGATCTACAACTTTCATGTTTTGAGTTTTTCCAAATTCGGCCTCCTCCTCTTTCTACACGTGTCTTTCCCTTCGACCACTCACAGCAGGCCACGTGGCGCCCTCTGATTGCGCCACGCGGCCCGCTGCCCTTTGTCTGCTCCGCCCGCGCCCTCCACCGTTGGATCGCACCTCAGATCCAACGGCCCAGGCCTGACCACGTCCGCTCTCTTCTACAGCCATCAGATCCACCCCGCATTCCATCTGGACCGTTCCTTAGCGCCGCATCCTCAACGAGCCACGTGGCGACCTCTAGGCCGCCCGATCGCGCCCCCGATCCCTTCATCACAACCGCTCGTCTTCCAGCGGATCGTGACCCTCAGATCAATCACCTAGACCCGATCCTAGCCGCCCGCTCGCACTTCGCCCGCGTCACGCCACGTGTCACCCTCATAGCCCTTCATCTGGGCACTCCAGATCTAATCTCACCCGCCCGCTTCGCGCCTCCATCTGGCCGTTGGATCACAAGATCCAACGGCCAGGACTTCGTCCCCTACCTCGGGCAGCCCCTCTCTCCCACGATCTCCGCCTTGCGGGAGGGGCCGCCCCTTTCTATTCTCGGCCGCACTCCAGCCCCCCTCGCCGGCCACTGACTCTCCCACGATCTTCCCCACTCTTCCCTCTCCCTCGCCAACACCCTCGAACATCACCATCTCCGCCACACTCGCTCCACCACCTCCATGAAACTCGCCACTCACCCAGCTCTGCCGCCACCTTCGACCTATAAATACACCCTCTCCGACCACATTCAAGCCCATCCGCCACTCCAGGAAAGAACCCCGAGCTCCAAGCTTCCTCTTGGTGACAGCAAGCGGCCGAATTGTTGAGCGACGAAGGACCTTCTTCTCCGGCGAGATCCACGGTGCACAGCCGTGCCGCAGCCGCCCTCCGCGTAGCTGCACGAGCTCGAGGCTTACCGACCTCTGGAGCGACGACCCCTGGAGCTCAAAACCGAGCCCCAAACCCCAGGTAACCTCCTTCATCCCCTCTCCGATCATCCTCTTCTTTTCTTCCGATCTTCTCCGATTTTATTCGCCTTCCACGGACATCTCCACACCTCCTCGACATCCCGACGAGCTCCGCGACGGTGCTAGCATCCTCGCGGGCTTCTCCACTTCGCCATTCACCGCACTTCGACCATCGTCGACTAGCAGCTCCGCCGCTTGTCCGGAGCCACCTCGCCCGATCACCTCAAGCACCCGCAGGCCTCACCGACCACGCCATCCTCTCCACGATCGTATCAGCACGCTTCGGCTATCCACATAACCCTTGCAGGTACCCGATCATCATTGGCCGGAGCTTCATCGGATCCTTCTTCGAGCTTCATCGACCAGGTGCTCCAGCCCTCCTCCAGCCAATCCGAGACCACCGGAGGCTTCGCCGTCCTCATCCGCTGCTTCCGAGCTAGCTGGGAGCTGACAGAGCTCACTGACGGAGCTCAGCGAGGCAGGCGGAGGTCAGCCCCCTTCACCGGAGCACAGGCCCCTCCTCCGCAGGCGGCGGAGGAGCGTTGAAGGAGAAACAGCAGCCACCGTTCGATCTTCTGATTGAACGGCCCTCGTCCCGCCACGCGTCTCTTCACCGCCTTCGTCCTCGACCGTCGATCGCACCAAGGATCGGACGCTCCACCCGCTGCCACGCGTCTTCACCTACCACCCTTGGATCCATCCAGATCCGAGGGCCCTCAGGCCGCCACGTCGCCCGATCCGAGCCTCGGCACCCAAGCCTAGGCTCGGGTCCCCCGAAGCAGATCCGAGGCTAACCCGAGCCTCCAGAAGCCCCGACCCTCGATCCGAGCCTCCGACGCCTCCGAGCCTAGGCCGCCCCACGTGAGGAGCACGTGCGGCCTGGGTAAATTGCACCGACACCCCTGGAGGTTTCCAAAATTGCAGAAAGGTCCCTGTGAAGCAGACATCACGTGAGGCGCACGTGATTCGTGGAGAATTTGCATTCAAGTCCTGCATAGTCTTGGTAATTGCACTTTAGTCCCTGTCAGCATGTTTATTTCTTGAACATTTATTTTTCAGTATTGCATTTAGACCCCTATGTTTGCACGTGTCCATAGCATGCATTTTTGATTATTTTTGAATTTTAAAAGTTGCATATTGTTGAGAACTTTGTCCTCTACCTGTTAGCACACGTGTTGTATTTTTGTTGGTTTTCTTGATTTATTAATGAATTAATTGGTTGATTTGAGTCATATTTTGCCCAGAGATGCCATTTGATTTTTAGTAAATTATCTGTGCCTTCAAAAATCACCAAAAAAATCACAGTAGCTTAAGGACATTGTTTTTAACATCCCATAAAAATTTCACATCATTTGCACGCATAACGAGGCCTGAATAAATAGTTTAGTGATTTCCTTTGATTAATTTTAATTAATTCATTTCACAACATTTTTTTAGTTCTGTCAATTTTCCTAGGTTCCTGATCATTAGACCTTCCTAGGATAATTTTAGTTCCGAGAAATATTGTGTTTTGATATTTATTAAAAATTAAACATTGAAAATCACACTGTTTGTTTAGTTAATTCATAGAATATTCATTTTGAGTCAAAAAATTCCAAAAAAATTAGTGTAGGTCATTTTCATCATAAGCAACCTTCTGGCCAATTTTCATAATTTTTGGACTGAATTTGATATATCAATTAAATCTAACTTGAAATTGGCTAAGGATTGTCTGCATTGTCTACATAGTAATTAAAAAGACCAAAAAAAAAAAAAAAATCGTTCCCCGAATCTCGAGCACTTGTGAATTGATGTAATCAACCTAAGGAGACAGATGCCTCCCTGAGATCGACCTTGGACTTCACCAAGTAAAAAAAACTACATCACTTAACATTAATAGCTAAGTGATTTTTGATTAATCCCTCGTATCCGACTGCAACGAATATCATTAATTGATTTGGACATTAATTTGACCGGATTAACTAAGGGTGCGGGAGGCTTATCAAAATGGCGCCGTTGCCGGGGAGGCACGGCTTAGGTTAATTTACATCACATTTTGAGTGTTTGATTTTCTAACCCCCGGGTAGTCTGACCCCCGGTTGTTCTTGTAATTATTTCTCTCATTTATTTTTGCTTTATTTTATTTTTGTGTCACTCTCTGACCTTATCTTAATTTTTGTGCGAGGAACGCGAGGAGTCGGCGACGCTTCGAAGACTTAGCACTTAGATTGTGTGAGAGAAAGAGAGGCCTTGTAATTTTCATTTTATTTTATTTCTTTTGCATCGTTTCCAGCGGTTCCCGTTTGGGTTCTCGCGCGTGTAAAAATAGTGGAAACCGTGTCCTGTGTGCTGTGTGGTTGATTGGTAACTTAGCTTGCACTAGCGGCTCCTCGAGCCAATCTAGGACTTGTTTGTGCTCGTAATCAATAGGACCACACAACACATTTAAAAGACGCACTTAGACCGCAGGACTTAGTTCAAATCAATCTGTTCTTCACGCTAATAGAACTGCCTGTCTAGGAGCGGCTTTTATCGCCTGCATTTGCATATAGGATAGAGTTTTCAATTCTGTATAGCATCCTGCATCGACAAGCGAAGGGATCACTGTAAGTATTCGCTACTTAGCATACGCATCATAGATTTTAACTTGCATCGGCTTTTCTCGATTTCCCCCTCTGATTTTCTCACTTAATTAAAGGAAATTGGGACTGTCCGATAGGCGTGCTTTGTGGTGATTAAATTTCAGTGATAACCTACTTTAAAACTGGGACTGCTAACAGTATTGACAATAAAAAGGGAATAAAACTGAAAATTGTTTGCGGGAGAGTAACCCCGACCTTGTTTTCAGGCTGAGTGAGGGTACCTGAGTGTGTGTGAACACCCTAAGGTAGAGCCCAAATCCCCGTCTTCCATATCATCGTTCTGACTGATCCTAGCAAATATCACAAGCCGGATACTTTCAGATTCTTTGACTAGTACCAAGTAGCCTCCGCCTGTCTCAGGTAGATAGGGGCGAAATTGCGGTACTTCGCGACAAGCTGCCAGTAACCCCCCGGGGTGAAGTTCCGGCCTTGTCAGCCTCCGCCTGCTTGCAGGTAGATAGGGGCGTGGTCACTGAATCCCTCGGCTTGGGATAGGAGCGAAGAAAGGAAGGAGCGGCGGTATCTTAGACGACAGGATAAACAGGGAAGACGCATCCGGCTCTGAGCCGACTTCCCTCTAGGCCGCGTAATCCTTGCTAGATTTGCTTGAAATTCACACTTAAAAATTACAAGATAAATTGGACTCAATTTGAGTCCTTCACTGTGTTGAGTGTGAAAACCAGGGTCTTGGATTGTTCTTCTTGCTTGCTTCAGGTAGGAGTAAAATCCTATCTTCTTCTCGCTTATCAAGATGAGTCAATGGGGAGATCTCGACACACAATTCACTGATCCCTCTATGAGTCCCCCAGATAACTCGTCTTTTTCGGTCCAAACGCACTTTGGACCACCCAGGACTCATGACCCTCTTGAGTCCTGGTTCCCTCCTGCTCAGGGTGGTTACCCTCAAACCAACCCTTTTATCTCCTCTGAGAGTACCGAGGAAGACCATTGCCTCGGTAATCCATTCCTTGATTTACCCTCTAACACCGGACCTATTTTCCATATCCCAGAACTGGAGGGAGAAATGCCGCCAAGGATGCCGCCCGACGAGGACCAGATGAGACAGATCCTTAGACGTCTGGCAGAAGCTGAACAGAAGAATGCCGATCTCACTGCACGAATGGGGCAGATTATAGTAGCAGAAGGAATCGACCGGCCAATGGTCGATACATATAACCCGGCGGAGAACGAGATCCAGAATTGGCTAGCACCTGCAGTTCCCGACCAGGCATTCGAGCTGAAGCCCCACTTCCTTAGCCTGCTGCCGAAGTTCAACGGAAACCTCAGCGAAGAGCCGTACACCTTCCTCCGTGACTTCGAACTAGTCTGTAATAATCTGAGCCATCCCAATGTTGGCCAGGACTATATCAGACTGAAAGCCACCCCTTTTGCCTTAGGAGATAAGGCTGCACATTGGCTGAAGAACCTAGGGGTGGTTTGTACTACCTGGATGCAGTTCAAGGACCTCTTCCTGAAGAAGTTCTACCCACTCAGTAGAACCAATCAGATGCGTACGAAGATTGCCAGCTTCGCCCAAGGACCCTGCGAACCGTTCCACGAGGCGTGGGACAGGTTCAATGATTTAGTGCAGAAATGCCCATGCCACGGCATTTCAAAGGCGATCCTAGTCCAGACCTTGTTCTGCGGCTTAACCCCAGAGATGCAGGGGTTAGTCAGCGCCGCCTGCGGAGGAAGCTATCTGAACAAGAACGAACACGCCGTATGGAAGATCCTGGAGCAGATGGCAGAAACCGGCAGGTCACAGGCCACAAGGGCCTATCAGTTGTCTCCCTCGATTCTATCCAACGAGACAACTAAAAGGACTGTTGCTGATCTGACAGAGGACCTCATCCCCAGCATGGGGATGATTGCAGACAAGCTCACCATGGTCGAACAGATCCACAAGCGAGTCGCGGAGATGGAGTCTCTTTCGAGCCTTCCCAAGAAGGTGGAGGAACTCTCTGAAAAGGTAGCCAAGATGAAGCTACCCACCCCTTCTGCACCACCTGTACCTGTACATCGAGTTCATCTTGTACAGGAACAGGCACCGGGGTCTCAAAGCAGCTGGGATCAGACTTACACCCAGCAGAACCATCAAGCACCCCCACCAGTTGAGACAGCATACGAGGAGCCTCCGCCCGTCTACGAGATCAACGGGCTCTGGTATAGCCGTGACCCACTAGTCCGGCAAATTGAGATGGGGAAGGATCAGGCACACCGCCCAACCCCAGTATACCAGGAGACCAGACCCGTCACAATCCCGCGATACCAGTCCAGGCCAGACCAGGGGTACCAGCCGCAGCAGCGAACCTACCAGCAGGGGCCAGCACCACCCCATCAGCAGCAGTATCGGCACGGCCAGCAGGGCCAGTTCAGGACGGCATCCACGCAGCAGCCAGCCCAGCCCACCGAGTTGGAGTCCCTCACCTTGGCGATCCAGACCCTGTCTGATAGGGTCCAGCAGATGCAGAACGATTACTTGGACATGAGAACCGACATCAATCGGGTCTCTCGTGCTCAAGACCAACAAACGGCGCCAAGGACTCCACTTCCCGCACAGGTTCAGGCCAACCCGAACAGCATACACCAAGGCCAGAACCGACCTAGAGATCAGGTAGACTATTCAGATAATTATTTATCTGAACATGAGATCCTTTCGTATGATAATGTTAACCATATGTCCCTCAGGAGCGGAAGGACCGTGACCATACCTGATCGGGCACGGGCACAACAGGAAGGAACCTCCGAAGTTCGACCTGAGGAGAATTCGGAGGAGGAGGAAGAGGAGCATCACCACCACCACCGCAAGCAGAAGAAGAGGACATCTGAGTCCTCGAAGCAGCACCCCCGCATCCACCTGGAGTCCGACGGCACCGATGAGCCCGCACCTCCATCTGAGGAGGACCAGTCAGAAGAAGCGGAAGACGCATCACCGGTTTCGCCCAAGCATTTTCCCTTTCGTCAGAGTCAGCATCAGAGTCTGTACAAAAGTCCGAGTCAGAGTCCTGTCCAGAACTCAGTTTCAGTTTCTAATGAAAATATTTCAGTTCCAGATCCTGAGTTAATAATCCCTTTCCCCCAAGCTCTTAAGGGTGGGAAGAAGAAAAACACAAAAATCCAAAAAGATGACCCTGAGATGGCTGAATTTTGTAACAAACATATCAAGGTCACAATCCCTTTCGACAAGTTCGTGGAAATGACCCCTGCATTCCAGAAATACCTTAAGGTGCGATGCACACCTACTAGGGTTAGCAGGAAGACCAAAAGCCGTGTTGAGAAACACGTTCTATCAGTAGCCACGACTTGTGCAATAAAGAACTCGTTTCCTCGGAAACGAAGAGACATGGGTGCACACTATGTAGTGAGTCATGTTGATGACATCGCGTTTGCACGCACTCTCCTTGACAATGGTTCCTCGATCAATTTGATGCCCACAGCCCTCTATGAGCGGCTTGATCTCGGACCTCTTAGGAAATCTAGAGCTATTCTGCAGTTTGCAGATAAATCCACTAAGAGGTCCCAAGGAGAATTAAGGAACATTGTGATCAAAGTCGAGGGTCAGGAATACCTGGTGGACTTCACTGTCCTTGATATGGAGACCCCTCGTAATTGGAGAGATTCCCAGATTATCTTGGGTAGGCCCTTCCTTAGAACAGCAGGGGCCTTATTCGATTATAAGAATGGGAAGATTCAGTTCCAAACTCCAGGCGGAGATGAGGAACTAGAGATGAAGCAGACCAGATGGCAGAGACCGGACTCCGAATCCAGCACCGAGTACTCTTCGATCGAAACAGACAGTGCACATGTAGACTTAGTTGGGCCATGGAGACAGAACCCAGCCAGCACCGATATGTCCATCTCCTTTGAAGATGATCCAGTACATGAGTCAGTCTGCGAGATCATTAGGAACGAGTACAGCTCTGAGCCTGCATCACCCTACATCTTCGATGACATAGAGGCCCAAGAGGGCCTGTCAGTCCTTACATCCTTAGGACAATCGGAAGATGAGGAAGACGAGTCGGACGAGGCGTTTGCCGATTGCATGGAGACCTTTGACGATCCGACTCCAGAGCCAAGCTTGGTGGCAGCCACTGCAGATCAAGATCCAGCCACTTCCAACACCGAACCAGATCGGATTGAGCCAGACTTCTTAGATGATCATACCATCCCTGAGCTCAAACCCTTACCCACAACCCTTAAGTATGCCTTCCTTGCGGGCGCAGCCAAGAAATTTCCGGTCATTATCAGTTCGCAATTGACCGAGGAGCAGGAATCTCGCTTGCTAGAGATCCTGGAGAAGAACCGCAAGGCAATAGGCTGGAGCATTTCCGATCTCCACGGGATAAATCCCGCTCTGTGTTCGCACCATATATATTTGGAGAATGAAGCCAAACCCTCTCGTGAATTCCAACGTCGGTTGAATCCAAATCTACGAGAGGTTGTCAAGAAAGAGATAGAAAAATGGTGCGACGCGGGTTTTATCTACCCAATCTCCGACTCTAAGTGGGTGGCCCCAATCCATGTTGTCCCGAAAAAGTCGGGAATTCAGACGACCACCAACGAGGACGGAGAGGAGATCGTGACGAGAGTACCCACGTCGTGGCGCGTCTGTGTGGATTACAGACGCCTGAATGCCGCGACGAAGAAGGATCATTTCCCCCTACCGTTCATTGATCAGATCTTAGAGAGACTAGCAGGGAAAGAATTCTTCTGCTTCCTTGATGGGTTCTCGGGCTACAATCAAGTAGCCATAGCTCCAGAGGACCAGGAAAAGACCACGTTCACATGCCCCTTTGGTACCTATGCTTTCAGGCGCATGCCTTTTGGGTTATGCAATGCTCCAGGTACTTTTCAAAGGTGCATGATTGCTGTATTCGCCGAAATGGTCGGCGAATTCCTGGAAGTCTTCATGGATGACTTTTCGGTCCACGGCGACTCTTTTGATTCCTGCCTTAGGAATCTGGACCGAGTCCTCAAAAGATGTTGTGAGGTCAATCTGGTGCTCTCCTGGGAGAAAAGTCACTTTATGGTGACGGAGGGCATAGTGTTGGGGCACGTCATCTCCAAGAGAGGAATGGAGGTTGACCCTGCCAAGGTGGATGTGATCAGACGACTCCAGCCACCAACCAACGTACGGCAGTTGCGGTCGTTCCTCGGGCATGTCGGATTTTATCGGAGGTTCATCAAAGATTTTTCTAAAATTGCCCGACCGCTAACTGAGCTTTTAGGCAAAGACGCGGAGTTTATTGTCGATCACAAGTGTCTTGCGGCCTTTAAGCTATTACAAGGAATGATTATGGACGCACCCATTTTACAAGCCCCAGATTGGTCTCTCCCTTTTGAGATCATGACGGATGCATCAGATTATGCTGTTGGGGCTGTATTGGGACAAAGAAGAGATGGCGTCCCGTTTGCAATCCACTACGCAAGCAAAGTGCTTGATTCTGCTCAGCGTAACTATACAGTTACCGAAAAGGAAATGCTGGCGGTAGTGTTTGCCTTGGACAAATTCAGATCGCATTTAATCGGATCCAAGGTGACTGTGTTCACAGACCACACGGCACTACGATATTTGATGGAGAAGAAGGACGCGAAGGCGCGTCTTCTTCGTTGGATTCTACTTATCCAGGAATTTGATTTGGACATCCGTGATAAACCTGGAAAGAAGAACGTAGTAGCTGATCATCTCTCTCGTCTCGAAAATATTAATACTTCCGAGGTTTCCCCAATTCGAGACTCCTTCCCTGACGAGTCGATTTTTGTTATCGACTCACTCCCATGGTATGCCAATATCGTGAACTATCTTGTCTCCAAGAAGGTTCCCGAGGATTGGCCCAAGAGCCAAATTGACCGACTAAAGTCGGATGCTAGACACTACCATTGGGAGGATCCGATCCTTTTCTTTGAAGGACCGGATTGCGTCTGGAGACGTTGTATTCCTCAGGAGGAATACCAGAGTGTCCTTTCTTTATGCCATAGCTTAGAGGCAGGAGGACACCACTCCGGGAAGAGGACCGCATGGAAGGTGCTTCAGTGTGGCTTTTACTGGCCGACTCTGTTTCGCGATGCCACCACCTTCGCGAAGTCGTGCCCAGTATGCCAGAGAATGGGAGGAACCGTTGGTTCCAAGGATGAGATGCCGATGCAGCCGGTCATCATTTGTGATGTCTTTGACGCCTGGGGCATCGACTTCATGGGCCCATTCCCTGTCAGCCACGGATTTGAATACATCCTTCTTGCGGTGGATTATCTGTCAAGATGGGTGGAGGCTATCCCGACCCGAGCCGCAGACAGCAGGACTGTCTGTAAGTTTATCAGAGAGCACATAATCTCTAGGTTCGGGATCCCCAAAATGATGATATCAGATGGGGGTAGCCACTTTGTGAATCGGGAGGTGAAGAAACTCCTGAAGGATTACGGCATCGAACACCGTGTCGCTAGTCCTTACCACCCACAAACCAATGGTATGGCTGAGGTGTCAAATAGGGAGGTAAAAACAATACTGCAAAAGCTCGTCCGCCCAGACAGGAAGGACTGGTCTCAGATCTTGGATCAGGTCCTCTGGGCGTATAGGACGGCTTACAAGACACCGTTAGGTACCTCCCCATTCCGAATGGTATTCGGAAAGCCGTGCCATTTGCCCGCAGAGTTAGTGCATAAATCAGAATGGGCAATAAAGAAGGTCAACTGGAACACACACCTGGGCCAAAAACAGAGAGACATGGATCTGAATGAGCTTGTGGAAGTCAGAAACCGCGCATACGACAACAGTGTGGTGTACAAGGACAAGGTGAAGCGTTGGCACGATAGATTTATCAGACGAAAGACCTTTGTTCCTGGACAGAAGGTATGGTTGTTCAATGCCAGGCTGAAGACCTTCCAAGGCAAGCTGAAATCCAAGTGGACGGGACCATTTGTAGTCCGAACGGTGCATGATAGTGGATGTGTCGAGATCTCAGATCTCGCGGATGACGCACCGACATTCCTGGTTAATGGGCAGCTGTTGAAGCACTTCGTTGAATCAAATGAACAGTTAGTCCATGTGGAGGAGATTGTATTCATGCGCGAGACAGATACAGCAGATACATCTCAAGCCGTGCATGAGACCTTGCAGCAATGAACTCCAGCCATCAGCAGCATCTTCAGAAGATTCAGACCGACTCATTTGTACATATATCATCATTCCTGTATATCCTTTCCTCTACCTCCACGATTCTAGTAACCCATCCCCACATCATCGAATCATTATCTCGGACTATACTTAGGATGACCAGATCCTAAGTATAGGGGGAAGGGGTCACCCGAGTCGTTTCACTGTACATTCTCCAGATCACATCGGTCCTCATACGCATTTCTTACCAATACTTAGGCTGACCTAAGCCTAAGTATAGGGGGGACCGATGCCCATATTGTATATTCATCCATTCCCATCTTTCCTCGTCCGCCCCATTTTTGATCTTCTTCTACACTTAGGCCGCCAGAGCCTAAGTATAGGGGGGCAAGACGACTTCTATACTTTCTATTCCTCTTTGGCTCTCCTATGCTTAGCACGAGCTATGTCTTTTTCCTCGCTCTCTGTGCTCTGAGGACATAGCACACGCTAAGTATAGGGGGGCGTGTATATATTACATATATACTTTACCCATAGCTCGTACTTTCGCATATTTTTGTATATATATATTTGCAATAATTATGGGTGGGTAAAAATTGAAAAAAAAAAATTGTACACTTGTATACTACTTGTAAACCTTTTGTAAAAATTAAAAAAAAAAAATTAATAATAAATTAATGTACAAATTATATCAACTAAAGATTGTTGTAAATAATAATAAAAAAAAAGATTGTTGTATACCAGAAAAATAAAACAAAAAGGCTTCTTATTTACTCTTGCATATTATCTTGCATTTTCAAAAAAAAAAAAAAAAAAAAAAAAAAAAATTGCAAGAAAACTCCAAAAAAATCAGACAGGTCCAAGTCAAAGAAAAAAAATTTTTACCTGTCGGAGTACGAAGAAATGCAGCTGGATGACTTGGCTACACTGGTCAGGCATCCCGGGATAGGTGGCTACACTGGCCACCGTCCATTCTTTTCTCTACCCCCTCCTCTTGAGTTGGTCGCACTTGAACTTAGAAGGGAATACCCCGCTCCTCGAGGAAAGAGTTACTGGACCGGGTTATTGAGTTACCTTGTTAGAGGAGGCTGGTTCCGAGTCATTTCTGATGTGGAGAGCTATATCTCACTTACACAGTACAAGTAAGAATCATAGTCATCAGAAATTTGCGTTTGAGGATTTGTTCTGACCTGGCTATTGAGGCGTCTTGAATAGAAGACTTGTGGAACTTGAAGTCTGTTAGCTCTTAAGTTCAGGTCCAAATAAGGTTCCGCCACACAATTAATCCAAAGGTCGAGTCAGGCTCCATTTTTAACTTTTGTTCATGACCTTGGTATGGAACCCAAAATCATTTCACTCTCGCATTTCATTTAGTTGCTCGGGGACGAGCAAGGTTTAAGTATAGGGGGTTGATGAATCTGTGATTCATCACATCAAAAGTCAAAAATAGAGCCTTGTTCCCGAGAAAATAGAGGCATATTTCCCTTTATCTTGCATAAATAGCATTCATGCATGCATCCATAATTCATGCATTTTAGGAGCTCATCTGCATTTAAATAAGAAGCCAAAAATCACCTGTAAAAGACCTCTTCATCAAATAACTCCTTCTCTATAATATATGTATATACTCCTTAAGAATATAGGGAAGAAAGCCACAAATCACCCTTGTAAAAGAGCCTAAATACCCTGAGCACCCTTGTACATTAAAACACACATAAAGCCCGCATACAAACTCCTACTTAGGTCTACTCACTCTTAGAATACTACATATCAAAAGACCTTCAAAATGAGACTAATTTCATTGAAATTGGAGCTTGTATGAGGAACTTGGGTTTTTGGGTCATTTTGTATACTACATATGTATATTTATGTAACTTTGTATTTATGTATCATATTTGACCTCATCTCCGTCTTTGGTCAACATGAAACTTGTAGATCTCATCAAGATCTACAACTTTCATGTTTTGAGTTTTTCCAAATTCGGCCTCCTCCTCTTTCTACACGTGTCTTTCCCTTCGACCACTCACAGCAGGCCACGTGGCGCCCTCTGATTGCGCCACGCGGCCCGCTGCCCTTTGTCTGCTCCGCCCGCGCCCTCCACCGTTGGATCGCACCTCAGATCCAACGGCCCAGGCCTGACCACGTCCGCTCTCTTCTACAGCCATCAGATCCACCCCGCATTCCATCTGGACCGTTCCTTAGCGCCGCATCCTCAACGAGCCACGTGGCGACCTCTAGGCCGCCCGATCGCGCCCCCGATCCCTTCATCACAACCGCTCGTCTTCCAGCGGATCGTGACCCTCAGATCAATCACCTAGACCCGATCCTAGCCGCCCGCTCGCACTTCGCCCGCGTCACGCCACGTGTCACCCTCATAGCCCTTCATCTGGGCACTCCAGATCTAATCTCACCCGCCCGCTTCGCGCCTCCATCTGGCCGTTGGATCACAAGATCCAACGGCCAGGACTTCGTCCCCTACCTCGGGCAGCCCCTCTCTCCCACGATCTCCGCCTTGCGGGAGGGGCCGCCCCTTTCTATTCTCGGCCGCACTCCAGCCCCCCTCGCCGGCCACTGACTCTCCCACGATCTTCCCCACTCTTCCCTCTCCCTCGCCAACACCCTCGAACATCACCATCTCCGCCACACTCGCTCCACCACCTCCATGAAACTCGCCACTCACCCAGCTCTGCCGCCACCTTCGACCTATAAATACACCCTCTCCGACCACATTCAAGCCCATCCGCCACTCCAGGAAAGAACCCCGAGCTCCAAGCTTCCTCTTGGTGACAGCAAGCGGCCGAATTGTTGAGCGACGAAGGACCTTCTTCTCCGGCGAGATCCACGGTGCACAGCCGTGCCGCAGCCGCCCTCCGCGTAGCTGCACGAGCTCGAGGCTTACCGACCTCTGGAGCGACGACCCCTGGAGCTCAAAACCGAGCCCCAAACCCCAGGTAACCTCCTTCATCCCCTCTCCGATCATCCTCTTCTTTTCTTCCGATCTTCTCCGATTTTATTCGCCTTCCACGGACATCTCCACACCTCCTCGACATCCCGACGAGCTCCGCGACGGTGCTAGCATCCTCGCGGGCTTCTCCACTTCGCCATTCACCGCACTTCGACCATCGTCGACTAGCAGCTCCGCCGCTTGTCCGGAGCCACCTCGCCCGATCACCTCAAGCACCCGCAGGCCTCACCGACCACGCCATCCTCTCCACGATCGTATCAGCACGCTTCGGCTATCCACATAACCCTTGCAGGTACCCGATCATCATTGGCCGGAGCTTCATCGGATCCTTCTTCGAGCTTCATCGACCAGGTGCTCCAGCCCTCCTCCAGCCAATCCGAGACCACCGGAGGCTTCGCCGTCCTCATCCGCTGCTTCCGAGCTAGCTGGGAGCTGACAGAGCTCACTGACGGAGCTCAGCGAGGCAGGCGGAGGTCAGCCCCCTTCACCGGAGCACAGGCCCCTCCTCCGCAGGCGGCGGAGGAGCGTTGAAGGAGAAACAGCAGCCACCGTTCGATCTTCTGATTGAACGGCCCTCGTCCCGCCACGCGTCTCTTCACCGCCTTCGTCCTCGACCGTCGATCGCACCAAGGATCGGACGCTCCACCCGCTGCCACGCGTCTTCACCTACCACCCTTGGATCCATCCAGATCCGAGGGCCCTCAGGCCGCCACGTCGCCCGATCCGAGCCTCGGCACCCAAGCCTAGGCTCGGGTCCCCCGAAGCAGATCCGAGGCTAACCCGAGCCTCCAGAAGCCCCGACCCTCGATCCGAGCCTCCGACGCCTCCGAGCCTAGGCCGCCCCACGTGAGGAGCACGTGCGGCCTGGGTAAATTGCACCGACACCCCTGGAGGTTTCCAAAATTGCAGAAAGGTCCCTGTGAAGCAGACATCACGTGAGGCGCACGTGATTCGTGGAGAATTTGCATTCAAGTCCTGCATAGTCTTGGTAATTGCACTTTAGTCCCTGTCAGCATGTTTATTTCTTGAACATTTATTTTTCAGTATTGCATTTAGACCCCTATGTTTGCACGTGTCCATAGCATGCATTTTTGATTATTTTTGAATTTTAAAAGTTGCATATTGTTGAGAACTTTGTCCTCTACCTGTTAGCACACGTGTTGTATTTTTGTTGGTTTTCTTGATTTATTAATGAATTAATTGGTTGATTTGAGTCATATTTTGCCCAGAGATGCCATTTGATTTTTAGTAAATTATCTGTGCCTTCAAAAATCACCAAAAAAATCACAGTAGCTTAAGGACATTGTTTTTAACATCCCATAAAAATTTCACATCATTTGCACGCATAACGAGGCCTGAATAAATAGTTTAGTGATTTCCTTTGATTAATTTTAATTAATTCATTTCACAACATTTTTTTAGTTCTGTCAATTTTCCTAGGTTCCTGATCATTAGACCTTCCTAGGATAATTTTAGTTCCGAGAAATATTGTGTTTTGATATTTATTAAAAATTAAACATTGAAAATCACACTGTTTGTTTAGTTAATTCATAGAATATTCATTTTGAGTCAAAAAATTCCAAAAAAATTAGTGTAGGTCATTTTCATCATAAGCAACCTTCTGGCCAATTTTCATAATTTTTGGACTGAATTTGATATATCAATTAAATCTAACTTGAAATTGGCTAAGGATTGTCTGCATTGTCTACATAGTAATTAAAAAGACCAAAAAAAAAAAAAAATCGTTCCCCGAATCTCGAGCACTTGTGAATTGATGTAATCAACCTAAGGAGACAGATGCCTCCCTGAGATCGACCTTGGACTTCACCAAGTAAAAAAAACTACATCACTTAACATTAATAGCTAAGTGATTTTTGATTAATCCCTCGTATCCGACTGCAACGAATATCATTAATTGATTTGGACATTAATTTGACCGGATTAACTAAGGGTGCGGGAGGCTTATCACTCACTGATCTGGCATCTGACATACGGGGCCCCTGAATCTGGCCTCTTGGCTGGCAGTCGGTTCTGGATCGCAAAGCACGTGGCTTTCGTCAGCACATGGATCTCGGAAGTGTGGTTCCTCCTCCTCCTCCTAACTGTAGTCCTCTCTCTCAAAGATCGCTGGAGAAGGGGGATGTGCTGCAAAGCCTCCTGGAGGGTCAGCTGGATGTGGAATCGATCTATCATACTCTGGCTGAATTCCTCCTGCACTGTCTTTTTTGGATCTTTTTTCTTCCCCTTCCCCATCTGAAGGGCTCTAGGGAAGGGGATCACAGGGTCCTTCTCAGATGAAGGACTAGGAAAAGGTCTAGGCGGTTCAAGGACCGGATCCACACATACATCATGCACCACAGTGGGACCAGAAGAAAGTAAACCTTTTCCTTTATTCACAACAGAGTTCTGAGATACAGGAATACGAGGAAAGACAACATCTCTATCTGTACAGACACCGGTGGCCTCAGTACCACCATGGGCTGGCTCTGCTGCTGCTGCTGGTAGACGTCGTGCGGCATCAGTACCGCAGGCTGGCTCGACTGAACGGGTGGCATCAGCACCACCTCCTAGATCTGGTGAAGCGGCGGCCTCAGTACCGCCGGTGGGATCAGCATCCTTGGTGGCCTCAGTGCCACCGTCATCATCTGGAGCGGCCTCAGTACCGCTCTCCTCCTCCTGTGGCGCCTCGGGATGAAGCTCAGATGAGGCGCCACCGCCTGCTGGGGTCCTACCGCTCCTAAGTGTGACAAAATCAGCATCAAATAGATCCGAAGATGTATCATCAAATGGGTCACTAGGAGTGGCTAACTCAGTATGTACTACCTGCTCAGATTTCCTCTTGAGATTGTTCGGATTCGGCTCTATCTGGGCTGGTATGGCGGCCTTCCCTCTCACCAGGTCCCGCATCTCCTGGCGGAACTCGTCCATCTCCCGTCTAAATGTGGCCTGCTGGTCCGTGAGGAGGCGGGCGATGTCATCCAAAGCGGGGCTCTCGTGGGAGCCCGACGGGTGGCCTCTCTGTGGGTGAGGCTGCTGGAACTGCTGTGGTGGGTAAGAGGGGTAGGATGGAGGGTGCTGCTGCTGATATCCCGGGTGAGCCTGCTGCTCACGTCTCCATGACTGTCCCTGCTGCTGATAGGGACGAGGACCGTAGGATGATGACTGGTGCTGCTGATATGCTGGGGGCTGCTGCTGCGGCTGGTGCTGGTCTCTCTGCTGGGAGTACTGCCCTCCCTGTCCTGACGGCTGCTGCTGGGGCTGGGCACCACCACTCCCCCACCTGAATCCGGGATGGTCTCGTCGGATCCCAGGCTGGGGACGGTCATACCAAATCCCGTTGACATCCATCAACGGCTCGGCATCGTAGGGGGCTGGCGGGAGTACTGCCAGAGGCTGGTCCGGCTGGTAGACCACCATCTGCATCTCTGGAGATGGTGGGGACTGGTAGGTGGGCTGCGGCTGCTGGTACGGCTCCGCTTGTACAAGGTGAACCTGTCTAGGCTGCACGTGGGTGCTGGAGCGCTGGGACGAGCTGCTGCTGCTGCCGGTGTCGCCTCGCGACTGAAGACGGGGCTGAGAAGCCGTCTGTGCCTCCTGGAGACACATGAGCTGTGTCTTCATGTCGCTCAGAACCTGTGCCATCTGCTCCATCTGCGTGATACTCTGGCACTGCTTCTTCTCGATCAGCTCCATGCGGTCCAGCTTCTCGCTGATAATGCCCATGTCCGCAGCTGACGACTCTGCCTGTGCTGCTGCGGCTGCGGACGAACTGGATGGACCTGCATCTACCCGTGCTATCCGCTGGTACTGCACGGGTCCTGGCTGATGTGGCTGGGTCTTCTGAGTATACAATCTGGTCTGAGACATCACCATATAGTTCTCAGCCATCTCCTCGAAGATGGCCCAGACCTGGTCGTGGTCCTTGGCGAAGTAGGACCCGCCGCAAGAAGCATTCACCAGGCCCTGTAGCTCTGGTGTCAACCCGCTAAAGAAGCTCTGCACAAGGTTCGGCTTCGTGATGTCGTGATGCGGGCATCTGTCCAGAAGCTCTCGGAACCTCTCCCATGCCTCGTGAAACTGCTCGTTGGGGAACATGGAGAAGTTGCTGATCAGGGCCCTCGCTGCATTCGTCCGCCCGAGTGGATAGTACTTGTTCAAGTACTCGGTGCGGAGCTGCTCCCAGGTATAGACAAACCTCCCAAGATGCTTCAGCCAGGTGGCTGCTCTATCTGCCAGTGAAAACGGGAAGGCTATCATCCGGATCGTGTCCTGGTCTACATGCCGGTCGTGGACAGTGCTGCAAATCATCAGGAACTCCTGGAGGTGGAGGTGGGGCTCCTCAGTGGCGAGTCCGTGAAAACGAGGGAGCATCTGCAGGGTGTTCGGGGGGAACTTGAAGTCCCCCACGATAGCAGGTACCACCACCCAATGGTGCATCAGTGTAGATCCGGGGTTGTGCAACTCCCGCATCGGTCTAGGTGGTCCTCCTCCTCCCGCGGTTGCTGCCGCTGCGGCGGCGGCTGCGGCTGCTGCTGCTGCTGCTGCGGCTCGTGCCTCTGCATCAGGTCCGTCCTCAGGCTCGCTCTGCTCATCTCGCTCTGCTCTGAGCCTCTCCAACTCTCGCCTCATCTCTATCATAAATGCTCCCTGATCGCGGAGCTGCTGCTGGACTGTCTCGAGTGATGCGATCAGGGTGGAGTTGATCGCTCCCTGGTCTAGTACAAAGTGCTCTGGCTGACGGGAGTGATCGTCTGAACTGCCGGCTCCGGCCATGTCGACGTCTGCAAAACCAAACGAGCCCAACTCAGGTGCTGTCAAATGTATCAATCTCTCCTCGGGCTCGTGTCTCTCAGGAAGATCAGAAAGGGGGTCGAGGGGGAACAGGGTGGAATCATACTCGGGCTCGGAGAGCGGGTCTGGGCTCTCGCGAGCCAACCTAGATGATGAGGCAGACGTGCCCGAAAGCGGTGCAGCCAGAGGCTGCCTAAGAGACTGTCTACCCATCATCTTGATCTGGCGAGTAAGGCAGATGAGATCTGGAAAAATTATGATCAGCAAACAAACCCCCGGTTCACCAACGCAACGCGAGCTGAAGACCGTGAAAGTTCGGTCAAATTATCTTGTCAATTTTATTTTGGTGAACACAAAAAATATCAGAGCGCTTACGTGACCTGTTAGGATATCCGGTGCTAACCCAACCGACTGGCCCGCACGGAAAAGTCGGTAATCGGTCGGGACTAGCAACGGGGGGCTCTACCTAGGGTTCGGGTCACTCTCTTACGCATCCAAACCAAACAATGAGGGGGTTGCTCTCCCCAAGACAAAGTTTTTAGGGTGAGCGGATTTTAAGATCAATAATTTTAGCAGTCCCAATTTTATGGTTTCACTTTTTTAATCTTTTTCAAAGCAAACAAAAGGCCTAACGAATTTTTCGGTTCTCCTGATTATTAAGTCCAAAATAGGGGGGAGAAGACGAAAAAGCCGATGCGCGATAAATCAATGATGCATGCAAAGTCAGAAATGCGTACCTGTCTCCAGCACTCTACATGCAATATGATCCGCGCATAAAAGAAAAGACAGAAATAAAACTAACCTAAATGATGCAGCGGTAAAGCCGAGTCCTAGGCGAGCAAGTCTAGCGAAGAACCGTCTAACCGGTCACCGACCTCCAAGCCAAAGAGTCCGGTCTTGGCCCGTCCCTCCTCTGTCCGACAAATCGGGGGTAGGAGTAAGCGCTTTACAGGACGGGCTGCGGCACGTAGGCTACGGAGGCAAATGAATCGATTATTTTTATTATTGATTTTAAGTAGGTCCAATTATCGATCTATAGGAACAGATAATCAATTAAGTGTGGATCCTACTAGTTACGGTACATTCACCAGAAAATCCTAAGTCTAAGGGCTCGAGCAAAAACCGTGAAAAACCGGAAAAGACAGAAATAAAAGAAAAATAAAACCGCGAAAAAGCCCGAAAAACCGCGAAGGTCCTAAAGGAGCACACCGGTGCTCGGCGAAACAGACCCGCTACGGTAGGCAAGTCCAAGAGTGTCCAAGCAGTCCAAGTCCCTGTATTATTACAATAATAATAATAAAAATAAAATAAAAACCTAATCTACCCTCACCCACTCAACTCTCTCCCTCTCGCTCTCTCCTGCGGCTTCGTAAAGAAGGAAACCGCCTCCAAGTTCCTCGGCTGCACCGGTTCCTTGAAAGTCGCCTCCGCGGTCCTTGGGCCCTCGCAAGAAAAAGAGATGAGTGGTCAGACCAGCAAAAGTAATCAAATAATAAGGAAAAAGAAATGAAAATAGAGGTAAGGGTATATATGCAAAAATACAAAATAAAATAAACACACAAAATCAATCAAAAACAAAAACAAAAGAAAATAAAAATAAAACAGAAGTAGACAAAAAGAAAATATAAACAAAAAGCCGCGAAAAGCTGCGGGCTCCGAAGAGCCGCGAAAAGCCACGAAAATAAAATGAAAAGAAAAATAAAAAGGACTACTAAGTCGTGCTCCCCGGCAACGGCGCCATTCTGATGACACAAAAACCCGAGCGACAGAGTTAAAGGTATCTAGATAGGTCGTTGCGACCTCAATCACTCGGATGTGTCAATCAAGAAAAATATCAGACCACTCGAAACAAATAAAATCAATCAAGCACGAAGATAGCGGTCCAGCTATGAGTTTAACCTGGTATAGCACCCAGGGTCGAACTCGAGGAGCACGGGTTGGCCAAAGGCCTACGAAGTAGTAAAAATGAAATAAAATAAAGACAAAATATTTTTAGTGATTTTTAATGATTTTTATAATTTTTTGGATTTTTAATATGTGGAGAAAATAAAAGAAAACAAAGACAACCACACTTAAGCAATTTATTTAATGCCTCAAAAATCAAGCAAAAATTCAAACAAAAATATTTTTATGTTTTTTAGGTTTTTTAGTGTTTTTGGTGAATTTTTGGAATTTTTCTGATGGATATTTTATTTTCTAAAAACCAAACAGTAGTAAATATGCAAGGTGCTGTCCAGCCAGGCCCAAAAGCCCTAGATAAAATATCTAAGGATCTCAAAAGGACCTGGAGGTATTTTTCCTGTAAACTAGGTAAAACAAGGAAAATTTGAGTACCAAAATTATTGTTTTTGGATTTTTAGGTGATTTAATAGAATTTTTATTGGTTTTTAGGTGTTTTTAAGTTTTTATGGTTTTTAAGTAATGAAAAATAGCCAAAATTGGCTAGAAAATAAAGGAACACAAAATAAACAGTACCTAATTTTTATAGAATTTTTGAGGGGGTTTTTATATTTTTTTGGGGTTTTTAAAACTAGATAGTGGCTAAAATGATGGTTTTTGAATTTTTAAAAATAACAAATAAACTCAAAAATGTCCTCAAAAATTCTCAAAAATCCTACAACATGGCAGGAGCCATGTGTCAAATTTTCATCGAATTTGGAGGTGATTTGATATTTTATTCAAAAATCACAAGAGGGCACTGTGCACAGGGACTGAAGTGCAAATACCCTAAGTTCTGGGGGTCCAGGTGCAAAATTCCCAGCAAGTCACGCGCGAGGCGCGTGCCTGGGGCACTCAGGCACCTATATGTAATAAAAATAAGGTCTTGGGACTAATTGGTAACACGTACCAAAAGTCCGAGGGCCTCAGCTGCAAATATTCCAAAAATAAACGCACATGCGTGATAAAACCATTCACAGGGGCATAGATGCAATTACTCAAAAAGTTTCATTCATTCATAAACATCTAGAACTACAGGGAATATATTGCAGTTAACCCAAAAATACTCGTGACGAAGCACGTGGCTCACACAGACATGGGTATAAGTGCAAATAAACTAAAGCTCGTGGTCCAACATGCAAAATACCCTAAAACTAAACAACTGACTAAAATATTTACAGGACTAAAACGAAATAAAAGATAAGGAAGGGCCTAAGGGTAAATTACCCTTTATTAAGTCGCCCGATGGATGCGCGCCACGTGTGTAGATGGACAGCTGGAAATGGCTGGCGCTCCAACGCTGAGGCTCTCGCAGCGATCGAACGGCTGAGGGTACGCCACGTGGGAGATCGAACGGGTGCGGTGCTCGGTGGCTACCCCTCGTGCAACGGACGGTCCTGATCGCCTCTCCAAGATCTGACGGTGTCTGGCTCTCCTCAAGTGAACGGTCTGGATACGAACTGGAGGTCGAGGACGATCGAACGGTCGGGGAAGATGCTGGAAGAACAGTCGGCCGGCGAGCTTCGCCGGCCTCGTGCGAGCACTGGTCTCCTCCCCTGCTGCCTCTGAAGATCGGAAAAGGTCCGCGATGATGCTCCGCAGCTGCTGGTAGGCTCCGATGACCCAACCGAGCCCTGGAGGGCTCCGGCGAGGTCGGCGGAGGAGAAGCTCCTGTCTGAATGTCGGAAGGCCTCAGATAGCCTCCTCTGGTCCTGCAAAATGGCTAAGAAGCTTCGCGGGTCGAGGGCAAAATGCCTCGACCCAGTTAGGCGACTTGGGGATGGTCTGTGCGTCGGTGCGGACGAACCCCGGCGAAGCGACGGCGAGGGGATTCGAATCCCAGCTCCTGTGCGAGCTGGGTTGAACGGAGGGGCGGAGAAGGTGCGTGGAAAGAAGGCGGAGGTGAATATGGATTCCGATGATCGAATGGGTGCGCGAGATGGTCGGAATCGACGAAAAACGGCGGCTGTGCGATTTGGGGCAAAATGGAAATTGGACTGAACAGAGGAGCTAAGGGACTACCTGGGTGGATGAATAGACTGTGCTGGAGCTGGGGGTGCTCCCGGTCCTCGCCTCAAGGAGCGTCGACGTCCGAGGCTCTGGCTCCTGCTCTGGGCGGAGCACGGCGGTGAAGACTCACCGGATCAGTGGCTTTCGCCTCCTTTCCTCGCTGCGACAGGTCGAGACTCGAGCTGTCACCTCTCTCTCTCTGGAGCTCACTGGAAATCGAAGCAAATGGCCAATGATGATGCGGGAAGGCGGCTGAGCTCACGATTTATATGGCTAGGGGTCCGAAAAGAGGGGGTCCGGGCAAGCTCAGGAGCGCGCGGATCCCAAGGGAGCGGCTCCGGCGAGGATGCCGGATGCAAGGAGGACGATTCGGACCCGGGGGTTGGCGGGTTGGTGATCGGGTTGAGCGGGTATTAAATGGAGAAGTCGGGTTGGCCGCTCAAAACCGTGGGAGGTGGTCCTGGGGGGGCCAGTTGACCGGGCGGTCAACATCCCCAGGACCCAATGAGGATGGGCCACGTGGCCGGATTTTAAAGCTTAAATTCAACGTAGCTAGGGCCCGATTTTGTAAAAACTCAAAACACAAACTATTTTTATTTTATTTTTTTTCTATTTTTTGGTGATTTTTAATTAATTTTTGGAAATAAAAATAAGGTATTTACACTATATAGCTATACATAGGTATATGTACAATATGTAGGTTTTTGATTTTTGATTTTTAATTATTATTTTTGTACAATTTTATTCCTATTTTATATTTTATTTATTTATAGAATAAAATGAGGAATAAAAGGGTATTTTTATTTGGTTTTTATTATTTAGATACATAGGTGAAATAAATAGATATATACATTTATATACATGGTATATATACAATGTATTTTTATATTTTAAATTTTGTTATTTTTATTTGATTTTTGTTTTGATTCTTTTTATTTTATTTATTTACAATATGTAACATAGAATATTTACAAAAAGTTTTGAAAATGATTTTATTTATTTACAAGGTTGAATAAATATAGGAGTATGGTCTATGTACATGGTGAAAGGGCATTTTTGAACTTTTTGATTTTAAAGTTTTTATTTTGTTTTTAATATTTTCTAAATATATATAAATATGTACAAGCATATTTTTGGGTGAGGAAAATATAGTTTTATTTATTTACACCAATATTTACACATGAGCCCCTATCTCCCTCTACTTTGGCTTTTATGCGGTCAGGCCCATGCTGAGCCCTCCCTTGGGTTAGGTTGCTCAATATTTATTCTAAATATTTCCCTCTTTTTCTTTTTCATCTTTATTCTTTTATTTTTGCACAAAAACATGCTAATTATAAGTTTTTACACGATGCATGCTTCTGCTAATTATTCCTATTTACACATATCTACATGCATTTGCCTAAGGTTTTTGTAGCTAAAATATAAGAATAAAGAGTGATGAATGGGTATTCATCATAAGTCGTCCTCGGGGAGTCAGGTATTTCCTTCTAAGGTCTGTCGCGCTGTGTTCACAATCGAATGAGGGAGAAGATAGAAGAAAGAGAAAAGAACTGGAGGGTGGCCAGTGTAGTCACCTCTCCTTGTGGAGATGGCCAGTGTAGCCGAGTCTCCACCAAGATCTGCAGGTTTTCTTGAAGCTTGGACCTTTTTGGTCGGATTTTTAGTTGGTAGAATGCTTCTTTGTATTTGGAATTTTTGGTGGTTCTGCTTGGATCTTGTTGTGCCTCTACGGATATAGAATCTTTTTGTTCCGTACATTTTTTGGGGTCTTAGAGAAAATTGTGCCCAACCGTCCATCCCTTTTCCGAAGCTTTATTTCAACCCGTACTCTAGTCTTTAGATTTCCACGCTACCAGAAAAGAGACTCACACAGTCTTCCAACATCCCGTCTAAGTTAAGCTAAGTGCATAGTGCGAGAGTGCGAATTAATTCTCTATTCCAGAGTTGTACCCAGAATGAAGAGACCAGGTTAGACACTAAGAGTCAAACGCTGTACATTGTCATGTGGAACTTAAGGAATTAAGTCAAAAAGACCTGAAGCTCTTAAAATCCTATTTCTCGGTGAAGTTCCTCTGAAAATTAGGTGGATTAAGGTCAAGTCCAGACCACTCTCGGTTTCTACTCATAACTCGATTCAGAACCCAATGACTTTTCACAGATGCAAATGCATGTGATGTTGGATGAAGTGCAGGTGTGTGCAATGCAGACATAATTTTTTTTGAAAAGTTTTTTTTATTTTTGACATTTTATGCAAGGGATTTTTTTATGCAGAAAATGGAATAAGAAGCCTTCTTTTTTTTCAAAAATTTTGGGCACGGTTAGTGTTAGTAGAAAAACCTCTTTTTTTGTGTGCTTGTTTGTTTTTTTTTTCAAGTTAGTACCCACCCCGTAAATACATATAGACTTATGCGAAAGTACGAGATATGGTAAAATATATACAAAGTATATATACAGACCCCCCTATACTTAGCGAGTGATGTGTCCTCAGAGCACAAGAAGCGGAAGACATAGCTCGGGCTAAGCGTAAGGGAGTGAGAAAAAAAATGCAAAGAAAAGCGGTCAGGAAATGAGGAGAGTATATACAGATGGGTGTTGATTCCCCCTATACTTAGGCTCTGATCAGCCTAAGTATGGAAGAATGGTGGAAATGGAGCGATCGAGATTAGGAGAGGAATGATATATACAGATGGCATCGGCCCCCCCTATACTTAGGTCGTGGCCTAAGTAGAGGAAGAAGCTGCACAAGGAGACCGATGTGGTCAGGAGGGAGGGTGGGTATCCGATGATTAAGGAGGTTTTCGGCTGATCTTCTTGTGAGCCTGTGGTGGGGGATCATAATGATGAGACGGAGATGAAGCATATGATTCCCAGCTATGATCAGTGTCATCCTCAAAAAAATCATGATGGATAATAGATGAAGTGTTTGAGTCAGATGAAAGATATCCATCATCAGAGTTATCCTCAGAGGAGTAGTAATTGAAAGTGGACATACTCCAAGTATTCTGGTCTTTTTGTTTCTTCAGTTGTTTCCTCAGACTTCGTTCCTTCTTAGGGTCAATTGGTTTGTCCTCAGATGAATACTCAGAAGCACCGGTTTCAGTAAGCTCATATGAAATAATTCCAGTGTACTTGAAGAGTGCAGGAGCATCAGCTTTGGATGAGTAGTAGTTAGGAACGGGAGTTGTCCAACGAGAATTAAATTTTGGATCCGTACGAAGATATGGCTTTAGGGCTGCCGAACAGACTTCACTCATGTAGACCATCTTTTCCGGACCTGATGAGGGACCATCAACTGATTCCTCTTCCGAAAGGTCAAAGTTGACTCTCTTTTTATTTCATCGTGTAGGTGTCAGTTCACTTGAGTATCCATATGAATAGCCATTGAAATTCTCCTTGGTTGGTGCTTGGTCTGCGTGCTTGTTCTTAGTCTCCCGAATGTTTGAGCAATCTCGATTTGGGATGATTTGGTCAAGATATTCAGAGAATGTTGCTCTAGGGTGTGACCATGCATATGTCTCAGGATCGTAGTAGAAAGATTTGTCTATTTTAAGATCCGCGGGAATTGAAATACTGGGGAGAGTCTCTGCATGTTCTTTCTCAATTGATTCGATGTTGGCGCATTCCTGTGTCGAGTTGATGTAATCCATGTAGTCAGAGTAGGTTGACCCAGGGTGTGCCCATGCATAAGTCTCCGGATCATATGATTCATATACATGATTCTCCATGGTAAGAGCGGTTGAGAATGGAGTAGGGGGAGATTTTCTAAACCAATAATCTCATCAACAACCGCTATCTTAGGTGTGGCTGCGGGGTAGGGCTCTTCTACCGCTTCATGTAGGGGTGCACATGGATCAGATTGGATCGGATTTTGGCTTAATCCGTGTCCAATCCATACTTAACGGATTTTTGATTTTTCTGATCCAATCCAATCCATTAAACATGCAAATCCAATCCAATCCAATCCACCGGATTACGGATTAGATCGGATTGGATCGGATTTTTAATGTTCATCTACCACCACATCATAATCCATGATTAAGTTTGTAGTACACTAAACCTCGACACTTAAATCATGGTTCTAAAATTGAGAGCATGGATAAATGTGAAGAAAAAGATAGTTAATTTTTGGGAAATAAAAGAATATATGCTTGTTACAGTTTTACTACGAGCAATCATTGTATAACTAAATAAATGTAACATACATGTAATTCGTAGAGATTGTTGAAGCATTACGTTGACTTTATCGAACTAACTTGCATGAAAGAAAATTGTTAAAATTTAAAAAAATTATACGAATGTGAATAAAATAAAATACACAGGGAAACTGACCGCCTAATAATAAATTCCGATTCCTCCATCTGATCATCCAGTAGCTGCAATTCTAAATTAGTGCAATATAATAATGATTTATATATAAAGTCCACATAATAAGAGATCACACATGCCATGATAACACACTCACAAGTCAGAATAAAGTACTAAGAAATTCTAATAATGTAGATACAATTAAAAGTTACAACTCATAAAAGTTTAGTCTTAAAGATAAAAATGAGAAGACACGATGATGAAATCACGAGATACATCTCTTAATTGTCTTTCAATGCATATGATGTCTTGTTTTTACCTAGCAAAGTAGAAAAAAATCAATAATCATACTAGTTGTAAATATATGAAATAAATAACTTTTTACTAACCATAAGGAGTGAGATTCTAAGAAACTTGTGAAATGTTGTCGCTGCCATCTACGGGTGTAACTTGGCATGCTAAAAAAATAATAAAAGTTAGAATAATGTAATTGATGTGCAAAATATTTGATGACACATATTATGAAATTGTACTTACCAAAATTCTCAAGTTCTTCTAGTTCTTCAAATTTCTCCTCCACGTTAACCCAGGATAAAGGAGACTTCAACCAATCCTGAGAACAAATCAAACATTCTACAAGCTTCGGTGTCAACGAACTTTGAAATTGATCAAGAATGCGCCCACCAGTGCTAAAAGTAGATTCCGAAGAAACGGTAGAAACTGGAATCGCTAACACATCTCTTGCAACTTTGGAGAGGATTTCATAATTTGACGAGTGCACTTTCCACCATTGTAAGATATCAAAGTTGGAGTCATCTTTTTCACAGCTCTCTCCAAAATAGCGATCAAGTTCTGTTATGCTTTCTTTCTTTTCTTCCTCTTGAAGATGCTTTTGAAATTCATTTTCAAAACCACTATCTAGCCCATATTCATCCTTTTCATTCTCATAAATGGGGTCTCTATCAATATGTTCAACATCAAAAGTTTTACTAGTGGAATGAAGTATTTTATAATGGTCATAGAGGTCATTTACAACATTCATGATCTTGTTGACCAATCTTGAAGCACGTTCCACAGTAAATACTTTTGAATAACAAAATTTCACATATTTCAACTTGTAACGAGGATCCAAGAGAATAGCAACCATGAGCAACATGTTAACTCTATCTGAACTACCCCAATATCTATCAAATTTCTCCTTCATCCTTACAGCCATGCTCCGTATGTAAGAATCACTACTACCTGACCACTCAATTAAAAGTGTTTCAATTTTGAAAACCTCATGAAAGTAAACATTTGCAATAACATAAAGAGTGCCAAACAATCGTTTGGTAGCATCAAAAAAACGTTTCAAAAACCTTGTTAATACATGTGCACTCTTCCAATCTTCCTCGGTGGGTGGGCCCAAAGTAAGTTCGGAAACAAATGTTGGTTCTTCTTCTTCCATTCTTTCAAATGCTTTTTGAAATTTCAAAACAGTTTCCAACATTAAGTATGTAGAATTCCATCTAGTTGAAACATCAAGACAAAGAGATGACTTTGATGTAATTTTTTCTTGAGCAATACATGCTTGAAATTGTTGAGATCTACTAGGAGAACTCCTCACATACTTTATTGCTGCTCGGATACGAGAAATAGAGTCTTGCATTTCACTAATTCCATCTTTCAAAATAAGGTTCAAAATATGCGCACATCATCGTGTATGAAAGTATTCCCCATTTAGAATGAGACCATTCTTTTTGAGAAGTTTGCTTCGTAAATACTCAATAGAAACATCATTTGCACTAGCATTATCTACTGTAATTGTGCCAACATTGTCAATCCCCCAATCAAATAGGCATGATTCAATTACCCTCCCAATCTCTTTTCCTTTGTGACTTGAAATAAGACAAAAGTTAATTACTTTTTTATGCAATCTCCATTCCTTATCAATAAAATGAATTGTCAAACATAAGTATGAGAGATTCTGAATGGAAGTCCATAAGTCGGTGGTCAGACAAACACGGGCTTCTGCTTCAACCAAACAATTTTTAAGTTTATTCTTCTCATTGGCATAGATTTTGAATGCATCTCTAACTAAGGTAGTCCTCGAAATTGGCCTAAATTTCGGTTGAACAACTGACATGAATTGTCTGAAACCAACACGTTCAGTGAATTTAAAAGGCAATTCATCAAGGATAATCATCCGAACAAAAGCTTCCCTTGACAAGTCATGATCATATTTCCAAGAAACAAGACCAACCTCACTTCCTGACTTTTCTGTGGTTCGAAAAGTTAAAGTTTGTTGTCCCCTTATCGGCTCGACAACCTTATATACTGGACTTTTTTTACATTTCTCCATAACATGTTTTCTCAGTGTTGTTGTGCCATTAGCGGTTGTCCATGCATAATTTGAATTACAGTAGTTGCAGAATCGCCATTTTTGATCTTTCGCTTTGTATAATGTGCCCAAACATCGGAGGCCGGTTTGCTTGGCTTCTTGCACTTAATTTGAACTTCTAATGTATCTGTCTCATTTGGTGTAGTTTGAGATATGGGCTGGTTACTTCCAATAACATCACCAGTGGTTGACATATTTCCTAAGTAACACATATAAATATAGGAAAAAAATTCAATTGCATGATAGAATAACACATATAAGTTATATAACGACACTACTTATCCACTAGTATTGCTTATCGAAATAGTTAATAGATTTAAGGCTTTGGTGCTAAAGATGACAAGCAACAACAATTAACTCTTTACCAAGCTAAGGTTGTACAACATCCCACAATAAAAAAATAGAGAAACAAAATATGGGATGATGGTTAACCGTTACCACAACTGAAGGGGAGAACAATGCACTGCTTGGACCTAATCGACGATGGTGACTGGTATGAGTTGATAATCAGCAAGCCGGCAGTGAAAAGCTGATGGCGGCAGCGTTGTTGCCTGTTGGCGGTTGCAGGCGGTGGAGAAGGTTCGACAGCGCATGATGATGGGGTCAAGTTGTTGACGGCTGTGGCCCGTGGGTGGAAGGCGATGAAGAAGGCCCGATGGCGCGGCGTCGGGATGCTTGAGACTTGAGAGGTGGCTACGGGATTAGTGCCCACAGGGAATGCGAGAGGTGTTGAAGGGAGAGGCAGGGAAGGGGTGGCTAACTGGCTACGGAGAGGCGGGGAAGGGGACCAAGGGGTGGCTACGGAGAGGCGGGGAAGGGGTGGCTACGGGATTTGAGAATGACGAGAAGAATATAATGGGAAAGGTCATTTAGATTTAGGGTTAGGGCAGGGGAGTTTTATTTATTTTTTAATTTCTTTTAGTTGGGTGGGGACGATGGGCCTGGATGCCTAATATCTTGAGTGGGCTTTTTTTAATTCAAGCAATTCACGAAATTACACTTGAATGGATTTTTAAAAATAAAGAATGTTGGAGCATTCGAATTTCGAATAAAACTAAATGGATAATATACTCTAATATTAATAATTTATCATATTTATATATTATTAATTATTAACGGATTTTCGGATCGGATTGGATCGGATTTAGATAATAATCCGATCCGATGCATTAATCAACGGATTTGTAAAATAGGAATCCGATCCGATCCATTAGAGTTATAAAACCAATCCGATCCAATCCATTGACAACGGATTGGATCGGATTACGGATTTTATCCGATCCATGTGCACCCCTAGCTTCATGGTTACGGTTGTCGGGGACTTCGTGGGTTGCCTCAGAAGATCGTGGTTCCTCAAAGATATGGTCAGATCTAAGTGCTTCCAATACTGTGAAATTAATTTCCCGAGTCTCACAATCAATACTCGCCTTGGCCAATGCCAAGAATGGCTTTTCGAGAATGATTGGAGATTGGGTGAATACTCCTTGATGCTCAATATCAATGATCGTGAATTCTACTTTGAGCGGAGCACCTTGGAATTTCATGATGACAGAAATGATTCCTCTCGGCCGCTTTATTGATTGGTCCGCTAATTGAACAATCTCTCGTATCTTTCGAATCGGTCCGAGTTTGAGTTCATGGAATACAGAGGTTGGGAGGATATTAATTGGTGAATCGTCATCAATCCGAGCAGGGGTGAAAATTGTAGCTTTGATTTCACAATCAAATCTGAGCAATCGCTTCACTATGCGGCTCTTGGTTTTTCTCCTCAACACCAATGAGGAGGCCATTGACAAGATATGTCTTTCAGTCTTTGTTCGTATCCTACCTGACTTTTTGTTTATTAATTTCTCTGCTATAAATCTTTTAAGGTCGGGGAAGTGTTCAATGGCCTGTATAAAGGGAAGTTCAAACATCAAGCGTTTTTCCAGTGCTTCCCGTATAGTCGGATCCAAATTCCGTAGATCGTCTTCAGTTTCAATTTTTATGAAATTTTCAAGATTTTCAATTTTTTTGTGGTTTTCAAATATTTCCATTTTTTGGTATTTTCTGTGTGGTGTGGGAGTGTGGTGTGTTCTTCAGATGAAAAGGGGCCTTGATATTCAGAGCAATAGTCCGTGACATAGTCATTTCTAGGGGAGTAATATGTAGAAGTGAAATTGTCAGAATCGTCCCTAGGTCCCTGAATATCCTCTGAATTTTCAATCTCAGATCCAATCATTTCCTCATTTATTTTAATGTCCGAGCTACCATAGAATGCGATGAATCGGTCGGTGAATTTTTGAAATCTATCCTCCATCAATTCGAATCTTGTTTTTATCCTCAAAATATCATCCTCAAAATTCAATTTATGATCAATCAAAGGCCAGTCGGTGTGTGTTCGATAATTTCGTCTTCCATTTTCTCATTTGTGCTGAGAGGAGAATTTCTTGGAATATCCAATATATGATCATTAATTTCAGAAAATATCTCCTCAATAATCATGGAAGGCGGCTGCTCATATGATCTAGACATGTGGAGTCGGTCCGAGTAAAATTTATTCCTTTGATCTTGAGTGGTCGGATCTTGGTATGGTGGAGTCAGCATACAGGGCTCATGTGTTTCTATGTAGTCAGTCCAGTCCTCTGTATGATTGTCATGTCTGAAGAGGGGGTTGTCATGGTCATTCCAAGCTGATGATTTTTCATTAGTGCTCCAGGGCGGGGTTGATGAAAGAGGTGAAGAAGTGTTCACTTTAATCATGTGGTGATCATTTCTCATGAATGATGGATTGATATTCAATGAATATGATGGATGAATTGCATGATCGGCGTAGAGAGGATTGATATATGAAGAAGTGAAGACCTCCGTCGGTTGTTGATTTGTCAGGTCCAAAAACAGAGGATTGTCATTCATGAAGCAGATTGGATTGGTGAAAAGAGATGGTGGTTGAGAGTCTCTTGGAGGAGGTGTTTTGGGTCTAACCGACACGAATTCGTTTTCATAGTATAGTTCTGATGGATTCTCGGTCATTTCTGAAAGAGTTGAAAGGAATGAGGGGTTGGGTCTATTTTTGTACAAGAATTCCATTATCAAGAAGAGAGGAGAGATGATTGTACGGGATAGTCAAGAGAAATCAAATGTGTGGCTATTGATCTTGAAATCGGTTCACGCACACCAATGCAAACACAATTCAAATCACAGGTTCACCAACGCACACAATGAAGCCGTAAGAGTTCGGCTATTATCTTTTCGATTTTAGTTGGAGATAAATCAATCTTGGCAAAAATTTAGCGAGCTGAGATTTCGGATTTGGGCTCTATCCTTAAGTGTCGTCTCTCGCTCACTCAGAAAAAATAAAAACATCCAAGGTCGGGGTTGCTCTCCCGCAGAAATTCTTGATTTTAGGGGTTATTAAGATCGGCTATAGTTAGCAGTCCCAATTTTAATTAAGTGATCACTGAATAATTTAAATGAGCACAAATACACGTCTACCGTACAGTCCCAATTTCCTTTAGATTTATGTGATAAAACAAGAGGGAGGAATTCAGGAAAAGCCGATGCACCCGGAAAACTATGATGGATGCTCAGTTAGAAGACTTACAGTGAATCCTCGCAATCTTCATGTGGGATGCTAGACAGAATTGAAAAATTACTCTAAATGTATGCAAGCCGATGAAAAACCACACCTAAGTAGAAAGTTCTATTAGCGGGGAAGAATTGAGTTAAATTTGGCTAAGTTGAACGATCTATATGCGTCTTGATTAATGTGAAGTGTGGCTTAAGATCCTACGAGCACAATCAAAAAACAAAAATGCTCTGAGAGCCGTATGTGCAGGTCTATCGTAGTCGCCACTCAAGTCGGGCCCCACCCTCACCGGAGAGTGAAACAGACCACGACACACCACAAATAGACTTCAGAGTCTTTTTACACACGCGAGAGTCCAAACGGACACCGCTATAAATGAGCAGAAAATAAAATTTGCGAAATTTAAAACCTAGACTCTACGCTCTCTCACGACTCGACTCAATCTTAAATTAATTACGGTTTCTTCGGATGTCGGTGAAGATGCGTCGGTTTCTTGAAAAATCGCTCCATGTGCGCTGGGTACCTCGCAAGAAAAATAAGAGCGAGAATGTCAGAGAGTGACTCAAAAAATAAAATAAGAAAATAAATGCTGAAAAAAATATGGGATTTACAATGAAAAATTCGGGGGTCAGACTACCCGAATTCGGAAAACCGAACGAAAATTTTCAAAACAAAAATCTAAGCCATTTGCATCCCCCGCAACGACGCCATCTGACGGGTCCGAAAACGCCGAGTTAAAAATGTGTTTTTATCTTTGTTCGTGTAAAAATAATTAGTTGTTCGTTGTAGGCGGCGATCGGAAACAGTCAAGAAAATAACCACGAATAATTATTCAATTTCAATCTCGTGGTTTTATGTTTATTTTACTTGGGCAAGTCCCAAGATCGATCACAAGGAGGCAAAGGAACAACCTAGAATTATGTCTATCCAATTTCGTGTTCGGTTTTCGAGGCGGTCCTTTTTTGAAATTTTCAATGCAATAAAGGGATGCAAGATGCAATTTTAGCCTATTTTAGGGACTAAAATGTAAATTTCAATCAAACGACGTCCGAAAAATACGAAACTTGGTCACAATGTAAATGATGATGAAATGAATGCACTGTATTTTTTTTGGAATTTTTGAATGCAATATGAATTTTTTTATGAATTTTTAAATGCAAACAAAACTATTTTCAATATTTAATTATAATAAATATTAAACCTACTTATTTTTAAGATATAAAATTATCTAAGATCTATTATAGGTTATGGATCTCAGAAAAATCCTAAATCTCGAAAATGTGGAGTTTAATACCTATTAAAAATTAAACAACGAAATATGCAAAATGGTTTTTACATAGCAAATTATGCATGCAAATGCAAAGATTTTTGGGCACAATGTCAAGCAAAATAATCTCTACAATATGTGATTTTTCGGGGATTTTTAGAGCTACAGTTAATTAATGGCAAATTTAATAATAGCACAGATTGGGCAAAATATACCAATTTCCACAAAACAATTATTTATTAATTAGCGCTGATCAGAAAAATACCCACGTATGTCAAAATGTAGAGAATCACATGAGGAACGCAGTGCTATTTTTAAATAAATAAAATGATGTAAACTAGAGGTCTAAAATGCAGCGAGAGTACAGGGGTATAAACGCAATAATTAAATAAATAAAGACAATGCAGAGGGGGCCTAATAGTATTTACCTATACTTATGGGGGAGATATTGCAATTTTGCCAGGGGGTCACATGCTCTGCACGTGACCTCTGGCTGGCGTGGACTCTGGCGCAATATGGAGAATCAGCAGGGGGTTCTTCGCAATTTACCCCGCGGTCACGTGCGGGGCACGTGACCCGGGGGCTGATGAGTTGTCGTTCCCCACGCACGTGCCTCGCACGTGCTGGGGCCTCGGGCCTCATGCCCGGTGGCGACGTGGGGGTGTCGGGGTGAGGCTCCGGTGGCGAGAGTGGCGGAGCTGTCCGGTGAACGACCGTGGATGGTGGAGCAGATGAAGATTGGGCGGTCGTCGGAGGTGGCTTTACGGCAGAGGAGGAAACCTCTGGCGGTGGATGTGCTTGGCGGAGAGGATGTCGGTCCTGTGGTGGGAGACGAAGGCATTGGAGACGATGGAGGCGTTGATCGTTGTCGGAGGAGAGTCGCTGGTGGTGGCGGAGAAGTACGGCGGAGTTGGAGCTTGAAGGAGACGTAGGCTCGATGGCGTTGGGGGTGGCCGGAACTGGAGCAGATGACGGGGTTGGCCGTACTACAAAGGTGGCTGGAGGGGGGAGCCACCGGATCTCGCTGCGGTAGAAGGGGGCTCCGGTCTGTCACCCCGGACCCGTTCCTCGATCGGCGGATGACTTGAAAAGGGGGCGGCGATGGCGTTTAAATAGGAGAGAGAGCGAGGTCGGGCAGCCGGAGATCTCGGAGGGCTTGTTGGAGAGCGAAGGGCGCGGCGGTTGTGAGGCGGCAGCGGCCGTTGCGAGAGAAGTGGAGGGGCGGTTGCGGAGGTTACAGATGAGGGGAGGAAGGAGGAGATTGAAGATGACGACCCCTGGCTGTTCGATCGGCCGAGATCGGGCGGCCAGATGGGTGCCACGTGGCAAGGGGGTGAGAGAGTGGGGAGCAGCAAGTGCGTCGCAAGTGCCTGGGCGTGGTTTTAATTTTTATTTTATTTTATAAAAAACGAAGAATAAATATGCGAAAAATAGCTGACACGTGGCGACCTCTGGGGCTGCCACGTGTCAGCACCAGAAAAATCAAAGATAAAATCTTTTGTAAAATCGATAAAAATAGCAAACAACCTCGGATCAAAAAAGTTTCTTCACAAAAAATGCTCGTCTCGACGAGATCTACAACTTTCATGAAGACATCAAAGCCAAAATCGGTCAAATGTAAAAAGTGAATTTTTGGGGTATCCCATGTACATAGAATACCTTGATTTTTGGGTTTTCTAATTTTTTTGTCATTTTTAAACAAGTTAGAAAATCCAGAAAAATATAGAGAAATCAGAGATAAATAAAAGACACCTAATTCTAATTTTTTTTGGATTTTTATTGATTAATAAAATATATACATAAAATATAAGGTCAAAATCGCGAAAATATACAATGTACAAAAGAGGCCCAAAACCCAACTTTCACATACGAGCTCCGATTCACTTGAACTTGATCTTGTTTTGAAGGTAATTGAATGTACATTAGTTCAAAAGTGAGTAGGCTCAAATCGGACACTGGATGGGGAAGATATGTGGCTTTTAGTCCGAAAATCCTGAAACTAGGGTTTGGGTTTTTGGTCCACTTAACAGAGTGAGTGATTTTTTTGTATTTTTCATTATTCTTGTTAGTGACGTGCACACAATGGATGTGGTTTTGTGGCATTTCGGAGTTAGTATGGAGGATTTAAAAATAGGGGAAGTTAGGCTATTTACAGGTCATTTTTGGCTTGGATTTTTGGCTTCTTATTTTATGCAGAAATTAATGCTAAAATGCAATTCTTATGAAATCATGCATAAATGCTAATTATGCGAAATAAATGCAGAACTGCAGTTGATTTTGAGGGACTTGAGCTTAATTAATGAGACTTAGAGTGGTGAATCCGAGATTCATCAATAATCGAAAGCACGAATGAAAATCTAACTAAATAAATAAAAGATGCAACTCGTACCTGGGTATTGCCCAGGGAGCAGGACAGTCTCCAGAGCGCCGCCGTGGGTGCATCCCCTTCATCCTTCAGCCACCTCCAAGCTTCAGAGGACCTCCCCCTGTCACGAGGATGCACGCTAGGCCGGAGTGGAGTGGTTTAGGACTCTAGGAATGGACCAAAATTGCATCGAGGAAGGAGATGGATTATTTATAAACATTGGTGTGCACCCTTATTGACCGGCCTAAATCAATGACTCGAAGCTATGTACAAGGGATTAATTGATATGGCGTGCATGTACAATGTGTCAGGAACAAATGTCAAGAAGACATAGAGGGTGATTGATCGATAGATCAACCGGGAAAAAAGGAAGAAGTTGCAGGATTTAACGGATCTGATGCGCATAAGCTTGGATGGGACAATTGGCTAGAGGTCAACGGTCCAAGCTCTGCCAGTGGTCCATGTAGGCGCACTACAGGACAAAACAACGGGGTTATTCGAAAATAATTAATTAAAAATAATAAAGGATTTTATTAATTTTTACGTATGAAATAAAAATCAATTCCTACTTTATTCCTTGTCGACCAAATCAATTCCTGACTTGATCTCGAGGTTTAAGGTCATAAAATATCCTTTTCCTTTTCTTCTCTTCATTCTATAATTTTAGCATCAAAAACCTTATTTTATACTCAATAAATACAATAAATAATGAATGTTATTATGTACAAATTGAGGTTATTTACATGCATTAGCTAGGGTTTCTAAGGCCAAAATGATAGAATAAAGAATGATGAAATGGAGTTACATCACTCCGCAACCGTCTGATGAAAATCTAAAGGCACGTAGTGGGGTACGAAAGAACGATCCTGATCGCTTTGATTAGGTGATCAAGCAACCGGGAACAAAGGCGGGTAAGATGGAGTCTCGAGCGTCTTATCAATCGAGATCAGATGGCTGAGGATTGAAGCGGATAAGGACAAAAGGTCGGCTACATGGCTGAAGCGGGTTGTGCCACACGGCCCAATCAAAACTCAAAGAAATAAATAATTTGAAGAAAAATAGTTAGGAGTAAAATAGAAAAGTATTTGATATAAACATTGTAGATCTCGGTGAGATCTGCAACTTTCGTGTAGAACTCAAAATGAGATTACATCATATGTACATAATATTATTTTTGTAAGTACTTTTAATGTATTAAAAATACTTTTTTCCCTTTTTTTCTTTTTTGTACTTTTAATTTATGTTTTATGTTAAATTGAATATATGCAATATTAAATTGATTTTTATTTGATTTTTAGTAATAAAAACACATAAAATGAGAGGCACAATAATGTATTTATTTATATACAATAATTAGTGTTAATTAATTACACTATGTTGTCGGTTAAATTAAGTTAATTGTTAATTATTATTAATGAATTACCTAACATAGGAATAATAACTACAAAAAGAGATGATAAATCAAGGATTTATCACCTCCCCATACTTAAGCGTTACTTGTCTTCGAGCAAATAGAGAATGAATAAGTTAGTGGTTCCTAAATGTGCATGTGCAAAAACAAGACTTGATTTAATTCAGAACGCTCAGTTTTAATGACCCTAAATTCTAAGATGAATCATGCCTTAATAAGAAGGAACTCAACTTCCCTAATCATCGGACTCTTTGTTTATACATAAATATAAGAGGTATGACTTTAAGTGTTGATTGCATTTACAACAGTCGAGTTGAGACGTCACCCAAGGCATTGCTCCAAGAGACTTTCCTGAGAATCCAATCCTTAACAATAAGGAATAAACAAGGGTTCTCTCAAGTACCTTATTAACTCAACGCATGTATTTTTTGGTTGATGGTCAATGTATCCGTCAAAAGAGGTTGAGTCATCTATGCTTGTTTTCCTGGGAATGCACCGGGGTGTGTCTCTTTTGAGTATCTATTATTCCTTCGACACGCAGACTTGTATCACTATACGATGCGGAACCCTTTTTGAGTACTAGCCCGATTCATAAAAGCCTAAGATTTTAGTCCAAGTGGATACTTAAAAGGTTGAGAGATCTCGCCACTGACGGAAGCTCTTTTGATTTTATCTTTGGAATGTAAGAGCCTTTCTTTCATCATTTTTATTTTCTTTTTTTTGACTAGCTCCACTGCTTTTACCATATTGGCACACACTGATCATTATTTTTATATAGTTTTATCACACATTGGCACTTAGGTAAATATCAGGAGATTAGTATTAGACCATGTTCTCATACTAGATTAAAGTGTTGGCATTCATGTTTCATGAAACCTTCATTAATTTTATCCCATTATCGAGCATCATAAGATTAAGTCCAAACTCAAATCTCAAAATCTAGTTCATCAAGTGAAACTCCAACTCATCTCATCATAAATACAGACATGCAAGTGAAGTGTTGGTCATATTCTTTTGAGGTGGAGATTAATCATGCAATATAGCACACACGTCTTTAAAACTAAGGAAGTGTGAGTTATTAAGTGTAATTAAGACATGTTAACTCTGAATTTTAGGACATCATAAACCAAATGTTATGATTCTCAACAAATCTTGAGTGAAATTGTAAGTGTCAGGGAAACACCAACTTATTAGTTAATATTTTGTATATTTGTTTATTATTTATTTTTTTTATTTTTTGAATATAGTTAGGTTTATTTACAAAACATTCATCTAAATTATACCCTCATTTTTTAAAAGATTTTGAAAACTATTTTACAAACCATGTCACATATATATATTTTAGAAAGATTTTTTTTCAAACAAGTAAAATCCTATTTTTACAAACCAATATAAAACATTTTTCAAAGACATTTTACATAAACATGGGTTTTTTTCAATCACGTTACTCGAATTTTCTAAAACAAGTAAAACCTCTTTTTTACAAAACCAATGTAATTTTTTTTTAAAAACCAGGTCACATAGGAATTTAATAGTTTTCAAATCATTTTGCGGTCTTTTTTTACAAAAATCAATTCAAAACTATATGTTACCCTTAGCCCAACAAGTTTTAAAAAAAAATTAAAATATGAGTTATGGCTAGAGTATATATGAAATATATATGGTATACCCTCTATACTTAGCTTATGATATATCCTCGTAGCACTAAGTGATATGAAGCCATAGCTAATGCTAAATACAGAGAGATGTACAGAACTGAATCAAAAATACAAGGAAGAGGGTTGTGAATTGAGTGTAAAGAATGAGTTATAAGAATGTTGGGACTCGGGCCCCCAAGACTTTAGGTTAAGAAAAGCCTAAGTAAAGATATATGAAATTTAGATCAAGGGATCTGAAGAGAACAATCAAAAAAACTTGGTTCCCCTTGTTTTAGGTTGAAGAGTAGCCCAAGTATAAGAATGTAGATCTAAGGGTGAGGGAACTGAGACACTAGGGTTAGCTGAATCTTAATTAGATGGATGAATCTAAGGAGATGGAAAATGGAGTTCTAGGGTTTAAGGGAGGGGTTTGAAGAAACCACGTGGTCAAGCACAAGAAAACCCAATAGATTCACCAACTCACACATAAAGAGCAAAAATTTATGGTCAAATTAAATTGTCTGTTTTATTAGTGATAATCCAAAGTTCAAATCTATTATGGGCAGGTATAAATTAGGATTTGGGCACTATCCTATAGATACATCCTCACCTCTCAATATGCAAAAAGTATCTGAGAATAATGTGGGGTTTGCTCTCCCAGTACAATGCTAATTTTAATTCCATTTTAATTAGTTCAACTTATATTTAACAGTCATAGATTTAGGAGCTTAGGTTGTCACTTGAATAATACTTGAGCACATAAAACATTGTCTACCGACCAATCATGTTTCCTTTAGACCATAAGTTATAACACATGAGATAGAGGATTTGGAAAAAGCCAATGCAAATGAAAATGATGATGAATGCTCAGATTAAGAGATACTTACAATGCTTCCCAGCTCTCTTCATGTGAATGCAAGGCTATATATAAATATAAATATATATGGATACAAGTCAAAAAGCCGACCTAAACATGCTTCTACTAGCGGAGATAGAATTTAATTGAATTTGATCTAAATGAAACGTATTTAAGTGTGTTTAATGAATCTTATGAGGAGATACGTGAATCTCATATGATGTTGTTAGTGTGTCCTGATTGCAATTAAACACATAAAATATGACCTAAAAATAGCGCTAAGAGTCGTGTTCCTAATCCTAATTTTGACACTCAAGTTGAAGCCCGCCTGAGTTAAGGACGAAACCTCAATACACCATATAAAGTCCATGGTCCACATTACATTTGTTAGTTCTCGATCGAGAACTACTATAAACAAATATATACAAATACAACAACAATAATAAACAACAAATTAGCTACTCTTCAAGTTTTCGGGTTGACTTTGCGGTTTCTCTCAACTAAAGCATCGAGCTTCTCGCCTCGACTTTTCTCCAAGTGTCCTTTAATCCCTACCACAAAATCATATGGTTAGACACATATCAAAGAGATAGCTAAAAATAATGATAAGAAATAAATCTCAACATCACACAATAGTGCAAAAAGTCAATACAAAACAATTTGACTTAAATGACATATAATCAATAACAAAAATACCAAATCTAAATAATTATATTAATAAAGTTGTGTCTCCGGCAGTGATGCCATTTGATCAGCCGCTATTTGGCAAAATTATTTTGCATTCGTTGTAATATGACCTATTAGTAACTTATCAAAATCGAGTTAGAAGATCTCTACAAAAAGGACTCGATTTAATTTATCCTGGATAAGTCCAGGATCGAACATTAAGATACGAGCTATTAGTACAATTAACTAGATGTTACTTATCAATGCCAAGTGATTAACACGTTATCCGGGTCAAAAGGAAACAAACACAACACATATCTTACTATAACGAATGAGCCTGTATTTTATGTGATTTTTATGCAAGTTAAATAATTACAAAATGAACAGAATGAATTAAAAACATAACATATTTGTAAATACATACAATGTGCTCCTAATATCAATAGCAACACATGCAATAGATAGAATCAAAATCAAGATCTAATTTATTTATTATTCAGAGAGTAACATTCATTTGATATGAAAAAATAGCACTTATATGATCTCTAATAAATTAAACATTATTTCAATGTCATGTAAGAAAATTAATCATGTCATCTCAAAGATAATTATATTAGCTTCACGGTGAAATTGAAATTACATTAATTGCACTTATATTGCTCAATTATTCAACTCACAAGACACGACATATTTATAATAAAACATAATTAAAACAAACACAAACATACATATAGATCCATGAAGGGGCTGAACTGAAAGTAATGAAAGACGGGACTCATCTCTTGATATTTACTCCCCTGCACAGTGGCATTTATGCAATAATTGAGAATAGATGGTGCATATCTACATAATGGCTAGATTTGCACACGTGAGGCACATGCTGATGACCTAGATTCAATTCTAGAGAACTTCAAGCGCAATGATGCAAAAATCCTAGACCACATACATATGGCACATGCTTAGTCTAGGCTTGGTTTGAGGCTCGTGGCTTGGGCCACGTGGAAGCGCTCGGTGCTTCGACTGATGGGTTCGTAGATCTCTGAGGCTACAAGTTTGGATTCGTCAATGTGGCTTCGATCCAGCTGTTGGATTACCCCAATTAGGGCTACTAATCGAACAACACATGTACGTCGTTGCACCCTCCTCCTCTACCGTGCTGCGGTAGAATAGCTTCGGCTCCAGCATCCTCGAGCAAGCTCCTCCCAGCTGTTGTACATTGCATGAAGGTCGATGAAAATGTAGGGGACACTCGCGAAGATCGCCATCGATCAGAGAAGGCGGAAGCTGTGGAGGTGGCTGATGATGCGAGTTCATTGGAGGTGGAGCTCCAAAACATAGACCCCTCGATTCTCCGACCATTGAAGGTCTCCATCACCTGCAAATGCTAGGAACAATTGGCTAAAATCATAATAGAGTGCTTGGGTAGGGAATATGAGTGAGATGGAGGCCTACAGTGCGAAGATGGTGGTGGTCTTGATGGGTCTTCTCCGTCATGAACATAGAAGAAGGATCGAAGTGGTTAGGGTCTGGGAGAAGAAGAGTTGGTGAGTGAAGCCTTCCGTTTTGATCTAGTATCCACGGTGAAGGTCAATTGCGAATAAAATCGATGTGGGGATCTATGTAAACAAGCAGAAAGCAAAACCTAATTTACATGGGATTGAAGACAATACGACAGTGGAGACTAGAGCCTGGGCTTGAGATTCAAAGAAGCTCAGGTCATCGCTTGATCTCCTCAACCAAGGGAGAAAGCTCGAACAGTCGTCCTTTGGACGTTGTAACATGGTCTTTTGACCATGGGTTCACAACGGGCCTGAGGTCGTCATGGCTGCCCCAATTTCTCCCTCTTCTATCATGAGAGGACGAGGAAGGTTGGATCTTGGTCCTTGTAACGGTGGACAATTGACAACGATGGCCAGTCGGGGCTTATTAAAAGGAGGAAGGCTGAGATTGGTTGTGTCCAGCTTGTGGTTTCAACCACCACCAGTTAATGAGGAAGTTAGGGTTGGGGGAAGTTAGATGGTTAGCGTAGAAGAGGGATATTTGGGTAAGGAGATGGTAGCGGCGGTTGGGTAGAAGGAAGGGTGGAGGAATTAGGAAAAATAGAGGAAGTTGGGATGGTTGTTGGAGTCGCACCGCTTCGTAGAGGGAGGGTGGAGGTTAGGGATGACTTCCCAACCGTTTGACGAAGATCTAAAGGCATGTAGTAGGGCACGGGTGGACAATCCTGATCACATTGATCGGTAGATCAAGCGATTAGGAACTAGGGCGGGTATGATGGAGTCTGGAGTATTTGATTAATCAAGATCAGCCAGCTGAGGAATGAAGCGGGTAAAGACAAAAGGTCGGCTATGTGATTGAAGCGGGTTGGCCACGTATCCCAATCAAAATCCAAAGAAATGAATAATCGAAGAAAAATAATTATCAGTAAAATTAGAAAAAAAGTATTCAACACGAAAGTTGTAGATCTCGATAAGATCTGCAACTTTCATGTAGAATTCAAAGTGAGATTACATCAAATGTGCATAATATTATTTTTGTAAATATTTTTAATGTATTAAAAATACCTTTTTTCTTTTATTTTTTAGTATTTTTAATTTATATTTTATGTTAATTTAAATATATATAATATTAAACTAATTTTTATTTAATTTTTAATAATAAAGAAACATATAAAGTAAGAGGCGCAATAATGTATTTATTTATATACAATAATCAATGTTAATTAATTACACTATGTTATTTGTTAAATTAAGTTAATTGTTAATTATTATTATTAATGATTACTCATGATAAAGGGATAATAAATACAAATTGTGATAAATCAGGGATTTATCAAATACATATTTCCAACGAGGGCTATGACATCTCATTTGTCCATTGCCTATTGTGATGGATGGAGAACATTCTGAGATCATAGGTTCCTCGCTCCAGGAGTATGATAGCCCTATCAAAAGTGAAAGGTTATGCGCTTTGGGGAGGAAAATTGCTCGTACTTTTCAGCAAAAGACTAAGATTCATGATGTTAGCATCAACTTTGTTAGTGGGATAAGAAGCCGGCTATATCCTCTTTATCAACACACATGCCCATCCCATGGTTAGGATGTTTGGAGGTGCTTGTGTAGGCACGTTCCCGATTTTCTTCTAGGGTCCACTTGATCAAGCTTTAACTGGCTTACATGGTCTACGTCATGTAGATGTTGCTTCCATCTTCAGGGCAGCTGTCACTGCTAAGTAGACCTGGCCAAAGTGCAGGCCGGGCCATGGGCCGGGCCGAATGGGTCGACATTCTAAAACCCCCTGTCCAAGGCCTAGCCTGGCCCGGTCCATGGGCCATACCTCAAGGCCCAAGCCCGGGCCAGGTCCGAGTCGGGCTGGCCCAAGGGCCAAATGTAAAGTTATTTTTTATTAGTTTTTTAATCAAAATTATGTAGATAATTAAGTTTTTTTAGCATCATCTAATCTTTCTAAATTCAAGTAACCATAATATGTGTTACTTTGCATGTAAACTATAAAATAAGATATAATATTGATAATGTAAAACAAAAACCTGAAGTATAATCTATTAAATGTACCTAAAATATAATTTTTAAACATGTATTTTTATATGTGCGGGCCGGACTTGGTTGGGCCGGGCTTTATGGCACATGTCCACGGCCCGCTCAGTTGACGAAAGGCCAAAGAGCGGGCCGGCCCATTTCTAAAATATCTTGGCCCAAGCCCGACCCACGAGCGGGCTGGTGATGAATCTCGTATTCATCATGCTTAAATTCATTAATTAAATCTCTGGCTTAACAAATGCAATAAAAATCATCATTAATTCTTTATTTTTATCATGTTTTATATTGTGTATAATTAACCTTAATTAATCATATTTAGTTTCCTTTATTTTCCTTGTATTTTTTTCTCATCAAAACCCCTAAAAATTAGGTATATTAATTGTCTATAATTCACTAATCCTTAAAAAGACTAAAAGATACAAAAAAATCTCAAAACCAAAAAGTCAGTATTTTTACCCCCTTAAAAATACCCCTAAAAATACTTTTTGTATAAATGACCTCTTTTGGCTTTTTGCCCAACATGAAACTTGTAGATCTCATCGAGACGACAACTTTTATGTTTTGACTTTTTCATGATTTTGCCTCTAACTATTTCTCTTGTATTTTTCTTTGTTTTTATTTTTGAATTTTCTGGTTGGGCCACGTGGCGCTCTCTGGAGCCACCACGTGGCCCGCCTCTTCTCTTGCCACCCGGCTCCTTTCTGGGCCATCCGATCTTCATGCCCCGCCTCGATCTCAACCCTCCATTGCCACTTCACTCCCATCCCTTGGATCAATCTCCCGGATCAAATCTCCACCGTTACCTATCACCTCACCCTCAGCTGTTAGATTCCAACCCATATCCTACAGTCCTTCTCGTGCCATGTCGCCCCTCAATCTCAGCCCTCCGATCAACAGCTTATCCTACGCTTTACCGCTCACTACGTCATCTCTTTCTCTCCCATCGTTGGATCTCCTCCAAATCGCATCACACCCATCCATTCGTGCCTTGATCTTCATCGTTTGATCATCTCCTAAAGATCTAATCGCAACCCTCCTTAAGCGCCCTCATCTTAGCCGTTGGATCTTTAGATCCAACGACTACTGTTCATCTCCTACCTTCGGCCCTGCCGTTCTACCTTGTAACGCCTCCGCCCCCTTCCATTTTTAACTCCATCTCCCAGCCGCCACTCAACAATCCAACCCCGCCCCTCTATCGCCGTTACTTCCTACATCCACGCGTAACCCCCTTCGAACCTCGCATTCACTCCTCGCCATCAAACCTCCATTACAAACCTTCACCTCCATCACCAGTAACTGAACCCCCCTCCTATAAAACCGCCTCCTCCACCGTACATCATCCCCGGTCCACCGATCATTGGGTAGCCCCTAGCTTCGCCCTTCTCCAGTGACACCGGAGGAGGTGTTCGATCCGCAATAATGGGCCCCCCTACCCAGGTGTTGACCCACGACCGCCATGGACGTGCTACGGTTGGCTCCGCCACCGCCGAGCTCCGAGGCCCGGCTGACTGATGAATCTCGTATTCATCATGCTAAAATTGGTCATTTAGGCTATGTACCCCATCATTCACCTATAATTAATCATTAATAGAGCATTATTAGCCATCATGCATGTGTAAATAATATCTGCATTTCATCATGCATAATTGCATGTAAAATCCCTAGTGTAAATTAGCCCAAAAAGCCGCTAACTTCTCACGTTTTTAGTTAATTCATCCTAACTCCGATTAACCCAAAACTACTTCCATTGTGTAGATATTACTAATCTTATTAAATAAAAAAATACAAAAAAATTATTAACCTCAATAAGTGTCAAATAATCCCAAAGTCTAATTTCACATCTGACAAACTAAAATGAGCATATCTCCCACATACAGTGTCCGATTTTGGTCTACTCACTTTTAAAGTAATCCATTTTCAAATACCTTCAAAACAAGACCAATTTCATAAAATTCGGAACTCATTTGTGAAAGTTGGGTTTTGGGCCTCTTTTGCGCATTTTGACTTTTTGCCATTTTTGACCTGAGTTTTTATGTGTATAATTAACCCTTTTAATTTTATTTCTTTTTCGTTTGTGTCCTTTGATGAAAGTTTTAATAAGAAACGCAAAATTCCAAATCCAGATCAAAACTGAATTCAAAGAAACTGACCGAGTCCAAGTGTCCGTTGTCTGTCTGTACAAAAATTGTGTGTTTCTTACTTCTATTTTATTTTCCTAATTTCTTATCCATTAAAAATCCAAAAAAATTAGATTAATATGTAATTATATTTCTTGTATTTTATCGTATTTTTTCTATATTTTTTATCCCCTCCATAACCACCAAAAAAAATACAAAACCCCCAAAAATCGGTTTTCTATTCACATGGAGAGCCACCAAAAATACCACTTTGCACCGATGACCTCTTTTGCTCCCGGATCCTTCATGAAAGTTGTAGATCTCAACAAGACAAACAACTTTCGTGAAGAAAATTTTTCGATCCGAGGTCTCCTGCTATTTCTTTTCTATTTTTCTTTGCTTTTAATTTTGAAATTTTTTAGGGTGCCACGTGGCAGCCCCATGGCGTGCCACGTGGCACCCCCGTTCTCTCTCCAGCCGCCCAGGTCACGTGCCCAACACGTGACCTGTGACTCTTCCTCCTCCAGCCGTTCTCATCTTCCCCCGCCCCCAGGCGTTGCGACCCCTCCGCCCGCTTCTCCACGTAACGGCCGCCGCTTCATCACCTTCTTCTCCGGCCGTTACGAGGCCACCTCCTCCACTGCAGCCGTTACTCGACTCCCTCCTATATAGCATCTCCCCTCGCAAACCATCAGAGCCATCCGCCATCACACCGAGCTCGAAGACAGGGCTGGTGACAGCAACCCTCCTCGCCACCTTCGAACCTGTCGGCGCGATCCAAGGCCGGTCCTCGACCTTGCAGCTGCTAACCTCGAGTTGCAGTTCAGCTCGCTCCTCCGCCAAAGAGCTTGAGCGACAACCTGGAGAAGGTCTCCGCCGCTCCTCCATTTCAGGCGACCCCCCCTTCATCGCACGCCACGTCAACCCCGCTCGCCTCCGCGCGGGCATTGCCACCTGTTTTGCTTCTTTCTTGCAGGTCCCCCAACCGTTGCTCCGCCTCCAGTCACCTCCGTCGCGCGGGGGTGCCGCCCGACCTCGGCCATCACGCCGCCGCCCTCGCTATCGTCTTCGGCCATTGCCTCGCCACCACCGCAAGGCTCCTCCTCGCACGGCGCCTCCGCCACCGCTCCGCCTCCGCCCGCGCAGCGCCTCCGACCCTCCACCGCGCTTCTCCGCTTCGAGCCGACTGCCCGCCGCGCCCACGCGCCGCCTCCACCTTCGCGCCTCGCGCGACGCCTCCATCTCGCTCCTTCGGCCGCCCCGCCCTCCACCACGATGCCCAGGCACCGTTGGATCGGGCGTGGCCCTTGATCCGACGGCCCACAGGCCGCCAGTATCGTCCCCATCAACCGCCGTTGGATCGGGCATCGCCCCTTGATCCAACGGCCTCGATCACGCCACGTGTCATCCCCGAGCCTCGCCCCAGCCACGAGGCTCGGGGTCCACCGAAGCGTCGCCAGGTCGCCGCGTGGAGGCTCGGACCATCCGAGCCTCAGCCTCGGTCCGAGCCTCCCGCCTCCCCCAACCAAGCCTCTGGTCCGGGCGTCGAACCTCAGGCCCGGGCCCGAACCTCAGGCTCGGACATTCCGAGCCTCCAGTCGCCGCCGAACCTTAGCTTCGTCCCCGAGCCTGCGCACGCACGTGCGGCGCACGTGCTTTGTGGGTAAATTGCAGCCATACCCCTGGCACTTTCAGAAATTACAAAAATACCCCCACCAGGGGTAAATTACGTCCAGACCCCTCCGAGTTTTATCAATTACAGATAAGTCCTCCCAGGGACCATTTTGAAAGGAAAACTTTATTTTAATTACAATTTAGTCCCTGGAATTTCAATTTAGCATATCTTTGTCATACGAACTCCGATTTTAGCATATAATATGTCGTTTCGAAGCTAATTCCGTGCTCTACAATTTAGCATCATTTGTGGACAGATTTTAGGCTGTTTATTAATACTTATTCATTGAAGATCATCTGTCAACTTTTTGCAGGCTACATATTCATGTTTGGAAAATTAACATTATCTTTTGCATGGATTCAACTAGTGATTTAAATTGAATACTTCTCTAAGGATTATTGCTTGTATTATTTGAAAGATTTAATCAGAGCAGGGAGCTCAATTGAGGAAAGAGGATTATTGGACATATTTTTGAGGAATCAATTTGTGTAGGAATATGATCTGATCTCATGATCCTATGGCTTGCATTTTGGAATTAATTGGAAATATCTCATTAGAAATAATCTCTTTTGATATGTGATTATCTTTCGAGGATTACTTGATAAATTTAATTGAGATTTGAATTTTATACTTCACAGGTCCTGAGCCTAATCATCTCTGTAGATTTCTTTGCATTTGCATCTTATTGCATTGTACTTTTTTCAACACAGCAATTAATCGAGCATTGATTGATTATTTAAATTGATTTAAGATCACGCAACTAAAAATTACCGTTCCCTGTGTTCGAACTTGGTACACTTACCAAGTAAAAATACTCCACAACATTCAAGGCTTGTGGAATTTTGACGACCGAAATCCGCCTCCTATACTATAATTCATCGATATCAAAGAGGTGAATTTCGTGTTCATCAAATGGCGCCGTTGCCGGGGAACAACGAATTTTTAGGTTTTTGAATCATTTTCTGTAATTGATTTTTGTGAAATTAATTTTTGTGTCATTTTTTTTCTTTCTTTTGCATTTTTCTCTTTTGCATTTTTGATACTAACCACACTCTCTTTCTTCGCAGATCACTCGAAGATAATTTTGGATATTAATCAAGGGCCTGCGAACAAGACTAATTTGAATTTTAATTTTGTGAGAGAGAGTTAGTATAGATTTAATTTTCTGCAATATTCTCAGGGTCCCTCTCTTTGAACCCTTGTAATAATTCAGATTGAACTTTTTCTAGTGGTGTGTCGGGTCTGTTTCAACCCCTTCTGTGTGGTTGGGACCCGACTTGAGTGGCGTAGGACTTAGGCACATATACACTTATTTTTCTATCATTGATTGTGCTTGTAATTTTTAGACCACACTCTCACTAATTAAACGCACTGTAGACCGTTCAACATTAGCCAAAAATTTCAATCAATTCTTCCCGCTAATAGAACTATATGTTTGGGGCGTTTTCCATCTGTGCATATCATTTAGTGTAAATTTTAAATTCCTTGTCTTGCATCCCGCATGAAGAACGCGAGGATTCACTGTAAGTCCTTCTCTTAAGCATGCATCATTGATTTATGCTTGCATTGGCTTTTTCGATTCTCCCTCCTCGAGTTTTACAACTTAGGAATTAACGGAATTGGGACTGCTCGTTAGGCGTGAATTTTTGTGCTCACATAAACTACAGTGATAACCTTAAATCTAAAATTGGGACTGTTAATCAAGGTGACTGCAAATAAACTGACCTAAAATTAACTCTTGTTTGGTGGAGAGAAACCCACTCATTGTTTGTAAGGACCAGAACACACACTTAGGAAAGAACCCAAAACCGAAGTGGTTCATTCAGACTACTGAGTTTAAACAATTAGCTACTTTTCAGTGAGGGTCTCGGGTAGCCGTTTACGGTCCGACTTCCCTTAGCAGAGTAGGTGGTTTAGAGGACACCGTGGAAGGCTCCGTCCTCAAGTAACACGGGTAGCCGTTTACGGTCCGTACTTACACCTATACTAGCTGAAAGTGGGTGCAACTAGTTGTATGAACTCGGGACAGTCTTTATGAAATATTTCGGCACCTAACAGCTCTGCTTAATTTTTAAGACTGTTTTGTCATGAAATTAAAATTGAAAAGATAAGCGGCCGAACCCTAACATGCCTTCACCAGTGTTGAGTGGGTGAATCAACGTGTTTGTTTTGTGTTTGATTTGTGTGCGTCAAAGGTCTTGCAATCGCAAGCAAATTGTGGTTCGCTAATCATTCCATCCATCTTGAGAAGATGTCGACACAATGGTCTTCATTCCCGATCTCCTCGACCATGTCCCGATATTCTTCTTCCCCTCAGCCATCATTCTCTTCCCACCCATACATCCCACCCTATGACCACACTTCTTCTTGGAATAGTCCTCTCTCCCATTCTGACAATTTTATGGACACGAGAGAGAGATCAGAATTGAGAATTAACAATAGAGTGGCCGATATTGTCAATAGAACACGATTTCCGGTCACTAGGATATCACAGCCTCTTGAATTATCCCCTACTCAAGATAAGTATCAATTTTCCTTCGACAACCCACGAGAAAACCAAAGTCAAGGAAATATAACTCATGACCAGACCATAATGTTTATGAACAATCAACACTCTACTCGAGGTTACATGCCAGAATCACGACACATGAAGACTGATTATTCAATCACTAGTCATGAGATGTTTGAGGATGAGATTGCTCGGATTAATCATAGAGCAGACACTTTAACTATGAGAATATATGATCTCATCCAGTCAATGCAAAATTCAGAAGAAATGAGGCCACCACCATGCGAACCACTGGATCATCACAATCAGACACAACCACTGACCTCTGACCCCCCGACTGACCATATTACAGAAAATACCAAAAAATTTGAAAAATTTGAAAATTCAAAAAAATTGGACAATTCTGAAATGGAAGCATTTTGCAAGAGTCTGATCTTAGAGCTTCCATTAATCAAAGCCATAGAATATGTGCCCGATCTTAAGAGATTTGTGAAGAGTCGACAGAACCCTAATAAGACGGGAAAGAAACGATCCAGGACTGAATATCATGTCATATCTATGGCTAGTTCTTTGGTGATGAATCATAACCTCAAAAGCCGCAATGTCAAGCGATTGACTCGGGTCACATGTGAAATTGAGGATTCTATATTCACTCATGTTCGGTTAGACGACGACTCTACATTAAACATCCTCCCGAAGTCCGTCTTTAATCAACTTAAATTCAGACAACTCAAAAAGACTAGGGTGATCGTTCAATTACCCGATCGATCTACCAAAAGACCGCGGGGGATCGTTTCTGTCGTTGTAAATTTCCGAGGTAAAGAACATAAGGTGGACTTTACGGTCCTTGACATTGAGCACCCCGGAAGGATGTCTGAGTCTCCTATCATTTTAGGAAAGCCGTTCTTAGCCTCCGCTAAGGCGATCGTCGATTGCGAGACTCAGGAAATCAAATTCCCGAACTCGAACCACAATGAACAAATCCACAATGACACGTCCTGCTTTGAGGAAAACCAATTGGAAACCAACAGTTATGATTAGAAAATAAAGATTTTACATAATCAGACATCTCCGCCTGACACACTGATACAAACCCTAGGAGAGTCACCTAAAAGACCGACCGTTGGACAAACTTCGGATTCTCACCACCCTATCAATGCTCCTAGGAAAAATCATGATTTTGGAGCTTATGAGGAATTGGACCATATTATTGAAGATCAACACGATTATTTGAGTGGTCCAATCTTCGAGTCGGCAGTAATTCATGAGATACTTGAACCATATAAGGAACCGACCCTGGAAACATCCGATGTCACCAAAATTCATGATCATACGAAAATGACATCAACACCCCCAGCCATAAACCACAAAATCTCCAGGAACAATCTCCCTCGACCGAAGCAACGTATGACCCTTCAAGAATTGGTCGACTTTTACAGGGATTCATCTGATGAGGAACTCACGAATGCCACATCGGTTACTCAAGACAGGGAGATGAAGACTGTCCAACTTCCTCCCAATACTTCTCAAGAAACAAACCGACCAAGAAAGTCACCTTTGACCTTAGACACCAGGTGATTTCTGAAGAGTCCTCGTCCGGTCCTGATGTGGTTCATCAGATAAGTGCAATAGGTACAGCTCTGATCCAAGGGCACTTACCTCTGATCGACAAAAGTTGGAGATCCTCTGCGGACGACTACTATTCTCCTGAGGACGACTCCGACGATGGCTGGTCTTCTTCATCGGCCTCCTCTTCATCACACTCCACATCTCCATACTATCTCCCTCCACACTCCCGCAAGAAGGTCTGTCGCAAACCTCCTTGATCTTGTACATCCGCAAATCTACCTGGTTCCCCATCTATAATTATTCGATTATACTTAGGATGACCTGAGCCTAAGTATAGGGGGACCGCATCCATTGTTTATACATCACTTCTCTTCTTTTATTTTTTGATCCTTCTATACTTCGTACGAGCTATTTCTACATTTCACTTTGTGCCATGAGGACATAGCACAAGCTAAGTATAGGGGGGTGTGTTTGTATATATTTTATCTACTTTATCCATAGCTCGTACTTTAATCATTTTTTTCTAACATCGGGGATGGGTACAAGTAGTGTGTATAATACCTGTTTTCAAAAAAACAACAACAACAACAAAAAAAACAAAAAACAAAAACAAAAAAAACAAAAAAAATTTGGTCTTGCATTTCATCAAGCATTTCATGCATTCCTTGGTTGATATATTCCTTACACATTCACTATCACTCAAGGCTTGAGGATTTTTGAGGACACTTGATTTCTGAAATCTTGAGATTCTGAGTTAGCCTGCCTTAGTCATTAGGGTTTTTAGAACTTAATAATCCACACTTCCCTAGTTTGAAAGATTTGAGCGCTATATTGCACTCTTCATCTCTACCATTCCAAAAGAATATGATCAGCACAATCACTCCCACAACTACATGATTGATGAGATGAGTTGAGATATCACTTAAGGAACTAGGACTAGAGATTTGAGTTTAGACCCGATCTGATGATATTCGAGGATGGGATAAAGTTAATGAAGGCTTCAGAAAACCTGAGTGTCAGCAAACACTAGCCAGTATGTGAACAAGATTCATATGCTATCTTTTTGATATTGACCTAAGCGCCAGGGTGTGATAAAACTTAAGGAAAATTGTCGATCAGTGTGCGCCAACTTTTGGTAAAAGCAGTGGAGCTAGCCAACAAAAGAAAAGAAAAAGAAATGTAAAAAAAAAGCTCTATCATCCAAAGTCAAATTCCAAATGAGCTTCCACCAATGGCGAGTGCTCCCAAATATTTTCAAAGTGTCCACTTGGACCAAGCGCTAATTAGGACCAAGGAGTCGGGCTGACACCGTAAAAGGGCTCTGCATCGTAAGCGATACAAGTCTGGGTGTCGAAGGTATCTTAGATACTCAAAAGAGACACACCCCGGTGTACTCCCAGAAAAACAAGTGCAGACGACTCCAAATTCTCTTGACGGACACATTGATCAACAAAATAAAATATGCGTGTGTTGAGTAATAAGGCACTCGAGAGGCACCTTGTTCCAATGTGAGGGAGAGAAAATTTGACACAATCCTATGCCCTCCATCATCTGGCCGTCCATCTACACTTTCAAGTCTGACAAACTAATGAGACGGTTGACTGAAGCAAGAATAGACTTATTCTCTAGTGTTGAGGATTAGGTCTAGAGGAGGATCTTTTGGGACTGGAACTTTGAGTGATGCCCCGACTCGACTCTCATGAAATGCAGTACACTTAAAATCATATCCTTATATTATATGTACAAACAGAGAGTCTGAAAATTAGAGAAGTTGGATTCCTTTTGATTAAAGCTTGGGTGAGCTCAGAATTTTAGGATCACTCAAATTAAGGGTCTTCTCTGAATTAAGCCTTAAAAAATCACTTACACAGTCAGGGATGTAATCAACTAAGTCATTCATTCATGCTCGGGGACGAGCATGGTCTAAGTACAGGGGTATGATGAATCTCGTATTCATCATGCTAAAATTGGTCATTTAGGCTCTGTTCCCCATCATTCACCTATAATTAATCATTAATAGAGCATTATTAACCATCATGCATGTGTAAATAATATCTGCATTTCATCATGCATAATTGCATGTAAAATCCCCAGTGTAAATTAGCCCAAAAAGCCGCTAACTTCTCACATTTTTAGTTAATTCATCCTAACTCCGATTAACCCAAAACTACTTCCATTGTGTAGATATTACTAATCTTATTAAATAAAAAAATACAAAAAAATTATTAACCCAATAAGTGTCAAATAATCCCAAAGTCTAATTTCACATCTGACAAACTAAAATGAGCATATCTCCCACATACAGTGTCCGATTTTGGTCTACTCACTTTTAAAGTACACCATTTTCAAATACCTTCAATACAAGACCAATTTCATAAAATTCGGAGCTCATTTGTGAAAGTTGGGTTTTGGGCCTCTTTTGCGCATTTTGACTTTTTGCCATTTTTGACCCGAGTTTTTATGTGTATAATTAACCCTTTTAGTTTTATTTCTTTTTCATTTGTGTCCTTTGATGAAAGTTTTAGTAAGAAACACAAAAATCCAAATCCAGATCAAAACTGAATTCAAAGAAACTGACCGAGTCCAAGTGTCCGTTGTCTGTTTGTACAAAAATTGTGTGTTTCTTACTTCTATTTTATTTTCCTAATTTCTTATCCATTAAAAATCCAAAAAAAATTAGATTAATGTGTAATTGATTTTCTTGTATTTTATCGAATTTTTTCTATATTTTTTATCCCCTCTAAAACCACCAAAAAAATACAAAACCCCAAAAAATCGGTTTTCTATTCACATGGAGAGCCACCAAAAATACCACTTTGCACAGGTGACCTCTTTTGCTCCCGGGTCCTTCATGAAAGTTGTAGATCTCGACAAGACAAACAACTTTCGTGAAGAAAATTTTTTGATCCGAGGTCTCCTGCTATTTCTTTTCTATTTTTCTTTGCTTTTAATTTTGAAAATTTTTAGGGTGCCACGTGGCAGCCCCATGGCGTGCCACGTGGCACCCCCGTTCTCTCTCCAGCCGCCCAGGTCACGTGCCCAGCACATGACCTATGCCTCTTCCTCCTCCAGTCGTTCTCATCTTCCCCCGCCCCCAGGCGTTGCGACCCCTCCGCCCGCTCCTCCACGTAACGGTCGCCGCTTCATCACCTTCTTCTCCGGCCGTTACGAGGCCACCTCCTCCACTGCAGCCGTTACTCGACTCCCTCCTATATAGCATCTCCCCTCGCAAACCATCAGAGCCATCCGCCATCACACCGAGCTCGAAGACAGGGCTGGTGACAACAACCCTCCTCGCCACCTTCGAACCCGTCGGCGCGATCCAAGGCCGGTCCTCGACCTTGCAGCTGCTAACCTCGAGTTGCAGTTCAGCTCGCTCCTCCGCCAAAGAGCTTGAGAGACAACCTAGAGAAGGTCTCCGCCTCTCCTCCATTTCAGCTGACCCCCCCCCCTTCATCGCACGCCACGTCAACCCCGCTCGCCTCCGCGCGGGCATTGCCACCCGTTTTGCTTCTCTCTTGCAGGTCCCCCCAACCGTTGCTCCGCCTCCAGTCACCTCCGCCGCGCGGGGGTGCCGCCCGACCTCGGCCATCACGCCGCCGCCCTCGCTATCGTCTTCGGCCATCGCCTCGCCACCACCGCAAGGCTCCTCCTCGCGCGGCGCCTCAGCCACCGCTCCGCCTCCGCCCGCGCAGCGCCTCCGACCCTCCACCGCGCTTCTCCGCTTCGAGCCGACTGCCCGCCGCGCCCACGCGCCGCCTCCACCTTCGCGCCTCGCACGACACCTCCAGCTCGCTCCTTCGACTGCCCCGCCCTCCACCACGACGCCCGGGCGTCGTTGGATCGGGCGTGGCCCTTGATCCGACGGCCCACAGGCCGCCAGCATCGTCCCCATCAACCGCCGTTGGATCGGGCATCGCCCCTTGATCCAACATCCTCGATCACGCCACGTGTCATCCCCGAGCCTCGGCCCCAGCCGTGAGGCTCGGATCCACCGAAGCTTCGCCAGGTCGCCGCGTGGAGGCTCGGACCGTCCGAGCCTCAGCCTCGGTCCGAGCCTCCTGCCTCCCCAACCTTGCCTCTGGTTCGGGCGCCGAACCTCAGGCTCGGACATTCCGAGCCTCCAGTCGCCGCCGAACCTTAGATTCGTCCCCGAGCCTGCGCACGCACGTGCGGCGCACGTGGTTTGGGGGTAAATTGCAGCCATACCCCTGACACTTTCAGAAATTACAAAAATACCCCCGCCAGGGGTAAATTACATCCAGACACCTACGAGTTTTATCAATTACAGATAAGTCATCCCAGGGACCATTTTGAAAGGAAAACTTTATTTTAATTACAATTTAGTCCCTGGAATTTCAATTTAGCATATCTTTGTCATACGGACTCCGATTTTAGCATATAATATGTCGTTTCGAAGCTAATTCCGTGCTCTACAACTTAGCATCATTTGTGGACAGATTTGAGGCTGTTTATTGATAGTTATTCATTGAAGATCATCTGTCAACTTTTTGCAGGCCACATATTCATGTTTGGAAAATTAGCATTATCTTTTGCAGGGATTCAACTAGTGATTTAAATTGAATACTTCTCTAAGGATTATTGCTTGTATTATTTGAAAGATTTAATCAGAGCAGGGAGCTCAATTGAGGAAAGAGGATTATTGGACATATTTTCGAGGAATCAATTTGTGTAGGAATATGATCTGATCTCATGATCCTCTGGCTTGCATTTTGGAATTAATTGGAAATATCTCATTAGAAATAATCTCTTTTGATCTGTGATTATCTTTCGAGGATTACTTGATAAATTTAATTGAGATTTGAATTTTATACTTCACAGGTCCTGAGCCTAATCATCTCTGTAGGTTTCCTTGCATTTGCATCTTATTGCATTGTACTTTTTTCAACACAGAAATTAATCGAGCATTGATTGATTATTTAAATTGATTTAAGATCACACAACTAAAAATCACCGTTCCCTGTGTTCGACCTTGGTACACTTACCAAGTAAAAATACTCCACAACATTCAAGGCTTGTGGTATTTTGACGACCGAAATCCGCCTCCTATACTACAAGTCATCGATATTAAAGAGGTGAATTTCACGTTCATCACTGACCTCGCCGGGCGACGACTCGAGCACCTCCAAGGCACTCAGCCTAATCCACCTCCTCCGCCCGTTCCCCGTCCGACCTCCAGGTACTTCCACCTAAATTTTATCAATTTCTTCGCAATTTTCCTGTCAACCACGACGATCTTCATCACTGCCTAACCACTTCAAAAGCCTCGCAGCACCACTCCCATCCTCGCCACCATCTCCGATCACCTCCTCTTGTATTCCATCACCCGCTCCGCCTCGATCCATCTCCTCCGACAACACGTCGGAGGACCCACTCGAGCCAACACCTGCTCTGCCCGATCTGGCTCCCACTCACCCCCACTTCACTCTCATTCACTCACTTGCAAGCTTTGGCTATAAGCTAACACTTGCAGGTACAAACTTCATCAATGGCCGGAGTTTGCGCCACCTTGCCGGTTTCGAGCTTCATCTCCGTCGACGCCCCTTCGCCTTGCCATTCCAGACATCGACGGAGCTCCGCCTGGTCCCCATGAGCTTCGCCAGGAGCTCTACCATCCTTATCGATCATCGGGCGTTCCTCCTGGGCTCGGTGGAGCGCTACATGGCTTGCCGGAGACCCGCCTCATCAGGTGGACCCGCAGAGGAGCACGAAGACGTAGGTGCCATCTGATCATCTGGATCGGATGGCTCTGGTGAAGACGCGTGGATGAACCGAGCCTCCCTCCGAACCTACAGAATCGGATTCGACGACCCTCGCCCCGAGCTTCCAGATGCAGCCACGTGTCCCTAGCCAGCTGTGAGCCCGAGCTGGTATACGTGATGACCTGGGTAATTTACATGAGAGACCCATGACTTTTTGATAATTGCAGATTGGTCCCCATGCATGTGCCTCACGTGCATGCCTGGGTTTTTTACAGGGAGGCCCTCACAACATTTCAGAATTACAAAAATGCCCCCACGCATATGGAGAAATTACATCAGGGCCCTACCAATTTTTGGTATTTGCATTTAGGTCTCTCTAGGGACCTAAATGTAATATTTATCTTTTTATTTTCTTGCATTTTTATTACAATTATGTCCCTGCATTGTTTTTTGCATAACTTGAGCATCGTAGGTCCAAATTGCATGATTTTGGTGTCGTTTTGATCCTTGTTTCCTCATCCACATCATGGCATATTTAATTTTCGCATCTGCCATCATTTTAAATGAAGTGAATTTTTGTGTTAGATGATGACTCAGCTCCACTTGGCCTTGCTCTGATTTGACGACTGATCTCAATGTTGTGAATCGAATTGACCCTGATTTCAATCTCTATTATGTTGCTCATTTTTAGCGATATTTTTAGGGTATACTTGTAATCTTTTGTTCTGCATATAAGTTCCCTTGTATCACTCTCATGCATCATCATGTATATTGCATAAAGATCAACTAAAAATTGCATACTCTATTTTATTGCATTATAATCTGCATAGTGCATCCAACATCTTCATGAATACCTGACTTGAGAATTTATTCACACTGCTCTTAATTGATCAATAAATCAATAAATAAATAGAGTAGCTCGTGTCCCTGTGTTCGACCTTGGTAGACTTGCTAAGTAAAAATATTCCACAACATTCAAAGATTGTGGTTTTGTTGGATCAAATTTGCTTCCTATACTACGACAATTTTAGATAATTAACGAGGCAAATTTGACGTTCATCAGCTGGGCGGACGGGCCCCCGGCCCATTGACCAGGTCTACTGCTAAGGCACATTGCGTACCTTTAGATAGATTGGAAAGTCTTATCAGCCTATTCAAGTTCCATCAAACCCGCCGGTCTATTCTGAGACCAAACGACATCACTAGGAAATCCTAATGCTCATATCTCGCACTATATATCCGGGAAGCTAGTAAAATGATCCTTTATTCTGAGCTGATGATAACTCAATCCTAATTTCTTCTCAAAAAAGAAAGTAATATAATAGTGTTTATTACTGGTCGAATAAGACATCTTGCAAAAGCCCTCTCATTTTCTAGATAAGCTGAGTACTTCTAGAAGTCCATGCTAGTTCCGATGTTGAATGCATTACATAAGGCTCATCGCGAAAACCTTGGATCATGCATGAGGCTCGATATCTACTTCATGTCTGATTTCTTATTTATAGTGGAAAATCCCTTTGTCGGAAAATACATGCACATGGATTGAAAAGAGGAGGGATGTGATCATCGAGGTTCTTATTCAATTAGTTCAGGAGGATAAGCACCCTTTTCAATTCATAGTTAATGTTTACATAACCCAAGAGTTAATACAAACTCACCTACTTGATCTCAAGTTAAGTAAAAAGCAATTATGCTTTGGTCCACCTATTTGAACCTACTATGATAACTGGAAAATAATTCTTTGAGGAGACTATTATATATTCCACTCCTTTTTTGAGCATCCAAGGATCACATTCCTATCTTTCCAAGTAAGGTGGTCTAAGGTAGGGAAGAAGTGATGAACAAGGGGAAAGAAGGAGTGAGAGAATCGTATGCTACTAACCAAGAAGAGGGCTAAAGCATATTTAAGCTCAAAAGCAAAATGGGGCTTGATGAAGATGTTAGATAATGAGATAGGGGATGGTAAAGTAGGATGAAAGTAACAACCCAACCGGGTGTACCGATGCCTAGGGAAAAAGCCTTCCAAATATGGCAAAGGTCGGAAAAAGTCTAATTTTCCATGATTAGGGTCGATATTGCCCCGACGTTGAGGAATTAGTCAAGCGAAGCAAACCTCTTGACTCACCTCTATCTCTGAATTTTAAGGGCTTGAAAACCCTAGATTCCCTAATTCGTTCTTGTCTTGATTCTCTCACCCAAACAAACCTCCCTTCTGAATCTACAAAGAGGGATGTGAGTAAGTAGAGGTCTCGTTATGATCTTTGATAAGATCACAAGGTGCTGAAGTGATTAGGGTTGGGAGGATAGGAAAGGAGACCTGACAGAATAATAATAATACTAGTTTCAGAAGTCAAGACACCGGTGGATTAGTCACGGGGACTTGAACACGGAATTTTATCATCTGTTTGCAGTGAGAGAAGAAAAAAACACGATTACCTGGATCAATTAGGATGATGGTTCTTACATTGGATCTCAGAGAAAAATTGAAGTGATTTTTACCCTTCATTTCCAAAATAGATTTTGCCACTCAAATGTAGTTCACTACACACACTATATTTTGTATTGAAAACTAAACTAATAGTGATGAGTTGGAGCTTCTTTTTTCCCACTCCATTAAGGATGAAATCGGCAACATTCTTTTCTCTATGAATCCTACTAAAAGTCTAAAACAGAATGGCTATCAAGCCGGCTTTTATCAAGGAAATCGGTTCCTTTAGTAAGAGATGAGATTATATTGTTCATTCTTTCATGCCTCCAAAGTGATACTCTACCAAGGGACCTTAACAAGACATACATTGCGTTGTTTTCCAAGAAATAAAATTACGAGAGTCTGATATATTATATGCCAATTAGCCACGTCAATGCTCTCTATAATCTAATGGCATAGTTGATTGCTAAGAGACTCAAATAAATCCTCCAGAGAGTCATTGATCTGAACTAATGTGTTTTTTATTTGTTGACCATCTATATAATTATTTTTGGGCTGGAGCGAGAGAAATGATGTGGGTAGATTGAAAGGATGACAAGAAATGATGTGATTTTATTGGAAAATGGAGAGGCGATTTGGGTTGGCCCTTATACCTCTTAGGAGTTAGGGTTGTTGAGAGATATCCCAACAAATGGACGGGCATCTCCCATTCCAAATGGCCTTGTAGGATTGAAAGGCAGGTACAAGACCCATTTGTAAGGAGGGAAATGGAAGTTGTAGAGAGGCACGAGGAGATGAGGAAAATTGGAGGGTAAGGGACACTACAAATTGATGGGGCTTTAAGGACGCTGATAGGGGACGGTTAGTAAACGACCATCCCATTAGATATTAGAGGGGACGATCCTTTGCTGCCCATCTCCACCTTCATATATACGGGACGTTCGTCCGCCCTTGTTCCATGTTCTAAGATAGGAGGTGACGATCGATAATGTAAACGCCCCTTATGTCCATATAAGAAGGGATGTTCGTTTAAGCTGTCCCCTATTCCAGGAGAGGAGGAGATGGTCGTATTTATGACCATCCTCTATTTCCATGTAAGAAGGAACGCTCGTTGTAGTCATCCCATATGAAAGCTAGGAAGCGACTGTTGCTAGTGACCCTCTGACAATAATGATCGGGGATGGTTCAAACGGTCCATTTTTCTTCTTTGTCCGCATCACCAATGGTTGCTTTACCCTGGGGGACATTTTGTTTAGACCGTCCCATAAACATCATAGAGGGGACGAGTGACTACACTGCCTCTTCTTGGTTCAATGGATCGAAAACTGGGGAATAATTGAGGCTCGGAGGGACGGTCTTTAGTCAACCATCCCCGATCATAATAAAAAGGGGACGGTTAATGACCATCCCTTATGGTAATTTACCCAACCTTCATCGGGCTCTCCTTCTCATTCACTACCCGCATCCATACCTCTCTCAACCTCTACCACCCTCTCCCCATCCCCTCCTACTCCACGACCGACACTCCTCCAGGTGCCCCTCCACCACCCCGGTGCTCCTCTACGGCCGACGCTCCTCCTTCGTCCCCGCTCTTATCAAGTGATCCCTTTCCACAGTCGTTCCTCTCCCCTAGAGTTCCTCTCACATTGGTGCTTGAATATCATCGACGTGTCTTTCTCGTTCGCATCCAGATACATGTATCATTTCCATGCAACTTTGATGATTAAAAAAATATTAGTATAAGTTTGATGCAAATGTAATTATTATTGGATGTTTATAACCTACGATTAGTAAAAGTTTGTAGTGATATCATAAGTATGATTGTATAATGACTAAATCTTGACGCAACTACAATGATTGCAGTGATTAGACATCAATTCAAATGTATTGATTCAAATGCAATGATGCAAATGAGGAGTTAGGAACAAATATTTGATCTAGTTGTGCAAATGTATTTATTAGTATAACTTATGAACATTTACAATGAGTGAGTTGTATAAGTCTGATGAAATTGAAGATATTCAATTAGTATAACTTAGAAATTTTCACCATTTATTGTAATATTTTCTAAAAATTAAAATTTACCCTAATAACATTCTTAGAAAATTAATAGGCACATGAATAGGATGTCGGAATAAATGGTGAATGAGGAAAATGAAGGATGTGAGAATATTGGGATTGAGTCTTGATAGATTGATTGGAGTCAACTGCTGGGAAGGAGGGAAAATGAACAAGTTGTACTATTGGTTGGAGTCGCTGATTAGAGTCAATTGATTTGATCATCACCTTGATCCTCTCAATCTTTAAAGAGTAACTAAGATATATTTATTAATTTGTATGGTACAAGAAATGGACAACAATTGAATGAATAAAATATTTGATGATTTTCCAACTTTTAGGAAAGGTGGCAATGAATTTTTAGATTGGGCTTTTCGCTGTGATTTGCTAGGAGAGAGGATACAATGTCCATGTGTAAGAGGTAAAATCACTTTGACTAATAATCGTAGTTAGAAGGCTAACCACATAACCCTTGTGCCTCAAGGTCATTGTACGCATGGGGAGATGTAGGAAGGAAATTAGGATATATTTATTCTTATAGAATGCTAACATTTCAAGTTAAGAGATGAATATCACGAAATATACATGTAACTACATGATCCAATATTCGGCAGACCATTCAATACGACGAAAGAAGAAGAACAAAGTGTTTAGAGTACTTAAAATCTCAGAAGCTTAAAGACAGCTAGTGATAAATCTCATATTCATCTACTTAACAATCTCTTCTTGAGCATGAATCCTCAGCAAATACCTGTAAAAACAAGCCAATAGTATCTTTTTAGATTCTCTCTGCATGAATAAAATTATCTTAAGCAAATACCTATAAAAACAACCTAAAAGTATCTTTTTAAATACTCTCTGTATGAATAAAATTGTCTTATTAACTCAAAAATCCGTAGAAATATCAAAGCTAGAAGATCAATCAAAATGAGAATAACCAAGAAGTATGCATCATATGTAAATAAGTATAGACTGAGAAAGGATAATGAATAAATAAGATGAAATTATCTATGATACATAAATCCAATGATCCGGGTAGATTGATCGGGCTGACAAGTAAAGAAGGAAAACATGAAAATACAAAAAATGTAGTCATTCATGTATGATTAACATGTATATTCGATATAGAATATTCACCTTTTTATAATAATTTCAAATCAACTCCGAATGACGTCAAATGTTAGTAACTCTGCAGATAAAACTAACCTCAAACAAATTAAAATCTTGTAAAAAAATAAGATATATAAATATATTTATTTATTTATTGTAGATAGACTCAAGCTCAAAGGCAAATAATATCTACACTAAAAGACACCTAACCTCAGTATACAAGCTCCTGAACCAATAATCACATTAACATAATACACACTAAATAATCTATCTTCTAACGCTACTTTTAAGCTTTTTTGAGGTCATATGTGAAAGTTTAATTTCTGAGTTCTATTGTGTACACTATGTATATTCTAAATTCTTCATTTCACTTATATATTTTCTTTATCTGATTTTAACTTTTGCTATTTTTTTATATATATAATAATTGTGCTAACTAATTTTTAAGAGCCCAAAAAATCCAAAATGATAAACGTCAATAAAACACAAAGAAAGAATCGTGTTTTTCTGGGTATATTACACATGTAAACATAATCTTCGCTTGAACAATTAACCTTATTTCGTAAAAATCTAATATATATATATATATATATATATATATATATATATAGGGAAATTATCCAATGAGCCATGTGCCCATTTGAGATAAGATGAGCCCACTCATTTTTTACCATTATTTCCTATCTTTTTGAGCTTAATAGGTATTTGTTTACAAGTGTTATATCATATTCTTACTACTAGTAACTATTTTCAGGAGAAAAAAACCTTAAAGTCATACAAAATAATTGTATTATTATTTGTATTACTAGTCTCATTTTTGTTCTTACTAATGACCATTTCTTGTGAATCTAATATTTTCTTTATACGAAAATAGTTACTAATAGTAAGAATATGATATAACAACAGTAAATAAATAAGAATTGAACTCAAAATGATGGAAAATATTGATAAAATATGAGTGGGCTCATCTCATCTCAAATTAGAAAGGGCCCATTGGATAAGCCCCCTATATATATATATATATAGAGGGCTTATCCAATGCGCACAGGGCCCATTTGTGTTGTGGTGAGCACCAAACGTGGGCTCGCCACGTGTACATGTTGGTTTCATTTGGTAGGTGACGGTATTAGTAACAACTATATTTCTAATTATAGGCTACCACGTATTTAACAATGACTATATTTCCAATTATACAGTGTCCTTAAAAATAGGGATGACGATTTTGGAAAGAAAAGATTCAAATAAATGATTTCGTGCGGATTATTATGATCCAAACGACTGGATAATAACAAATATACTTTGGTCAAGTAAATGCTTGTTATGAGATCAGTAATATGAAGACAATGATCAGTAATTTTCATCCAAATAGTTAATATGTGCAGAACTTAGTAATTCGTATACAATGGACAAGTAAATGTGTGTTGCGAGATCAGTAATAACATAACAAAAGATTGGTAATACCATTGTATATGTAATGCGTATTGCATTCATTTCTGTAATATTTTTCCTTTTTCGTCAACGAAGCATTCTATTAGTTCACGAATTCGATTTTCCTTATGTGTATGTATTTAATAACTTCCTTTTCAAAGTACTATTTCCATATTAATCGTATAGAAGGTGAATATGTTAATGATTATATGTTACTTTCTTACTTGAGCAATGTCCGTGACTTACAATGGAAAGAAATCAGTAATTCATTCATGTTACTCAAGTAATACATATTACGTTCTCAAGTAATTATTATTGTGAGATCATTAATTACTTGTTATTATTACATGTTACTGATTCTTCTATATATCTTACTTGTATTCCTTACTTACTTATGTAGCTTATTAAATTACTTGTAATACGTCAAGTGTTACTGAAAGCCACACATAAATTACTTAATTATTGTTATATGGTAAACATTCAAATTTCAATTGTTGTCTTCTAGTCCATTTAGATGGTGTTGTTTTGCTCCCGCTCCTCGGCATAACAACAGCTTCTTCAAAAATCCAAATTGTTGCATTGTTCTGCAAGAAACAATAAGTTAGTTGACCATTTAAAAATTAAAATATCAGGAAATTGGAAAAGAATAGACATTACTTACAAATTTTTCAATAACGTTTTAGGAAGTTACTTGCTTCAGTACTATTTTATATCCGTGAATAGTAAGAAATGTATAAAGAATAGTAACTCAGTAATATACTTGCTTCAGTAAGAATCATTCAATGACAAGTAACTTATAATGAATTGTTAGTAACGTTTGTTATATGATAAGTAATATAATATAGTTACTGACAACCAGTATTGAAGTTACAATGTTACCAAAGTTACTTGTTATTATTATAAAGTTACTTCTACATGCAAAAAAGTTACTGATGGATAGTGTAAATATTACTTGTTATATATGTAAGTTATTAAAATACTAGTAATGGTTTACAATGTTACCAAATCATATATTAAATGTTACTGGTCATTATCCGACAGTTACTAGTACAAGTTATATGGAATTTCTTACTAACATATATATAAAACTTACTGATACATGTAATAAAAGTTACTCAAAGCCAACAATAAAGTTAAAAAATTACTGTAACTTTTTATTATATGAAATTAAAATACCTTCGATAAAAAAATCATTTAGGAATACAAATCATGTATCAAAACGAATAAAAATCGATATTATGAATACAACTTTCTCATATTTCGATCATACTTCTCGAATAAACATTGCTTACGATAAAAAATATGCAGTATTCATAAAAAAAGTTACTGAATTCATCATCCCGTCGTTTTGATCCCAAAACAAACATTGCTAAAAAATAAAATATCATTAAAACAACGAAATTATGATAGAAATAATCTATTAAATCATGAAATCGAATCACATACCTCACAAATTGCGTTGGAACAAAAGAAATGCCTTGCTTTGGAATGAAACGGTATATTTTAGCAATCAAATGCACGCGCCTTCCACTTTCCAGAAATGCAAAGCTATTTTTAGCAATGTCCTAATTTCCGGTTTTGTTTTATTTCCATACGAAAATCGGTTCCTATTTTTTTGGGATGGATGGCTAGGATTGGGTGCTCATCCGAACTCAAATGGGCCCTGTGCGCATTGGATAAATTTCCTATATATATATATATATATATATATATATATATGGATTAAGGACCCTGCCTCGGGTGGTGCAGGGAGCACCCCGCACCCGTCTTCCCTACAGTGCGATTGCGGGAGCGATCAATGGTGGACGCGCAACCCGCATTCCCCTTTCTCACGAAACCTCTCCCGCACCCGCCTTTCGCGAAACCCACCTCCCCGTAGCGGCCCCTCGCCCCACCCGACCCCTCTCTCGCAAAACCTCTCCCGCACCCGCCTCTCTCGCGAAACCCACCTCCCCGCATCGGCCTCTCTCCCCTCCCGACTCCCTCTCCCGCAAAACCTCTCCCAAAAGGTGTCCCTCGCCCCACCCGACCCCCTCTCTCGCCTCCTCCCGCCGTAGCCCTAGCCTCCTCCCAAACCGCCGCGCATCCTCCTAATCGCCGTTGAGCCCTCTCCTGCCTGCAGTCCTACCCTCCTCCCTCCACGGCACAAGACTCCCAATCGCCCGTGCTCTCCCCCCACAGCACAAGGCTCCCGCAACTTGCTCCTCCTTCCTGATGCCCCTCTCCTCCTCACAGATTTGCTACTCCAGTGCGCATCTCTCGATTTTTTACTTTTTGTTGATGAAGAAGCTAAGAATCCACTTTGGTTAGTTAGTCCACGTTTGATTTGGAGTTTTTTATTTGAAAATAGTGACCAGTCTCAAGTTTCTGATTTGGAGTCTTTTCTGCGTAAATATTTCACCATTATTTCGTCCCGTTTTACGGAATTGTGAATGTAATTTTTGTGCAAGTCATCCCTTTTTTATGCAGAACATCTTCTGAACTATACCCGCCAAAGAACGCTATATATGAATATAAATGCTTTGTGCACGGAAAAATGTATTCTGAATGATACAAGAAGGTTTGACATATAATGTTCTCAACATCCCAAGGAATTGAGTGACTTCCCATTTTTGTAAAAATGGCATTGCTTTCACTGCAATAATATTTTCTTATAGAAAATTTGAGCATTTGTTGTCATATTTTCTTATATTAAGGATTGAATATTGTTTGTTGAAAAATTAACCTTAGATCAATTTTATTTTGGTGTCTAAACATATCAGATTTGCTACTATTTGCCACCAGAAAAAAGATTGTTAAACTATTTGTTGCCCCTCTTACAATATTCTATGTAGAATTAATGTGATATGTTGTAATCGATTTGTGCATCATCTCCTCTAGTAATTGTCATAATGATGGCATGTTCTTCTCTGAAACACTGAGAATTCGCTAACGAGATCCGGTCTTTGTATAGAAACTCAAAGTTTTAGTCATTGATCAGTGAACCTTTTTTTAATTTTTGATATGACTTGTTAAGGCTTCATGTAGGCTTGAGAGATTATCATGTAGGGCATTGTAATGTTCGTGTTAAAAAATGTTTGGTTTCTATATAGGGCATTCTTCAAAAGATGAGTGAATGTGGCTCATCTGGATCATCGTGGAAGCCACCTTTTGATGTGAATTGCTATTATGGATTGAAAGCACTAACACATGTCTCTAAAAAAGATGCAAGTAAGGGTAGACGATTTTTACAATGTCCCAAACAGAAGGTATATATTTATGTTTCAACAGATTTAATGTAAAAAAATATATTGCGGCACATGTTATCTGATTTGATATTTTTTTTGCACGCAGGAAGGAGATTCATGTAAATTTTTTATTTGGGCTGACGATGTCAATCACAACACCATATAACTAAAGTATCAAATAAACGCATTTAAAGACAACGTCGAGAAGCAGATGGATGAAACAAATAAGAAACTATGTAAGATAGAGACATGGATGGACAAAGGATGGGAGCAAATGGATAGAATGGAGAAGCGGCTCACTGGAATTGAGAAGCGACTTTTGTGTTTAAGCCTTGTAATTGCGATTGCAATATTATTTGTGATTATCTTAGTTATGTGACTATTACTAACTTAAGTAGTTATTTTAGAGTTCCAAGTTGTATGTTATGTTTTGTCACTTTTGGATTCATGACTATTGTAACTTTGTTTCCTGGTTGTTTTCTTAATATATTGGGATATGCTTTCCTCGGATGCATTGGTCAATATGTAACTTTTTTTAACTTACTGTTAGTATGTGATTTTGATGTGTAGTATGCTTTAGTACTCACTGAAATCTCTGGTGAAGTACATTTCAGTCTCGATTTCCAGTGCAGTTTGAAGTCCAGCAGTTGCAGATTTCCCATATCACAAGCACGATGGATGCAAGTTTGTAATTTTATTTTAAGTCAAATACTTGGATTGTGGGTCTTGAGTTTGGTATTATATCCAAGTTAAGCATTTCATGGTAAAGAATAGTGTCACATGGTAAAGATGTGCATCCGCTAGTAAAATCTGGTAACACTTGAAACTACCCCCAGAAGAGAGTTGATTCTTGCCTCAAACAATGTCCTTCTCAAACCTTCATTGGAAGGTTGGGATGATAAATAGCACATATCGTGATAAAACTCACAACAGGGGATCTGATATCATCATCACTATGAAGAGGTGGCAACGAGCTCTTAGTGGAAAGCAACAACGATTTATCCCAGAGATCCAAAATGCCATGGGCCATAGAGATTTATTATTAGGAACAAGGTATCTATGGGTACATGATATGCAAACCAAACTTATAGTTCTAAGAAAATGTTACATAAAGTAACAGAATATTATCAATAAGCTCCAAGCACGAAATGTATGCATAAGAATCGCATACTACACAGTAAGTTAACAGAAACATACTGCACTGGAAATCCAAACAGTAAGTTCAGTATGCTAAAAAATCACATAGTACACATCAAAATTCAATAGGTTCGCCAAATTACACAGTTTCATCAAGTACACTTGTACTACACATCAAAATTTACATCTCATGTAAACTCCCAAAAAAGAAATCAACATCTCCGAGCTTCAAGAAATGGTATGACTTTTGTTGTTCGGTTACAAAAACATGGTCCAAGCTTCACAAAATGTTCTTCCCATACAACCACCCTTCTGTTGTTCTATAAGTTCCCTCTAGACGTACATACTTTAAATTTTGATGGACTGATTTAAGCATGGCAATCATAGTGACATCATTTAGTTGACTCCTGTTGCAAAAAAAATTACATTTCAAATTAAACCAATATTTCAAAAATGTGTATGGAGAAACTCATTGTTCATGCATACGAATTGTAAAATGCAACCAGATCTTCACCTGTACAAAACTTCATGCCAATAACAGGTTTCTCAACACTTCCCTCATCTCATTTGTTGTTGTTTCTATACCCAAGAATTGATCAGTAGAATGACAGTCCAAAATCAAACATTCTTCATTGATTACAATGTGAGCCATTTGTTGTGAGTCTTCAGCATGCATTTCACCTAATAAATCCAAATATGTGATTAAGTTGTAGCTTTATATATAAAAATTTTCAACAAAATGTAATCAGTAATCTTATCAACAGATAAAACATAAAAGTTCAAGAAGAAAATATAATCAAAATTCTGTAACAAAGTTCTGAAAAAATGCTGCTATCACCTCATTTGTCATATTTTTAACCATTCAGTAAATTAAACTTGCTACATTCATAGATAATATTCTTTAGCGAGTATAGTTCAGAAGATGTTCTGCATTAAAAAAGGGATGACTTGTACGAAAATTACATTCTCGTTTCGGTAAAAAAGGGACAAATCATGGACAAATCACGAAAATTGCATTCTCGTGACGCATAAAGACTCCAAATCAGAAACTTAAGACTGATCACCATTTTCAAATCAGAAAATACTCCAAATCATGGAAACGTGGACAAAAAGTTAAAAAATCGAGAGATACGCACTGGAGTAGCAAATCTGGGAGGAGGAGAGGGGCAGCGGGAAGGAGGAGCACGTTGTGGGAGGCTTGTGCTGCTAGGGGAGAGCACGGGCGATTGGAAGTCTTGTGCAGTGGAGGGAGGAGGGTAGGACTGCAGGCAGGAGAGGGCTCAATGGCGATTACGAGGATGCGCGGCGGTTTGGGAGGAGGCTAGGGCTACGGTGGGAGGAGGCGAGAGAGGGGGTCGGGTTGGGCGAGGGGCAACTTTTGGGAGAGGTTTTGCGAGAGAGGGAGTCGGGAGGGGAGAGGGGCCGCTGCGGGGAGGTGGGTTTCGCGAGAGAGGCGGGTGCGGGAGAGGTTTCACGAGAGAGGGGAATGCGGGTTGCGCGTCCACCGTTGATCGCTCCTACAATCGCACGGTCGGGAAGGCGGTGTGGGGTGCTCCCTGCACCACCCAAGGCAGGGTCCATATATATATATGGGTAAAATGGGACTGCCCTCCCACCCCTATTTTTTTCTCATTTTTTATTTCTTTGGAAAATAAAAATTTGTATATTCATCACTATATCTCTCTAACATTATATTAAAATTTCGTCAGAAACAGATACTCCTAGGCCCTCTATCCAGACGTCGTTTTTTTAACGATCACAGGATTTTTTAAATCGACCATGTTAGGATGGAGGCCGTAGGAGTCTCTGTTTCTGACGAAATTTTAATATAATGTTAGAGGGATATAACGATGAATTTACAAATTTTTATTTTCCAAAGAAATAAAAAATGAGGGGAAAATAGGGGTGAGAGTAGCCAAGTTGGCTACTCCCAGGGGGCAGCCCCATTTAATCATATATATATATATATATAGAGAGAGAGAGAGAGAGAGAGTAAAATGTGATTGCTCACAGGGAATAGCCAACGGGCTGCTCCCACCTCCATTTTCTCCTTTTTTTTTGAAAAATAGAAATTTGAATATTCATCATCATATCCCTCTAACATTCTATTAAAATTTTGTCAGAAACATAGGCTCCTAGTCCCTCCATCCAGAACATGTAATTTTAACGGTCTTAGAATTGTTGTAAACGAATGTGATTTTCCAAAAAAAATAAAAAAGGAGTCTCTGTTTCTGACGAAATTTTAATAGAATGTTAGAGGGATATAGTGATTAATATACAAATTTTTATTTTCCAAAAAAATAAAAAAAATGAAGGAAAAATGAAGGTGGGAGCAGCCCGTTGGCTTCTCCCTGGGAGCAGCCACATTTTACTCATATATATAGGTGTCTAGTATATAACATTGTTATATTAAAATAAGAGAAAAATAAAAAAGACTACTAAAATATGTATTTTATACTTATAAAATACATAAAAAATATCCAACTAAAAGGTGTCAGTTTCAATAATTCTGAGACCATTAAAATTTTACAGTTTTGGTGGATGGATTAGAAAGGTCTGTTTTACATGAAATTTGAATAACAACATGTTGTCATCTAGTGGACTAAATCCCCTCGGGTATTTTCAGAAAATACTTTAATAAATAAAAAAATAAAAGTGGAGTAGCCAGGTTGGCTCCTCCTACGGGTAGTCTTATTAAATCCATTACTGTATCAAAGTATTACTGGAATTGCAAATGGGTATAATTATATTAAGTTGTGCTATAATATATGGGTTATATGGGGATGCACCACGGGGCAGCCAACATGGCTGCACCCCCCTATTTTTGCATAATTTTTTTATTTTTTTTGAAAAATATCACCATGTATACTCATCTATATATCCCTCCCATATGTCATTCGAATTCCTCATAAACATAGACTCCTATGCCCTCCATCCAGAACAAATACAATTACAGTAATTTTAAGACCGTTAAAATTGGATGTTCTAGATGGAGGGTATAGGAGTCATTGTTTCTGACGAAATTCGAATGACATATATGGAGGGTATGTTTTAGATGAATATACATTGTCATATTTTTTAAAAAAATAAAAAAAATTATGCAAAATAGGAATGGGTGCAGCCATGTTGGCTGCCCCCGTGGTGCAACCCCATTTTTTCATAATATATTGCATATATAGGTATACAACTGAATTTACGAGCACAATGTAGTAGGCTATCATCTAATATCATATCCTTATAATACACATACTAAATATAGTAGAAATAATTACAATATAACATCATACTGCAATTTAATTGATCCAAAGCAGTGAATAAACTAATATTCATTGTCATATGGTCTGTAATTAAATGTATAATGACAAATAATTTTCTTTTCTTGATTATTTAAATTCGCAACAAATAACATTTTCATTGCTATATTACTATCAATCACTATAACATAATATATTTGGTCCAAGGCAACAAATAATTCAATATTCATTCAATATATAACAACGGATACCTTTTATTGCTTCATTATTTAAATACACATGAATATCATATTCGTTGGTATATTCCTCACAACAAATAATATAATCTAATCGTCGTCAAAATTTAGCAACGATCATTATAAGGTTAATTAATAAATCAATGAAAAATCATCGTTAGTTGAACATTTAACAACAAATACAACACTTTATATGATATAATAGATAGATACGAGAAATGCTACCTTAAGGGGATCCAAACAATTTGGATATCGTTGAATTGTTGGTGTGAATGCAACAAAATGAAAGAGGGATATGAGCTTTATCAAGTGAAGATGGAGCTCCAAAACATGAAGGAAATCATGTGCTAAAACATTGGAATGAACTCACTCACATTCTCAAGAGCTTCTAATCATAAACGAGTATGGGATCTAAGGTGCTAAAATGATTTGAAATGACCTCTATTCATTGGTGATTGTCAAACTATGATGAATGTTTGAAGATGAGGTCGGTTATACCTCCAACCTCCTTTGATTCCAATATGTAAAAATCCGACTTTTCGCCTCAAATATCAGACAGAATCCAAACTTCAATTTGATCAAAATTATGCAATATAGAACTCATCCGAAGCATATCATCGTCAAAATTCCAATGCATTCGAAATTATTTGATTTTGATTTTGTAGGATGGAGATAAGAGCATTTTAATGAAGGGGTATCCATGCCCAATATTCATGGGAATTTTGATACACATAGGGCATGTTTGGCTGCCAGGTACACCGGGTTACCCTGGCATACCCCTAGTTCCAACCCTGCATTTCTGGATTGGGATTACTTGTATTGATCCAACAATTTATTTGGTATAATATTTTTTAACCTTGCTCAAGTAAAATTATTAATATAAAAACATATTATAATCATAAAAAAATTAATATAACACTAATCAATGTCACATCACATCACAATTATTATTCCAACCCTCCCAACCCAGTAACCAAACAACTACTATTCACAGGAGGATACTCCAACCCAACCCAACTCAGTAACCAGACATGCCAATAGGAATTCGAGTTTCCCAAACCCTTTTAGATGACCTTTGGATGAACATATGATATATCACCTTTTTTCTCTTTCTCCTCCCCTCATCACCAACCCCATAGCCAACCAATTTGGTCGTTATGCACTTACTGGAGGTAGGGATGAGCATCGGGTTAAAGATCTAATTCTAAAATGCAGGTGGGATTAGTTGACTTAGTCTCCTTTTTTAATGGTCGAGGATTGTGGCTTGAAATCAATCTAATTATTATATCAATTTATATGTCGATTTTAGCTTATAAAACTTTTTCGAAAAGCTTCAGTTGTGGGAAAAGGGATCCTCTGTTGTAGCAGCTCCTGCTGTAACAAGGGATCCATTGGATGAGGATTAGATGACTCTCATAGGAAACTTGAGATGGTTGGCACACATCCCAGGGTCATCCTATCCTCATCTAACGGATCACGTGTGTTACAACAGGTTCTGTAACAGTAGAGGATCCTCTCTGCAGTTGACGACCTTACGGGGAACTTGTGCTTCGTTCGTGAACTTTAAAGTTCAGATGTGCACTCTCTCACTCCAACACACGTCTCAACAAGTCAATCCCAACCAAACTACATGGCATCTCGTAGACTGATGAATTTGTGATTCATCACTCTAAAAGTTGAAAATAGAGCCTTGTTCTGGAGTAATTAGAGGTATATTTTCGCCTATATTGCATAATTAGCATTCATGCATGCACTGATAACATCTTCATTTTAGCATTCACATCTGCATTAAATAAGAAGCCAAAGTCACTTGTAAAAATCACATATTTGTATATATTTTATACTAACTCCAAACTCCATAAATTCAATTCCATAGTGTACATATTACTAACACCAATACAATAAAAATACCAAAAAATGCTAACTTGTAAAATTGACCAATAAAACCCCAATGCAAGTTTGAGACCATGGACTTTAAATGTAAATATCTCTCTCATACAACCTCCGATATAGGTCTACTCACTTTTAAAACAATATACATTTAGGGACCTTCAAAATGAGATCAATTTCATTAAAATCAGATGTCGTATGCAAAACTTGGGTTTTGGGCCCCCATTGTATAATATATGTATTTGTATTTGTATCCTTGTATTTTATCACTTTATTTGACCTTATTTCCATTTTGGATAATATGAAACTTGTAGACTCATTGAGATCTACAACTTTCATGTTTTGAGCTTTTTCAAATTCGACCATTTTCCCCCTCTTATTTCACATTCATCCTCGACTACTCTGATTGGGCCACGTGGCGCCCTCTGGTTGCGCCACGCGGCCCACTCATCCGCTCGCCGTGCGCCCCCTTTTCCTGGCCGTCAGATCGCCTCCTTCCTCTTCAGATCTCTTTCGTTCATTCTCGCTCCATCCACAACCCTCCGATCAAACTCCAGATTCCATATCCGCCATTATTCTCCGCCTTAACCTCAACGCTCCACGTGGCACTCTATGCGCCCTCGATCCCCCCATCCACCGAGTGAATCCCTGCCATCAATTTCCGTGAGATCATTACCCTTCGATCTTATCCCAGATGTAATCTCCGCCGCCCATTAGTGCTTAACCATCAGCCGGCCACGCGTCATGCCCATAGCCGCCCGATCATCCTCTATGTCCACAGATCCTGGTCGTTCATCTCCTCTTTGATTCCAGCCTTCCGATGATACCTCTGAACCTTCTCCTCTATTTCAATTTGATCCTTTGAAGCTAGTGGTCTGGTGTAGGCAGAAGTGGTTTTCTCATTTCTCAGAGTGACAGCATTAGCAGATTGTTTGGACGGGATGGGGTTTTCAAATTAACTTGATTTCTAGGTGCTTGTTGTGGGTTCCCTTGATTTGTCCTAGAAGATGTAAAAAATCCTTGATCCTGGTTTTGGAAACCAAGTGGTGAGGTGAAAGATCCGACAGGTGGTGAAGTTTGAAGTACTCCAGATGAACTAGTCTTGTTGGTGTTGGGATTGGGTAGAGGCTGAGGTGACAAGGCTGGGATATATGATCTGATCTCGACAAACTGCCGAGCATTCTCAGAGTTGGCTTTTTGTTCAGCTTCAGTGGCCTGTTGTTGTGCTATAACCAGTTGTTGTATTGCTTGAGCCAAGGCATCAAAGTTTACCGCAGTGGTGGAGGGTTGAGTTACGGGCAGTGCTATCGGTTGTCTGGGTTGGGTGTGATTTTGGAAGTGGTAGTTGTTCTGTCCATTCCACCCTGAATTTGATTGTTCTCTCCATACTGTATTGTGGTTGATTGAATATGCTCCTCCTCCTTGATTTCTCTGCACCCAATTCACAGTTTCAGGAGTCATATCTTGATTATGGGTGAATGTGGTGTGGTCAACTTCATGGATGGTGGAATTATTCATGTCCAATTTTCCTATGGCTTGAGTCATGAGTTCCATTTGTTTTGAGAGTATTTCCCATTTATCAAGATTCTCATTGCTAGATCTCTCATGGTCGATGATGTTGACTGTCCTCGTGTTCCCACTATATTGTTCAATTGAGGAACTATTCACCGAATTGTCAGCCATATTTTCAAACAAAGTCCAAACGAAATGCTCATCACGGCTGATGTAGTTTCCATCGCAGGAGCCATCAATCATTCTCTTAAATGATGTATCTATTCCCTCATAAAATATCTGAACTAACTTCCATTTGGGGATGGCATGATGAGGGCATTTCCTTTGAAGTTCCTTAAACCGTTCCCAGGCTTCATGAATTGGCTCTCTGTTTTTCAGAGTGAAAGATGAAATGGCTTGTCTCAGGGCATTGGTTTTTCCTATAGGGAAATATTTCTTGATGAAGGCTTCACTTAAGGAATCCCATGAAGTGAGAGGGGTTCTGTAATTCCGTTGCCATTGAAGTGCTTTTATCTTTGAGTGAGTAGGTGAAGGCTTTCATGTAGATGTATTCTTTGTCTACCCCAGGGACACTCATTGTGTTACAGGCAGATCAGAAATCTTGGATGTGGAGGAAGGGCTCTTCAGAGTCATTCCCATAGTACTTTGGGATTAAGGAGAGGGATGCGAGTTTTATTTCGAAGTCTCCTGCTTCAGGTGCGATTCGGACCCAATGAACTAAGTCTTCTACAACCGGGTTGTAATCTGTGATTATGGGTGGTGGTCGGATGAGAGGTGCTATGGTCTGACGGATCGTCGCATTTTCATCTCTCAATAATTGCAGTTGATACAGGATGTGATCCATAGGGTTTGGTATTTCTTCTCCCATGTCAGGTGAATTCTCAGATTTCTCAATTGAAGAAGATGGGTTGGATTTTGATTTATAAACTGGGTCGTAATCTAGAGGTTGTTGTAATGGATTTTTCAGAGACCTACGACCTATCATACACAGCACAAACACCAGACAAGTTGTTGATTCACCAACTCACACAAAAATTACCGCGGGAGCGGTTATCTTTTCAATTTTAGTTTAGTGATTCAACTAAAGTTTTCAGAGAAATTAGAGTCCTTAAAGATGAGGTGGGTGTGGAAGATTGTGAGAAATCAATGTTCTAATCCGGCTGGGGATCCAGGGTGCGGTACTCAGATCGAGGATATACTTCATCCCACAAGAACATGTGCCCAACGCGTCGAGGAGTTACGATTTCTCTCTGTAATCCCACGTAGCACCAGGGATTTTTGTCTCTATCCAAGGGTTCTATGTGCTCGTGATTTTTGTGTCATCCATGTGCATCAAAACAAGCATTCAGGAAATTTGCTCGCTTTCTGCTCGGGCCACTACGGTGGCCTTTCAAGCTTATCTTTTTAGCGTGTTAAAGCACGCTTTAGTGATCTTTTTTTAGGTGGGCAGAGGGAGAAGACCATAGAGATGATGCACAGAAGAAGTATTTTTTTTAATTTTTTTTATTTAAGTTTGGTGCACAAACAAATGCATAAATTTTTAAAAACCTAAGATGCCAAAGAGAAAGGGGAGCTCACAGTGCCTGCACTTCTGGCGCTAATCCATAATGTTTTGTCCTGCTGATGGCGAGCTTTTCCGAGAAGGGGGGGGAGAGAAAAGATTACAAATTACAAGTTTGCGAAAAATGCATGAAAAGACAAATGTTTTTTTTTATTTTTTTGAAGCCTAAGTACCTGCAAAATAAAAAAATTGCACAGATTAGATAATGGAAACTAAGTTAGGAATGAAGAAAAAAATTGCAAATGTTGCCTAGTCCCCGGCAACGGCGCCAAAATGTTGATACGATTTTTCGCGGTTTAAAATGATGATTTAATCAAGTCATTGTTTTCCCACGATAAATCGTTATCAAACAAATATTGTTACAACTACGAGCACGATGATTGTATGTAAAAAGTATGCGGCAAGTAGAGGATCGAATCCACAAGGACCAAACAAGTTTACAATTTTAATTCGACATTTAACACATATAATGATAAGTGAATCAGATGAAGTGCAACTTGGAAAGGAAATACTTCAAACATATGCAATCTAATCAATATGGAAAGTAAAGGATATACATGAAATACTTAGAACAAAAGATGGTTCATAGTTTAGATGCAAATGACATATAAATAAACAAAAGAGAGAGGAATAGAGTTTCTCATGCACGAATGGAGAGCCGTTGCGCTAGCGGTTGGCGTGAGAACTGTTGGCGCGAGGAGGAGGATCACGGGAGCGCGCGGGAAGGAGCTCGTATACCCACGGGTGTGCTGGAAGGTTGGTAGTTGATGCACCTGCGCGAAGGAGGGGGCGCACAGCAAGTGGTGCGCACAGTCGCGCACGGGGGAGGTGCTGAACCTGAAGGAGAGGGCTGGGCGCACAGTAGCTGTGAGCTGGAGCATGCTCTCGCGCACGCAAAGAGGAGAGCGCGCGGACAGTGATTGGTGTGCACCGAGGAGGAGGTAGCCGCACGGGCTGCTGCGGACTGGAGGAGATTGGTTGTGCGTGCGGACGCACGGGCTGTAGAAGATGGCGCACGCAAGGAGGAGGCGCACCGCGGACAGTGGCTAGAGGTGCATGGCTGCACCCGAGGATGTGCACAAGGAGGAAGGCGCGCACATCAGCTGCGTATTAGTCCTTCATTCGTGCCTGCATGAGAAGAAAAACGAGAGAGAGAGATAAAAACGAGAGGGGAGAGGGATGCTGCGCGAAAGCGAATGGGGATGGGGAAGAGTGCGTGAGGTAGAGAATGGGAAAGAGAGAGAGAGGTCGAGTATGAGTACTTGTGTGAGTGCCAAGGGGGTCCATTTTTATACTTGCAATATGTGGCTATGCATAAGCAATCCCCATGCAAGTAAAGACAAAAATTAAATGAATGTGCATGAGGAAGGTGTGAACATGTGGAAGAGATGGTACGTGGGGCTTTATTCTCATGGGGAAATGTTTGGTCAATTTATATTAATCCCCCTCCTCTTTTCTTTCCAATAAAAAGTAAAGTGAAATGTGTTGGATGCTGTTAGATTTAATGTTATAAGTATACCCAATAATTCTTCATTCTCTCTGATAACAACAAATCTGAATTTTATAGATGATAATTAATCTCAGTTTAGAATATGATCTTTAAATGTGCATAGAGATTTGTGAGAATATTTTTTTCAGATGATTTGTTGATTTTATGATGATTTTATCTGCTATGTGTGTAGGATGCAAATTGTGTAAATTTGGAGTTTACACATCAAAGATTAATATTGTATTTCACATAATTTAAGCATGTTATACCCATGTATAATGTAAACATCACACCCCCATACTTAAGTCTTATTAATCCTGAGCAAGAATAAGATAAGAAATAATGAAGGACAAGGAGAATAGCCAAGATAGGTTGGGTGAGGGTTTACATCAGACATACCCACAAAGTCTCGAGTTTTCATATCCTAACCACACAAATACACAAACTTCAGTAGAGTCGACCCATGGATTAATGATTTGTTTGAATTGTCAACTTGACTTGAGTTTTGTAGTTTCAACAGCCTCTCAGTTCCAACAAAATCAGACATGATTTCAGAAGGTTGATCAGGTCAGTTCATCCCTAAGAAACAAGTATTCTCTTTGACTTTGAATGGATATAAATAGTGTTAGGATAGTTTAGCTTTCGTGAGTCAAGAGAACGAGCTAACAACACTATCTATCGAGGTGCCGAATGATTCCTTGCACATATAACCTCAGTCCTCACCTGGATTCAGGCATATTCTCCTTTCACCCAAGTATGTCAGCATAGAAAAAATGGGTCATAGTTTATTGGAGAATGGAACTTGATTTTTGGGATTTTCCGTAGACCGCTTTGGTCTGTTGCTCTCATTTTTTTTCCTTTTGCGGAGCATAACCTTGGGTCTCTTTTAAGAATTTAGGTAGCATCATTGGTCTACAACCATGGCTTTTTGGTGGAGGAGGGTTATTTGGTGGTCTTCTTTGCTTTTGCTTTGCGTATCTTTGCATGACTGGTGGTTTTTGGCATTTGTATTATGATATGCCTTCTGTGGTGTTCTTGTCTTGGGTTTTGGCATCAAAAGGTAGTATCGGCTTAATATTGTCTTTAGAGGCACGGTACTGGCTTAATTGCTGACCTACTTAGACTAGAGAGATCATGTTTTCCCCTGAGTCAAGTTCCTTCACTGACTATAGATAAGGTTCAGGCATTGGCGCAACCAAGAGGATAACTCCTCACCTCAAATAGATTGTAATTGTATCTCGTAAACTCAACTCAATCAAGCTAAGAGCAATGTGTTGTTGTTTAATATCCACGAAAGAGTTTAAGAGTGCTACTAGTTGCTCAGGTGATCTAGTTAGATACAGAAGTTCATTCACCAGTAGAGTTAGTGGAACTGAGAGAATAAAGTCCATATGGACCTGAAGAAAGCTTAAAAACTCATGCCTAGTGAAATTCTAATGGAATTAAGTGGATTAGGGTCAACTCAGCTTATGTCTATGATCTATGCAATAAAGAGTTGTTTTCTCAAAAGATAGGATAAAACTAGGAAGGATGTATTTTTGGTGGTTTTCTTGAAAATATTTTTAGAGGAATTTTTGCAAAAAAATTTTTGAAGATTTTTTCTTTTTCTTTTTTTTTTGTTTTGAAAAGTATGCAATTTTGAAAACTATGCAGACACCCCCCATACTTATTAGAGATCATGTCCCCATGGTGAAGACAAGGTGTAATAGGAAGACCAAAAGGAGTGAGTGAAAAGTATTTTTGTTTTTGGTTTTTTTGGCAGTGTGGATGGGTATCCCCATACTTATCTAATGCAGTGCAGTGAAAATAAACATGCGAGCAGTAAGAAGAAAAGATACCTGTGAGGAGAGGCTCACGAGAATGCATGATTTAATGCCTCAGCTTGGCGATGTTTTGTGGTTCACTTTTCCTTTAAAAGGTATGTTGTGCAGACATGCATAGAACCAGATGGTTCAACAACAGGTTTAAGTCTTTGACCATTGACTTTAAAAGTAGCTTTTATGTGTGGGTCACATATTTCTATTGCACCATTATCAAAGACTTTGGTTACAATGTATGGTCCTTTCTACTTTGATCTCAGTTTTCCTGAAAATAGTTTCAATTTTGCATCGAAAAGCCACACTTTTTAATTTTCTTGAAATGTTTTCCTCAAAATGTTTGCATCATGTCATATTTTGATTTTCTCCTTATATATCAGGTTGTTGCCGTAGGCTTGTGATCTCAATTCTTCTAGTTCAGATAAATCCAATAGTCTTTTCTTTCCAGCCTCATCATAATCCAAATGTCATTTCTTGATCGCCTAGAGTGACTTGTGGTGGATCTCTACGGGTAGATGGCAAGGCTTTCCATAGACCAACCTATATGGGCTCATTCCTAAGGGTGTACGGAAGGCTGTGAGGTAAGCCCAAAGAGCAGAGGGTAAGTGTTAAGACCAGTCTTTACGATCAGAGCGAACAATTTTCTGGAGGATGGTCTTGATTTCTCGATTTGACAGCTCAACCATTCCATTGTTCTGTGGATGATAAGCAGTTGAGACACGACGTTCGACCTCATTCTTCTTAAGTAAGTTCTTGACTGAAGCATTCAAAAAATGGGTTCCACCATCACTAATGAATACCTTGGGTAATCCAAATCAGGAGAAGAGATTGTTCAAGAATTTAACAACAGTGACGCTATCAGCAGCGCGAGTGGGAATGGCTTCAACCCAACGGGACACATAGTCAACAACGAGTAGGATGTGCTGATAGCCTTGTGAGGTGGTGAAAGGTCACATGAAGTCTATTACCCAAGTATCAAAGATCTCAATTATATGTACGGGTTGGAGGGGCATCATGTTGCGACGGGTCATTGTTCCATTAGTCTGACATGTAGGACAAGCTTGAGCAAAATGATGGGCATCTTTAAAGAGTGTGGGCCAGTAGAAACCACATTGTAGGACCGTAGCGGCCGTGCGCCTCCCCGAGTGGTGTACTCCACACCCCAGAAGTGTGGTAGTGAGTTAGGACATCGTTCACTATAGATTCAAGGATACATCGTCTTCATATCAAATCAGTACCCTCTTTGAAGAGCAAAGGGTCTTCTCAGTGATAGTATCGGGCTTGGGATTTAGTTTTGTCTTTCTTATGTTTTGGCCAGTCATCAGGAAATGTGGAGGTGACGATGTAATTGACGATGTCTGCATACCAAGGGAGTTGAGAAGCAGACATGATACTTTCATCTGGAAAGTTATCAGAAATTGGAATTGTATCTATGTTTGATGAAGGGAGTCTTGATTGAAGTTCGACCACGACATCTTTTACTCCGGCTTTATCTCTAATTTCTAAATCAAACTCTTGGAGCAGTAATACCCACCTAATGAGTCTATGTTTAGCATCGGTCTTTGTGAAGAGATATTTCAAAGCAGAGTGGTATGTGTAGATTATGATGTGGGATCCTAGTATGTAAGACCGAAATTTCTCTAAGGAAAACACCACAGCCAAAAGTTCTTTCTCAGTCACAGTGTAGTTCTTTTGAGCATCATCCAAAGTATTGATGGCATAGTGAATGGCATAGGGTTTCCCATCCTTCCTTTGACCCAATACTGCCCCCACACCATAATCAGATGCATCGCACGTGATCTCAAATTCACAGCTCCAGTGATGATTTTCTTCAGGATTTTGAAGGATTCAAATGCTTCCTCAGTGAGAGTGAAGTCTTGATCTTTTTCTAATAATTTGGTGAGAGGGCGGGAAATTTTTGAAAAGTCCTTGATGAAGCGACGGTAAAAGCCGACATGACCTAGGAAGGACCGAACACTTTTTGTATTCACCGGTGGACTTAAATGGGTGATTGTCTCAATTTTTGATGGATCCACTTCCATCCCTTTCTTTGACACAACATGTCCGAACACAATCCCTTGTTTCACCATAAAATGTGATTTCTCCCAAGATAATATCAGGTTCACTTCAATGCATTTTTGGAGGACTCGATCCAAAAATCAGAGTGTTTCCTCGAAAGAGTCTCCAGAAATAGAGAAATCATACATAAATACTTCCATAAAATCGTCGATCATATCAGTGAAAATTCCCATCATGCATCTTTGAAATGTTGCTGGGGCATTACATAGTCCGAAAGGCATACGACGAAAGGCATATGTTCCAAATGGACAAGTGAAAGTGGTTTTATCTTGATCTTCAGGTGCTATGTCTACTTGGTTATAACCGGAGTATCCATCCAAAAAGCAGAAAAATTCTTTCCCAGCTAGCTTCTCGATTATTTGGTCAATGAATGGTAGTGGGAAATGATCCTTTCGGGTAGCCTTGTTGAGTTTCCTATAATCGACACAGACTCTCCAAGATGTGGCTACTCTGGTGGGTATATCCTCTCCTTCTCATTTTTGACAATTGTTAATCCAGCTTTCTTGGGGACCACTTGGAGAGGATTGACCCAGGGGCTATTGGAAATGGGATAAATGACACCCGCACTTGCCCATTTATAGATCTCATTCTTCACAACCTCTCGTAGATTGAGATTCAACCGTCTTTGCATTTTTCAAGATGGTTTACTATCATTTTTCAGATATATGTGATGTGTACAAAATGTTGGGCTTATATTCCTTTTAGATCTGTAATCTTCCATCCAATGGTCCGAGAATTCTTTTTTAAAACCTCCATAAGTTGGCTTTCTTGCATATGATTTAGGTTGGCATTTATGATGACTGGTAAAATGTGCTCATCATCCAGGAAAGCATACTTCAGTTCTTGGGGTAGAGGTTTTAACTCGACAATGGGTGTTAATGGGATCAACGGTGTGGTTTCATCTGATGACTTTATCAAGGAGACGGTCTCAAACGGTGGTTCCATCATGGGCATGATCATGGCTGAAGTTGATGCCAGTTCAAAATTAAGGGTCTCCCAAGCTTTATCGAGCTCATCAATTTCGTGTCCGTTGAGAGGGCAGGGTAGAGTCTCGAGTGATAGATTCAGGTTGTATGTCGCGATTTCATGAGAGGTGTTCTTATAAGTAGATCGAAAGGTGTTAATACTAACCTCTAAAGGGTCTTTGGTGAGATGGATGGGGGAAAAGTCTTTTTGAATGCTGAGAACATCACATCTTTCTATCCAACCACAGTCTTCGGTTTCAGATTCAGTGGGAGTAGGGTGACGAGATCAACATGAATGACTTGGCCATTGATTTTAAATTCAACTCTTCCATCCTCATAATCAAAATGAGCTTTAGAAGTGGTAAAAAATGGCCGTCCCAATATGATAGGTGTTTCACTCAGTGTGTTGGGGGATTCCATATCCAAAACAACAAAATCCATAGGAAATTTATGTCCTTGTACTGTGACTATAACATCTTCAAGAAGCCCTATTGGTCTCTTTACCGTGCGATCAACCATTTGTAAAATCATTGAAACATGTTTCAGTTTCCCTAAGTCAAAGTGCTCTAGGATGGCGGTAGGGAAAAGATTGATTGAGGCGCCATTATCTAATAGGGTGCGCTCAAAGGTCAATTCACCAATCGTGCATTTAACCAAGGGTGCCCTTGGATCTTTTTTCTTGGTGGGAAGGAATTGGAAAATGGCATTTGATGTGGCTTGGGGAAGCACATACTTTTCTTCTTGGTTTTCCTTTTTTCTTTTCTCTTGATTTCCTTTTTGGTGTGCATTTTTCCTTTAAGAATCGAGAGAAGACTGGGACTTGTTCGAGAGCTTTTAGGAGAGGGATTTCAATGACAATATCTGAGAATAGTTTTTCTAACTATGGATCGATGGTGGATGATCGAGATTTTCTTCGATGAAGAGCTCCGGGAAAGGGGATAGTTATGGATGGGGAGGTAGGAAGGGGCATGGTTGTCTCAGTTAGCTTCTCTTCATCATCAACCTCCTCCTCTATTTCAATTTGATCCTCTGAAGCTAGTGGTCTGGTGTAGGCAGAAGTGGTTTTCCCATTTCTTAGAGTGACAACATTAGCAGATTGGTTTGGACGAGGTGGGGTTTTGAAATTAACTTGATTTCTAGGTGCTTGTTGTGGGTTCCCTTGATTTGTCCTAGAAGATGTAAAAAATCCTTGATTCTAGTTTTGGAAACCAGGTGGTGAGGTGAAAGATCTGGCAGGTGGTGGAGTTTGAAGTACTCCAGATGAACTAGTCTTGTTGGTGTTGGGATTGGGTAGAGGTTGAGGTGATAAGGCTAGGATATATGATCTGATCTCTGCAAACTGCCGGGCATTCTCAGAGTTGGCTTTTTGTTGAGCTTCAGTGGCTTGTTGCTGTGCTATAGTCAGTTGTTGTACTGCTTGAGCCAAGGCATCGAAGTTTACCGCAGTGGTGGAGGGTTGAGTTACGAGTGGTGCTATCGGTTGTCTGGGTTGGGTGTGATTTTGAAAGTGGTAGTTGTTCTGTCCATTCCACCATGAATTTGATTGTTCTCTCCATCCTGTATTGTGGTTGTTTGAATATGCTCCTCCTTGATTTCTCTGCACCCAATTCACAGTTTCAGGAGTCATGTCTTGATTATGGGTGAATGTGGTGTGGTCAACTTCATGAATGATGGAATTATTCATGGCCAATTTTCCTATGACTTGAGTCATGAGTACCATTTATTTTGAGAGGGTTTCCCATTTATCAAGATTCTCATTGCTAGATCTTTCATGGCCGATGATGTTGACTGTCCTCGTGTTCCCACTGTATTGTTCAATTGAGAAACTATTCACCAAATTGTCAGCCATATTTTCAAGCAAAGTCCAAACGAAATGCTCATCACGACTGATGTAGTCTCGATCGCAGGAGCCATCAATCACCCTCTTAAATGATGTCTCTATGCCCTCATAAAATATCTAAACTAACTTCCATTTGGGAATGACATGATGAGGGAATTTCCTTTGAAGTTCCTTAAACCGTTCCCAGGCTTCATGAATTGGCTCTCTGTTTTTCTGAGTGAAAGATGAAATAGCTTGTCTCAGGGCATTGGTTTTTCCTATGAGGAAATATTTCTTGATGAAGGCTTCCCTTAAGGCATCCCATGAAGTGAGAGGGGTTCCGTAATTCCGAAGCCATTGAAGTGCTTTGTCTTTGAGAGAGTAGGTGAAGGCTTTCATGTAGATGTATTCTTTGTCTACCCCAGGGACACTCATGTGTTACAAGCAGATCGGAAATTTTGGATGTGGAGGAAGGGATCTTCAGAGTCATTCCCATAGTACTTTGGGATTAAGGAGAGGGATGCAGGCTTTATTTCGAAGTCTCCTACTTCATGCGGGATTTGGACCCGATGAACTAAGTCTTCTGCAGCCGGGTTGCAATGTGTGCTTATGGGTGGTGGTCGGATGAGAGGTGCTATGGTCTGGCGGATCGTCGCATTTTCATCTCTCAATAATTGCAGTTGATGCAGGATAAGATTCATACTTCTCCCATGTCAGGTGAATTCTCAGGTTTCTCAGTTGAAGGAGATGGGTTGGATTTTGATTTATAAACTGGGTCGTAATCTAGAGGTTGTTGTAATGGATTTTTCAGAGACCCATGACCTAGCATACACAGCACAAATACCGGACAAATTGTTGATTCACCAACGCACACAAAAATTACCGCGGGAGCGGTTATCTTTTCAATTTTAGTTTAGTGATTCAACCAAAGTTTTCAGAGAAATTAGAGTCCTTAAAGATGAGGTGGGTGTGGAAGATTGTGAGAAATCGATGTCCTAATCCGGCTGGGGGATCCAGGGTACGATACTTAGATCGAGGATCTGCTTCTTCCCACAAGAACCTGTGCCCAACGCGTCGAGGAGTTACGATTTCTTTCTGTAATCCCACGTAGCACTAGGGATTTTTATCTCTATCCAAGGGTTCTATGTGCTCGTGATTTTTGTGTCATGCATGTGCATCAAAACAAGCATTCGAGAATTTTGTTCGTTTTCTGCTCGGGCCACTGCAGTGGCCTTTCAAGCTTATCTTTTTAGCGTGATAAAGCACGTTTTGGTGATCTTTTTTTAGGTGAGCAGGGGGAGAAGACCACAGAGATGATGCAAAGAAGAAGTATTTTTTTAATTTTTTTCGATTTAAGTTCGGGGCACAAACAAATGCAGAAATTTTTGAAAACCTAAGATGCCTAGGGGAGCTCACAGTGCCTGCACTTCTGGCGCTAATCCGTAATATTTTATCCTGCTGATGGCGAGCTTTTCCGAGAAGGGAGGGGAGAGGGAGAAAAGATTACAAATTACACGAAAAATGCATGAAAAGACAAACGATTTTTTTCTTTTTTTGAAGCCTAAGTACCTGCAAAACAAAAAAATGCGCGAATTAGATAATGGAAACTAAGTTAGGAATGAAGAGAAAAAAAATGCAAATGTTGCCTAGCCCCCGCCAACGACGCCAAAATGTTGATATGATTTTTCGCGATTTAAAATGATGATTTAATCAAGTCGTTGTTTTCCCATAATAAACCGTTATCAAACAAATAACGTTACAAATACGAGCACGATGATTGTATGCAAAAAGTATGCGGCAAGTAGAGGATCGAATCCACAAGGACCAAACAAGTTTGCAATTTTAATTTGGCATTTAACACATATAATGATAAGTGAAATAGATGAAGTGCAACTTGGAAAATACTTCAAACATATGCAATCTAATAAATATGGAAAGTAAAGGATATGCATGAAATACTTAGAACAAAAGATGGTTCAAGAGTTTAGATGCAAATGACATATAAATAAACAAAAGAGAGAGGAATAGAGTTTCTCATGCACACATGGAGAGCTGTAGCGCTAGCGGTTGGCACGAGAACTGTTGGCGCGAGGAGGAGGATGGATGGTGGTATGGCTGGCCGCAGGAGCGCGCGTGAAGGAGCTCGTACACCCACGGGTGCGCTGGAAGGTTGGTAGTTGATGCACCTGCGCGAGGGAGGGGGCACACAACAAGTGGTGCACACAGTTGCGCACGGGGGAGGTGCTGAACCTGAAGGATAGGGCTGGGAACACAGTAGCTGCGAGCTGGAGCGTGCTCTCGTGCACGCAAAGAGGAGAGCGCGCGGACAGTGACTAGTGTACGCCGAGAAGGAGGAGGTAGCCGCACGGGCTGCCGCGGACTGGAGGAGATTGGCTGTGTGTGCGGACGCACGAGCTATAGACGATGGCGCACGCAAGGAGGAGGCGCACCACTGGACAGTGGCTGGACGTGCGTGGCTGCACCTGAGGATGTGTGCAAGGAGGAAGGCACACACAACAACTGCGTATTAGTCCTTCGTTCGTGCCTGCATGAGAAGAAAAACGAGAGAGAGAGAGAGATAGAAAAACGAGAGGGGAGAGGGATGTTGTGCGTGAGAGAATGGGGATGGGGAAGAGTGCGTGAGGTAGAGAATGGGAGAGAGAGAGGTCGAGTATAAGTAGTTGCGTGAGTGCCAAGGGGGTCCATTTTTATACTTGCAATATGCGGCTATGCATAAGGAGTTCCCATGCAAGTAAAGACAAAAATTAAATGAATGTGAATGGGGAAGGTGTGAACATGGGGAAGAGATGGTATGTGGGGCTCTATTCTCATGGGGAAATGTTTGGTCAATTTATATTAACCCCCCTCCTCTTTTCTTTCCAATAAAAAGTAAAGTGAAATGTGTTGGATGTTATTAGATTTAATGTTATAAGTATACCCGGTAATTCTTCATTCTCTCTGATAACAACAAATCTGAATTTTATAGATGATAATTAATCTCAGTTTAGAATATGATCTTTAAATATGCATAGAGATTTGTGAGAGTATTTTCTTCAGATGATTTGTTGATTTTATGATGATTTTATCTGCTATGTATATAGGATGCAAATTGTGTGAATTTGGAGTTTACACATCAAAGATTAATATTGTATTTCACATAATTTAAGCATGTTATACCCATATATAATGTAATCATCAATGGCCGTTCATCTCTGCCTGAAACTACGCCCGCCACGTGGCACCATCTATCACCCTTCGATCGCATTGCCCTAATCTCATCCTAGCCGCTTCTTCGCGCCCATCTCCTGGCCGTTGGATCGCGAGATCCAATAGCCATGACACCGTCTTCTTCCTCCCAAGGATCCCTCGCCCACGTCGCCCCACCTCGCCAATATGCCGTCCCCTTTCCATTTTCGACGCCATTACAGACACCATCTCCACTCGATGCTCAACCCACGATGACGCTCGTACCTCCCTCATCCTCACCAGCACCCACGCGTGCCATGAACCCCTCTATCTCGTTCCATAATCTCCACGTAAACTTCACCTTCCATCGCTCGTACCACCTCCTTCCCTCTATAAATACTCTGCCTTCGGCCATAGTCACCGGTATCCGCCCTTGCACGAGAGTTCCTTGAGCTCAACTCCACCTATCAGCGATAGTGATCAAGCCTAAATCTGAGCGAAGACAGAGATCCTCTCCGGCGAGATCCATGGTGAAGCTTCGCCGTGCCACCAGCTTCACCGATGAAATGCTAGATCTCAGGTTTCTACCAACCCTCGAGCAACGACCAGAGACTCCACCTCAAGTCTCCATTCCGAGGTAGCAACCTCCATCTCCTTCTCCGATCTTTATATCTTCCCCCTTCGATTTTCTCTTATTTTTACCGACTTCTCCACGCAACATCACCTTCTGTTGGCCATTGCCTGAGCTCCGCCTTGGAGCTGCCATCTCCGTGCACCCCTTCATTCCTTTCACGACCCATTGAAGTACTTCCGACCACCGCTCCGCCCTCCTAGTGGAGGAGCACGCCGACCACTCCACCACTTCGCCCCACATGCCTCACATCTCTCACTCGCTTCACGCGAACACGAGCACCATATTTTTGGCATCCACTAATACTGCAAGTACCATCTTCGACACTGGCCGGACCTTCGTCGGAGCTGCTTCAAGCTTCTTCTCCTCCGGCCTACGGACCAGAGCACCGCTTCCAGAACCTCTGACGACTTCGCTGCACCTCCACGATCACTTCCAGCTGCTTAGGAGTCCCCGGGGATCAGTACCGAGCAAGAACCAGGGTGGCGGAGTTGCAGACCTTTCGCCGGAGCTCTGAAGTCGCCGCCACCGCAGCGGCAGAAGAGGAGGAACTCAGCCTACAGCTGCCGTTGGATTCACCCCCCAGTGATCATCCAACGACCATCGTTCGTCCATGTCGCTATCGTCAGGAACTCCAGATACCGTCGGATTGATTGCGATCGAACGTCCATCAACGATCCACGTCAACATCTCCAGGAGTCATGGCCTCCGTTGGATCGTTTGCGATTTGACGGATCTCAAGAGGCTGCGTCGCCCTCTCTAGCCACCGTTTGATCATCTTGATCGAATGGTCCATCTTGCGCCATGTTACCAGCTCCGAGCCTCTTCCGTGACCATTAGGCTCAGAGCATCCGAAGCTACCCTGAAGCAAGACCGAGCCTGTAGAAGACCAGAGCCACCATCCGAGCCTCCGACACCGATCGAGCCTAGTACCTCATGTGGTCCTCACGTGCGGTCTGGGCATTTTACACCGAGTCCCCTACAACTTTTCCAAATTGCATTCTAGTCTCTGCCAGGCACGCCACGTGAGGCATACGTGTTCCGTGGATAATTTGCACATATACCCCCTGCATTATAGGTAATTGCATTTTAGTCCCTTTATGCACGTTCTAATTTAATCGATTTTAATTCCTATTTGCATTTTGGTCCCTATGTTTGCACGTTTATTTAGGCACTCATTTAGCATCATTTTTAAATTCCAAAAATTGCATGTTGTAGAGAAACTTGTGCTTTATCTTTTAGACACTTGTCACATTTTTGTGAGCATCGAGGAATCTATTAGAATTATTTTTTGTGGAAATTTACATAGTTTTGCCACTATGTGCTTTAAATTTCATATTAAATTATTTGTTGCTCTAAAAATCACCAAAAATCACAATAGGTCTATTTTAAGTAGTTTTACTTCGTGCCCAAAAATCACATCATTTGCATGCATACCGAGGCCTTAATAAACTACTTAGTCTTTTGCTTAATTGATTTTTAATAGGTCCAAAATTCATCATTTTTGAAGTCTATCAATTTTTCTAGATTCATCTCACATAGAAGTATCTATGTTAATTTTTGTATCTGAAAATGATGGGCTTTGGTATTTATTAAAATTAACTCTGCAAAATTCACCATGTATTCATTTTTAATTCATATTTAATTCATTTAGAGTCGAAAAATTCCCAAAAAAATATAGTAGCTTAATTTCATTGCATTTCATATTCTGGCTAGGTTTCATCATTTTTGGACTTAATTTTACCATACTTCAAATTTAACCTCGAATTTGACTTGAATTGCATCGTAGTTTCTTTAATTGCATAAAAAGACCAAAAATAATCCCCTGAAAATCTAACATCGAAAATGATTTCAAATTAACCTAAGGAGAAAGCTGCATCCCTGAGTTCGACGTTGGGATTGCCCAAGTAAAATAAAAAAATTGCCACTCGTTTAATTCGACATTAATCTAAGTGGTTTTTGATCAATCTTGATTTACCCGTCTACAACGAACGAAACATTAAATTTTATCGATAACTCGGTTGAATTAGGTAGGGTAGTCGCAGGCTCTTCATAGACATCGTCATAATCGCAGTTGCATCTTTTCAACGAAAGGAGATGAAGTCTCTTATCTACTTCTCGTTAATCAAAGTATAACTACAAGAAAATTGATGTAAGAGAACGAAAAATTTTAATATTTGTTGTCATATCTTCCATAGTTAAATATATAACAACGAATATTATCCGTCGCTTACTTCTTTAAATTCATAATGAATAGTGATATTTGTCATTATGTTCCTCGCAATGAATCATATAACAATGATCATTTGTTGACTTTTTCTTCTAATCATTTATAAATTTAGGAACGATTAGTATGGATTTTAACGAATAAGTCAACGGAAAAATTACCATTAGATGGACCTTTAACAACGAATTTGCCATTCATTGTTAATTATAAGTACAAAAGATTATTTGACAATGAATAATATTCAATGTTATATGTTTAATATCGGAAGATATGGCAATGAATATTCAAATTGTTCGTTGTCTTAGATCAGTTCCCGTAGCGTATGGAAGATGCCATTGATTGTTAACTTCATTATATGTGGGTGTGTATATGTTCCTATTCGATTATGAGTCTTGGAGTACCATTTTGGATACTCAATTTTGATTGAGATTTTATAGAGTAGTGTATGGAAGATTTCTTTGAGCTCCAGATTTTGGATTATTTGTTTTTGGCTATTGTTATACCTCCTTATATTTTGTCAAGAAATTTCGTCAAATTATTTGAATAAAAAAATGGCTCTCATACTAAAAAGTTACTCAAAATCCCACTTGTCCGACATAGCATGACACATCAGAAACCATGTACTCGAGGTTACTTATTAGATGGGTAACACATTGGAAGTTGGTCTATTGCATGGTGTGGCATCCCTTTTCTAACAGTAGATTTCATTGTCCTCACATCAACTTGGTGCCCTGTATTTTTTTATTTTGATTACAGGTTTCGAGATCTTCCTTGTATTAGTTTGTGTTTGATTGTAGGCCTTCAGAATCTACAGTGAGTTTATTCATTTTGATGGCAAGTCCTCCTCACATATGTAGGGGTTTTGTTCATTTTGCTAGCATGTGTTCCTCCCACCCGCCACGTAGGTTGTTCATTTTGCTAGCATGTGTTCCTCCCACCTGCCATGTAGGTTGTTCATTTTGATAGCATGGTCTCCTCTATCCCCCTCCCTGACTTGCCATGGCGGTCGTTCATTTTGACGGCAGTTGCCCCTTCTACTTGCAATTGAGGTCATTCATTTTGACGGTAGGTTTCTCTTCCCCCGCTACCGGATATGCCAACTTTTCCTTCCCGCCACCTCGCCATTGCATCGCTACCACCATGTCACAATTATTGTTGACACCTTCTCCCCACCACCATGTGCACCACTATCGCCACGACCACTTGTTGGATGGGTTCCCCTTCTTGTGGAAACCTATTCCATATATATAGGACATTGGTAGTCATATAAGAAAAAATCAGTTATTGATTACAGAAGGAGATCAATTACCTTTTAGGATTAGGAGTTATCGTTTCCTAATCCTATTGGAAGTAGGAATCCAGGTTTCATTATTTTCTCATCTCCATGGAGTATAAATAAGGGGTATGGGGTGCATACCGGGATCATCCCAATACAAGCTCTCCTAGCACAAGAAAGAAATAAGAGAGGAAGAAGAAAGAAAGTTCGTGATTGTCGTGGAGTTTGGAGAGAGTAACCTTTGGAGCAGTTCTTCTCCAGCATTCTTCCCTACAGTTTGGAGACGGATTTACCATTGGATGATATTTCTCCTCTTTATTATTCTCCATTGTTTGATGATTTATAGTATCATATTGAGGGACGATCTTTTGTAAGACCCTCAACGGAGATTACTTCGATTATAGTGCTTGGTTTTGCGTTGTGACCAACCTCGTGGTTTTTCCCCTTACATGGAAGGTTTTCCACATTAAAAATTCTCCATGCATCTGTGGTTGATTTTTTTGTGGTTGAGATACTTTCTCGTAGTTGATATATCGTGCAGGATCCGCCTATCAACTTTGATTATTTTTCCGCAATTCAATTTATACCGGGAATATGAACAGATACCAGATGCAGGACATGAGGAGGATGTATTACAGATCTTTACTCCTGATGATGATGCAGATAACTGTAGTGATGATGGTGGACAGGATAATGAGGGCTCTTCTTCTTCCGAGGCTCTCCCACCACATAGACCCGTGAGGGAGAGATGACCTTCCATCAGATATTCTGCACGTGAGTATATTTTGTTGACAGACAACAACAAATTTGAATATTATGAAGGAGCCTTGTAAGATGCGAATAAGGAGAAATGGGTAAAAGTTATGAAAGAGGAAATGAAGTCCCTTCATGATAATCATACCTTTGAACTTGTCAAGTTGCTCAAAAGCAAGCAGGCATTGAGAAACAAGTGGGTTTATAAAGTGAAACGTGATGAATATTCTACAAATACGAGGTACAAAGTTAGGTTGGTTGTGAAAAGTTTTAACCAAAAAAAGGAGTTGAGTTTGAGGAGATCTTTTTTCTTATGCGGTGAAGATGTCTTCTATCATGACGGTTCTCAGTTTGACGGTTAGTTTTGATCTGGAGGTTGAACAGATGGATGTGAAGACAACTTTTCTTCATGGTGACCTTGAGGAGGAAGTTTACATGTTTCAACCAGAGGGCTTTACGGTCAAAAGCAAGGAAGACAATGTTTGCAGACTGAAGAAAAGTCTATATGACTTGAAGCAAGCACCCAGGCAGTGGTATAAGAAGTTTGACTCGTAAATGGGGGAGCATGATTACTCCAAGACTACTTCAGACCATTGTGTATTCGTGAAGAAATTCTCAGGTGATGATTTCCTCATATTGTTGCTTTATGTTGATGACATGCTATTTGTAGGCAGCAATGGAGAGAGAATTTTTGACTTAAAGAAAGAGTTGAGCAAGTCCTTTGCTATGAAGGACTTGAGGCATACAAGTCAGATACTGAGCATGAAGATCACTCGAGACAGGGGAATAAGGAAACTTCAATTTTCATAAGAGAAGTACATTGAGAAGGTGCTTCAAATATTTCGTATGGAGAAGGCAAAGCCAGCTAGCACCCCTCTTGGAGCGTATTTCAAGTTAAGTCCAAAGATAACCCATAGAACAATGCAGAGAAGAAAGACATGGAGAAGGCAAAGCAGTTGGAGTTGTTAGTAGGTTCATCTTAAATCCAGGAAAATAACATTGAGAAGCAGTTAAATGGATCTTGTGATATCTTCGATGTATTAGTAGTTACTCTCTTTGCTTTAGAGCAAAGAAGCATATTCTTCTTAGATATACATATTCAGATATGACATGTGACATTGATGGAAGAAGATCCATATATGGATACGTGACATCCTTTGCAGGTGGCGCAGTTTCTTGGCAGTCTCGTCTCCAGAAGCGTGCTGCTTTATCCACTACAGAAGCTGAGTTCATTGCAGCTACAGAGGCGTGCAAGAAGTTGCTGTGGATGAAGAAGTTCATGCATGAACTTAATTTTCATCAGGACAAGTATGTACTTTACTGTGACAGTCAGAGTGTTATTCACCTTAGCAAGAACTCTACATTACATGCAAGATCAAAGCACATCGATGTCAGATATCATTGGATATGTGATATATTAGAATTGAAGCAACTTCTACTTGATAAAATCCACACAGATGACAACGGTGCCGATATGATGACAAAGACTTTGCCGCTTGGAAAGATTAAGAGATGTTGCTCCCTCACAGGTTTGGAGCAATTCCCACATCGTCGGTGAGTTTGTTGGATGAATTCCCCTCCTTGTGGGAACCTATTCCATATATGTAGGACATTGGTAGTCTTATTTTGAAAAGGAATCAATTGTTGATTGGAGAAGGAGATCAATTACATTTTAGGATTAGGAGTTATCTTTTTATAATCCTATTGGAAGTAGGAGTCCAGGTTTCCTTATTTACTCATCTCCATGGAGTATAAATAGAGGGTATGAGGTGCATGCCAAGATCATTCCAACACAAGCTCTCCTACCACAAGAAAGAAATAAGAGAGAGGAAGAAGAAAGAAGGTTCGTGGTTGCCGTGAAGTTTGGAGGGAGTAACATTTGAAGCAATTCTTCTCCAACATTCTTTCCTACAGTTTGACGATGGATTTACCATTGGGTGATATTTCTCCTCTCTATTATTTTCCATTGTTTGGTTATTTGTAGCATCGTATTGAGGACCGACCTTTTGTAAGCCCCTTACGGGAGATTACTTTGATTATAGTGCTTGATTTTGGTTTGCGATCAACCCTGTGATTTTTCCCCTCACATTGAGGCCTTTCCATATTAAAAATTCTCCGTGCATCTGTGGTTGATTTTTTTGTGGTTGAGATACTTTTTCGTAGTTGATATATCGTGCAGGATCTGCCTATCGACTTTGATTATTTTTCCGCAATTCAATTTATACGGGAAATATGTTCCCAACACCACTCGCATCACCGACATCGCTGCCAACACCACTTGCACCTGCCACGAACCAACACTCACTGCTCCAGCCAACAGCATCACACGTTGCCATGCACTATTGTCACGTCTCCTCCGCTCCGCCTGTGCTACCATCCCTGCTTCACAACATCGTTGTGCACCCATTGTTACTCGCTTCACCGCTGCAACCAACGTAACAAAATGGGAGGTGAGATTGTCACTCTCCTCCCTTTTATATAGATTTTTTAAAGGGATTTTTATCCGGCAGACCTTATAAACTTTGCCAATCACTTCCACGACCTTTGAAACAACCTAATTCCTCTCTGGACCCCGTAAACTTGCCAACTCTTACCCCATGAACCCTCTGGGTAATATGTTTTAAGCCCGTGAAGGTTCTTGGGTTATTTACAGGGTCGATGGGGTAATTACATCGTGCAAAAGGTCGTAGAGGCATTTTAAAACGTTTATAGGGTCTGCCGGGTAAAAATTCCTTTTTTTTTAAAAAATTGTATTCTCGAAATCCATAGGTGGTACGCCACGTTAGATGGCAAGTGAAAATGCGATTAGCATGGCAAGTGAGACTGTAGATGTCACGGGTGTCGGATTTCAGTAGATTTTTCTAATACCTTTTGGGGTTGGACACTATCTCATGTGAATTTTATATCCGGATACGAGTGTATTGAATACAGACATATATGCTTGGATTACTAATAAGTAGAGTTATAGAATAAAGAATAGATAATTTAGCTATACAAAACATAAACATGATAACTTTACGAAACCTTCATGACTTATATAACTTGAAAGAGCAATTTTTATCATAGAAACCGTTGAAAGGTGACTTCAAGCATTCAAGGTCATGAATCGATATTTGATTCCTAATTCTAATAGTAGTTGGGTTGTATTCTATTTATAGTCTTATTGAGAATAAAACTATATGGTTATAACTGGGCTATATATAAAGGGTGTGGGAAGCATTGCCTCAACACCACCACAATAACAATGTAACCCTTAGGGTGCGTTTGGTTAGCGGGTTAAGGCGGATTAAACTGGTAGAGGGTACCTCATTTTTGGATTTTTGATGTTTGGATAGAGGGTTAAACTGGGGGTGTGTTATAAGTGGGTTTGTTGTGATATGATTGTATTGAAGTTTGAAAAAGTGTGTAGTTATTGTGATGTGATTGAATTGAAGTTTGAAAAAGTGAGTAAAAGTGGAGTACTTTATAATTTTTATACGATATGATATGATGGTATAATATATTATTTTTTGATAGGTTTGATAATGTAAAATTAATTTATTTAATTTTTTAAAAAAGAGAAATGTGGGACCCGCATGAGAGAGAGGGAGTGGGTTGGGTTGGGGGGGGGGGGGGGGGGGGGTAAACTCCCCTTGCAACCGATCAGCACCTTAGAGATGGGAAGAGAGAGAGAGCGATGGAACATAGGGAGTTGCATTCGTTCCTCTTATAGTGATCTTTCTTTTCCGTGGTCGTGAGAGGTAACTGACCACTGTTATATCTGGTTGTTCTTTTTTTCACACGCTTCCGTGGTGGTGGTCGATTGCGCATCCGCATCCGCAGAGGTTCATATCTCCAATAATCAGTATCCGAGGAGAGACGATACCGGTAGGTCATGTCCCATCATAAACATGGACTATGCTATGCGACTGCTTTTTCCTCCCGAACTTTGTCTTGTACTGTCTCCCTAAAACGGATGCGACGCTTCTGTTTGATAAGCAAAAAGACCATTACTTAGATTGGATTCTCGCCTTGTTCACAAAAACTCTAATGTATGAGCAATCAAAACATTCTCTGCAGAAAAACTTATGTAACATTTGATTTTCCCTGTACCATATAAGTTTGTCCATTCCGCTACGAATTTTCAGCTCTTGCCACTGGTTATGTTGCAGGTTATCTAACAGTTTGGATCGACTGCATTCTCTTCTCGACCTCGTAGGCAGACCAACTTCGAGAACATCTGAGGTCTGATAATCAAAACAGGCTCGACAGTTCGTAACTAATCAACAGAAAGATCATAACCCACTTAAAGAGGACTTAACAGTCAAGCATTAATCCACGAAAAAGATAAATCTGTTTTCCAATTAATCTCATGATGACCATCTCTTAGAAAATCACAGCTAGTAAACAATCATCAAAGGGGCTCAGTGCCGAAAACGTGAGTGGGTGTTTGCTGCAAATAAATGGCAGCTGCGTCTGCCCGCGATACCAGACGAGCATATATATATATATAGTAGAAAAATAATGGATGCATCGACCAACATCCATCTGTGATCTCTTGCAGCATGTATGGATATTTAGAAATTTAATACTGGTGTCAGGTGGAAGGAGGGGAAGGGGTAGATGAGACATGGCCTCCACCTGAAGGTATAAGATAATCCAGTATAGATCGAAGTAAGTGGATGGCGAGTGTGGATCCTATGCAGTAATGCAGGAATCTGCAGTAAACCACGTGGAGCTGGAGCTGTTCGATTAAGATCGAGCGGTTCTTACGGTAAGAGCTCACAAAAATTCAGATTTCGTGTGAACCGTTCGATCTTGATCGAGCGACTCTGGCCTCCTCGCGGTTTACTGCAGATCCCTGTAGTACTGTAGAGGATCCGCTTATGCGAGTTAGTATCGGTTTTGGGTTTTGATGATCAGACCGATGGGACTGGACGATGGAACCGCCGATGACATCAGCAATTCATAAAAATTGAAAAGCCAAACAGTTGTATAGTTGATTTGCTTTGTATGGTCCAACCCTAGCGAACTGAGTTAGATTGGTATTTCATACAAATAGATATGAATAATGCTACATTATATATTTAAAAGGTTTTTTCACTTGTATCCTTCAATGTTTTTCTAATTACACTTTTACTATATTTTTCAGTTACATGTGTGCTCATATATTTGTACAAAACTCACAGTAGTGGTATTTTATTAGGGGAAAAAGGACCCTACACCGGCGGGTGTAAGAAAGTCCCTACACCCGGCTTAATTTTTCATTATTTTTTGATTTTTTGAAATTAAACCTTGGAGGATTTAGATCACCATGTATCACCATGTTGTCATTCCAAATTCAACTTAATTCGAGACTTCTATCATCTCCATCAAGACTACGCAATTTTAACGATCTCAGAATTGATGAAATCGACCATGTCTAGATGAACGTGTTAGGAATGTTTGTTTTGCATGAAATTTGAAACACATATTCCTCTCAACATATTAAGTAAATCCCCACAACTTTTAATTCAAAAAATGAAACAAAATAATCAAAAAATGGGGTGGGTGCAGGGAATTTCCTATACCCCAGGGTGCAGGCTCCTTGCCCCCTTTTATTAGTACACTCGTGTTTTCCAACATAAAAATAATATTGTGAGTTTTTGAAGAATATAGGAACACGAGCGTGTTTGCCGAAAAGTTAAGGATATAAATGTTATTAAAAAAAGATATAACAAATATATTTTGTCAAATAAACACACATATGACGTAATTTGTAATGGGTTGGATTTGGACCACAAGGTCGGCCCATTAAGTAAATGGATCAGGTTCGAATCGACCAGCTATAATAAATACATTTACTACGTTAAGAATCATGTATTAACCATTAGTATATTTTACCTATTATTTATTTTTTTAATAGCTATTCCATCATTTATAAGATATTAGAAGAAATTTTGTACTTGAGATTTCTCTATATCTTTCGTCAAAAGTTCACATCTGGGCCTATCCTGAAAATCTTTCATTGAAACACCAAATGATGAACGATCTTAAAGGAGACGTTCCGAACTCCGGAATTACTAGACCTATTATTAAAAAAAAGTGACCAATGATACGATTTAAGTTTTGTTTTGTTTGAAAGCTATGACAATATATCCTTTTCTCGTTCAAACAGATATGGAAGTCAACTTGTTTAACCTAACCACTGACCATTTACGTGGATTTAATAATGCTATTTTCGATAGAACCACTTGTTGAACCGGCTATTTGAAACTGGTTCGAGCTAATTCGATCGAAATTGAACTAAAATTTATATTTATTTTAAGGGATTTTATACCTTGACCTATATAAAATTATGCAATTACACGACACCATATGATTTTGCATATCTATCCCATGACCCTTGTAATATACTAACTCTTTCACCATAACTCCTTTGAGTTGACTTCCATCTAAATCAAAGTTAACTTTAATGGAATTTGTTAAAAAAATGTACTATTTTATACTTTCAATATATAAAATTTTCAAATAACATGTCATTATCCTTCCACCCCATACGCCCTCCCTCTAAATCCCTCCAAGATGTTGGGCACTACGCCCTACCCTAGACGCAAGGACAGATGGAGGGGGGGCGACATGGAGGGGCACACGTAGGACTGTTAAAAAAATCAGGTCAAGCGAGTACTCAGCTTGGCCCGTACATTTTGACCCTAACGGTACCTGTTTGAAAACACCGGGTCGGGTACTTGCTATGTCCCGACCCATGCTCCATTCAAAATATCCATGTGTTATAGAGGGTAATTGCGGGTACCCTATTGGAAGCTTTCACTTTCACTTGAATTCAAAAAAATGCAAAAAGTTAACTATATCACAAGTATAACTATTGTGCTATTGATATCTATTTTATAATGAGGATATGGTTATGAATACATATATCAATAAATATGAAAAATGTGAGATGACGAACTAAAAATGGGTATGAATATGAAATCAATCGGAATTGATACAACTATTAGAAGAAATATTATATATTATCCTAAATTTAATTCAAACGGAAATATCTATATCTATATCTGTATCAATTTTGAAATGGATATAGATATATATGGTGGATCATTGGAATAGGCCGGTCCGAAATCAACATTGACTCAACTCGTAAAAGTCCGAACCCGATCCGAACACAAATATATATGGGATGGGCTTGGACCCTCACTTATCCAAAATTTCGAAGTGGGGTCGGCCTCAACCCGAATCTGCGGGAGCCTGGTTTGGCCCGAATCGACCCGCATCTCCACTTTAGTTATTTTATGATTTATATTAATGGTTGAATGACATCAATTTTGTACCGAAACAACAATTTAAGATATTAAATGATAGAATGCGTAACGTTGATGAAATGAGAAAGGACTTAATCAAAAGCAATTTATAACTTTAGATTTCAATAATTATTCATCCAATTTAATTGTATGTATCCAATTTTAGCTTTAGAGATATAACCAGAGTGGTTGTGGAGCTTAGGTCAGACTTTTTTCTCAACCTGACCCAAGGTTCAAGAAGAATTGACAGGCCTGTGTCGATTTTTTCCTCAACCTGATCCACGGCCCGAAGAGAATTGGCAGGCCTGATTTATACTTTTTTGGGTTGGGCCAGGTCGATCCCAATGCTCGATCCAACCTATAGCTAGATGTTGATACCAAAGTATGAATAAACAGATACGATGGTGAATCATATACTCGATCTTATGTATTAGTGGATATAAGAAATGTTACCATAGAAATATTAGTAACGTTTCAATTGAGCACTTTTGCAAACTAATTATGAGCATGTGGATACGGTGATAAATCGAACATGAGGTTATATGTTCACGGATATAAATAATTTTACCATGTAAATCATTAATAATGTTTCAATTGAACATTTTTACAATAATTATGAATAAATGGATACGGCAATGAATTGTATGCTCAAGCATACATATCCACTGATATAAATAACCGTATCGTACAAATCAATAACGATGTTTCAATTGAACACTCATGCTATTGGCACATTGTCTAATGTATAATTAATCCCCTCTTAGATAGGGATGTAAGTAATCCAATACATGCACCTTTTTATTTTATTGATTTCCTTGTGTATCTCCATCACATTTTCGACATTTATAAATAACTTGTTCAACTTAATGGTATGTTTTTCCTATAAATGTAAACAGATGGATGATGTCGGCATCATTTTTTTCTAGGAAGAAATATTCTACGAGCACCCGTGGGTAGCCGTTACCTATTCAAATGAATCCGATACTCCTTAGATATGGATACCCCTTTGAACAGTTCTTGTCAACCCGTGACCGGTAAGAATGGGATGGGACGGATCAACGGATCGAGTACCCGCCCCGTGGCACTCCTAGGCACGTGCCCTCCCTAAACTAAGGGAGAGAATATCAAACGCCTCCAATCGAGGAGGAAAACAATCTCAAATCGTCATTCTCTATCAATAACTCTCTAATGGCTCTATTTTTAGAATCCAAGAATCTTCCCTTTCTCTCTCTCAAGCTAAATCAATGATAAACTAAAGTTTTTCAAACCAACTTCAAAAACACAATATTATGTACTATTGTTAACATAAGACTTTTATGTATTATTTTATTAATGTATACCACACTGTTATTTTCTAATGGTTGAACTTGAAGGACGTGATAACATTTCACTATTGTATTAGGTTTCATAATTTGATGATTCGACGCCTTTATGGCAATTTTATGTTGTGTTCGACGTAGTGTCATTAGTTGGTGTTCTTATGGCATATTTCGTGATCTTCTTCTTAAAATGAGATATGTATCCATGTCTTAGATGAGAATACAATTTTTTTAAACTCGTGAATCTTTTTAGTAAATTGCGAGAATAATAATGGAGCTCGCTCGTTAGTGCCATGATAAAGGGGCACAGATCATTTGCGGTAATGTAGAGGCCGGCTATAAAAAGGGTGCACCTCAAGCCGCTCGATCAAGATGGAGCGGTTCACGCGAAATCTGAGTATTTTTGAGCTCTTACTTGTGAACCGCTCGATCTTAATCTAACAACTCGAGACATGCATCTTTTTACAGTCGACCTCGCAAACTGCAGAGAATCCGTGCCCACGATAAAGAGTTCATAAACTCGAATATGAATCGTATTGTCAAAATCAGGTGTAAGGACCCGTTGAGCTATATCATGATGAGCATATGATTTGGATGATAACATTGTATACTATGTTGTTAAAACCTGTAAAATTATTGGATATGCTTGCAAATAAGATCATGGATGATTGTAGAGGTAGGGAAATAGGGATAACTTCCCCCCATAACTTTAGAAAACCTGTTATATACATTGTAGAAATGTCCATCATGAAGACATAATCGTTGTAATAACTATAATAGCATGTTATTTTACTATTATTTAAATATTATATTCATGCCATCTATTTTAATACAATATTAAAGATGTAATAATTTTATAGATTGGGACCTTACATCCATGTGTAAATAATTTACCTACACTCCCGTCTCTTTTTTCCTCATTTTTTTGATTTTTTTGAATGGATCCATCCATGGAGAATTTACTTAGAATATTAAGTGGAATATATATTTTAAATTTCGTGTAAAGTAGACATTCGTAGCATGTCCGTCGAAAGTGACCGATTTCAGCAAATCTACACTACAAACTGGACAGCCTTTGAGGACGGTTATTGGGGACGGTCACTGAGCAACCGTCCCCTATATAATTTTAGGGGACGGTTGTTTGCTGTCCGTCCCCTCTGTAAAATTTTAGCGACGGTCGGTTATGACCGCCCCCTTTTACATGACAATTAAGGACGGTTACATGACCGTCCCCGGCACCGGCCTTTAGGGGACGGTCAAAACCGTCCCCGTTACTTCACTGTGGCTGTCGCATATAATGGAAAGTAAAGGGGACGGTTACAACCGTCCCATATAGTTAATTTTATGGGACGGTTGGATAAACGTCCCTAAAACCTCTGTAAATGGCGCGCTGGGGAAAATTTCAGTAACCATAGGGGACGGTCTCCTCGCAACCGTCCCTAAAAACAACCAGAGGGGACGGTCCACTTATAACTGTCGCCGATTATTAGTAAAAGGGACGGTCGAACGACCGTCCCCGATGGTAATATACCCATCCCCGACGAACCCATCTTCCTCATTCCTCCATTCGACCTCCATCTCCATCAAATCGCCTCCGGCCTCCTCATCCTCACTCCGGCCTCCTCCACCGCCCTCCGGCCTCCTTCTCCACCCTCCGGCGTCCATCCTCTCGTCCCTTGCCCTCCGGCATCCGCCTCCACCCTCTCGCCCCTTGCCCTCCGGCGTCCGACCTCCGGCCTCCACCTCCTCCTTCGCCCTCCAGTGTCCGCCCTCCGGCCTCCTCCTCGGCCCTCCAGCCTCCTCCCTCCGGCCCCGGCCTCCACCTCCTCATTTGGATGTAAGTTTTTTTTAAACTTTTTGGCAATTTATTAATATATTATGCTTGCTTTAATTTCATAATCTTATTTTGGATGTATAGATTTGTAAAAGCAATGTTTATTGTTTATAGTTAACACAAATGTATTATATTTTAATAAAAATAAAGGTGTATAGATGTTATGATGGATTGCTTATGATGTGAATATGAAGATATTTTAAGGTGCATAGATGTAAATGTAAGTATAATATATGAAAGTGCATGCATATGATGTGAATGTAAAGTTGTTGGGAATGATGGTGTATAGATGTGAATGTGATGATAGTATGTGAAGGTGTACAGATTTGAGTTTGAGGGTAGTATGTATAGATGCGGTGGTATGATGGATAAACCATGTTCATTGTTATACAAACATCAAAAGGTGTAGATGTATGATGTGAATGAGAAGTTGTATGCTCTGAATGTGTAGAGGTATGATGTCAATGTGAAGGTTTATGATGTGAACGTGTAGAGGTATGATGCGAGTGTAAAGGTGTATGATGTATATTTGTTCATTAAGTAGATGTATATGTGAGGGTTGCAAATGTGAGATATTTGTGTATAGCTGATTAATTTTCCTTCGAGCCTACGTGCCGCAGCCTGCCTTACCAAGCGCTGCTCCTGAACCCGATTTGTCGGGAGGAGGAGGGGTAGACCGAGACCGGACTCTCTGGATCGAAGGCCAAGTGTGCCACATAATATTTAGTAGAATATTTGTTCATTAAGTAGAATATTTGTGTATAGCTGATTCATTTTCCTTCGAGCCTACGTGCCGCAGCCTGCCCTGCCAAGCGCTGCTCCTGAACCCGATTTGTCGGGAGGAGGAGGGGTAGACCGAGACCGGACCCTCTGGATCGAAGGCCAAGTGTGCCACATAATATTTAGTAGAATATTTGTTCATTGAGTAGAATATTTGTGTATAGCTGATTCATTTTCCTTCGAGCCTACGTGCCGCATCCTGCCCTGCCAAGCGCTGCTCCTGAACCTGATTTGTCGGGAGGAGGAGGGGTAGACCGAGACTGGACTCTCTAGATCGAAGGCCAAGTGTGCCACATAATATTTAGTTAGGTTGTAAAATCTATTAGCTACCCTAGTTAATAATGATGTCATGTTGTTGTTATGAACATTACCAAACATTTTTGAAATTAACTTTGGATCTTACCTTTAGGCAATGGACAAAAGTTGGATGAACAAAATATTCGATGACTATCGGACATATAATAAAAGAGTTATCGGATTCATAGACTGGGCTTTTCGATATGAATCACACTATCATATTGTAGGAGGTGAAGGAGATAAGATACATTGTCCTTGCATAAGATGCAAAAATACTTTGACCCAAAATCGAGCCACAGTTTACGAGCATTTGATATTAAATGAATTTTGGCTACACTATACGAATTGGACATATCATGGTGAAGGAGTTAATTTAGAAGAAGATAGTAATGTCCACGGTGATACTGAAAGAGATGTCTCAGAAATACAAGACCGTGATGCTATATTTGAGATGGTAGATAACATTCGAGGACATGACACCGATGAAATGATGGATTCGCTTCTGGATACGTTGCTTGAAAAAATACAAGATGTAGAGAAGCCATTATGCTCAGGAGTCAAAATGTCTCGATTACGTTTTCTTCTGGAGATGTTTAAGATAAAAGTGAAAAATCGGTGTACAGCGGCTACGATGATAGATGTCTTACTTTTGATTAGGACATTATTAAATAATCCAGAAAACTTTCCAAAGGACTGGAAGGACGCTAAGTCTAGATTTCGTGCACTTGGACTGAACTACGAGAAAATTGACGCATGTCCGAACGACTGCATTTTATATTGAAAGGATTACTCAAAGTTAGATACATGTCCTGACTGCAAAAGTAGCAGATATAAGAATAATGATAATGATTCGAAGAGGAAAAATCCGGAGAAGATTGTACGGTTCTTTCCTTTGATTCCCCGATTACAGCGATTGTATTCATACGAAAGCACAGCTAAAATGATGATATGGCACAGTAATATCAAAAAGAAAGATGTAACCGGTGTTATGTGACATCCATCAGATACAGAGGAGTGGAGCAAGTTTGATGAAATGTATCCATCGTTTTTTGAAGAAGTAAGAAACGTACGATTGGGTCTTGCTTCTGACGGCTTTAGTCCATTCGGAAATATGAGTACGAGTTACTCTATTTGGCCTGTGATACTTGTTACATATAATCTGCCACTATGGATGTCAATGGCATCTTTCTTTATGATGATGTCGTTATTGATACCTGGTCCTAAGGGGCCAGGTAATGCGATAGATACATATATGCAACCTTTGATTGACGAACTAAAGATTCTGTGGAATTCTGGAGTGAGTACGTATGACGCGGTAAAGAAAGAATTCTTTACAATGCGTGCTTCTTTATTGTGGACAATTAATGATTTTCCAGCATATGACAATTTATCAGGATGGAGTACGAAAGGTAAACTCGCATGTCCGATTGTATGGATAAAACACATTCGACATGGCTAAGTGCGAGTACGAAACATTGTTATTTGGGACATCGTCGTTTCTTACCGGTCAGTCATAGATGGTTAAGAAGTGAAAATAATTACAAGTTCAATGGACAATCTTTTGGACATCGTTTAAGTTTGAATCGCCGATCAGGAAGCACAATGTGGATGGAACAAAAAAATTTGGGCAACTTCTCTCTAAGCCGATTATCTAAGAGGAAGAATACAAAAAATTTGGAGTAGGTTACAAGAAGGATAGAAACGGTGTTCTTTCTTTAAAGCAAACAGGTCGGTTACAAACAAATGAACCGTATATGCTTGCCAGACTTTTGGGGACGGTTATAACCGTCCCCATTACGGTAATGTTGGCGTCGCTAACAAAGCGCAAAGGGGACGGTTTAAACCGTCCCTTCTACCCTTCTGTTGGCGTCGCTATAGACGCTACTAGAAGAGGGGACGGTTACAACGTCCCTAATACTCTTCTGTTGGCGTCGCTATAGAATCTTCCAGGCTTCTGTTGGCGTCGCAAAAGACCTGCAGAGTAGAAGGGACGGTTACAACCGTCCCTACATACAAACGTATGCGACGGTGATAACCGTCCCCAAAAGTTCAGCGCAGATGGGACGATTGAAACCGTCCCGTCTACCCTTCTGTTGGCGTCGCTATAGACGCTACTAGAAGAGGGGACGGTTACAACCGTCCCTAATACTCTTCTGTTGGCGTCGCTATAGAATCTTCCAGGCTTCTGTTGGCGTCGCAAAAGACCTGCAGAGTAGAAGGGACGGTTACAACCGTCCCTACATACAAACGTATGCGACGGGGATAACCGTCCCCAAAAGTTTTCTGGGGCCGTCTCAAAATGTTGATGACCATTAGGGACGGTTGTTAACTATCGCTAATACAATAGGTAATAGGGACGGTTGCACCCGTCCCTAATAGTAATCGTGTGAGGGACGGTTACAACCGTCCCCAATGTTTCATTAAATGTGACGGTTGTCAGAAGCATCCCATTTAGTCAAATGAGACGGTGGCTGACGGGACGGTTTAAGAACCGTCTCCTTTGATCAAAGGGGACGGTTATACAGACAAAGAGGACGGTCTTTGACCGTCCCCTTAGACCCACCCGCTTGTAGTGCTAAGATCATTAAAATTTGACTTTCTTGATGGATAAGTTAGAAGTCTCGAAATAAGTTGAAATCTGAATGACACCATGGTGATATATTGTTATCTAAATTCTCCAAGGATTCAATTCAGAAAAATAAAAAAATACAGGCAAAAAAGAGGAGAGTGTAGGAAAGTTACCTACACATGAGTGCAACCTCCTTTTTTCCATAATATTTTATCATGATTTTATCGGATTATTCAACTTTATAAATATATAAGTATTAAAATAGCAAGAAATTTATTGGTAAAGCTCGGTAATATTGTCTCGATTTCATTTCAAAGTACGTTGTCATTAATTCAATAGATTTTTTGTTCATTAAAAAAATAAAAAAATAGATAAAATACATTTTGTCTAGGTAAATAATCATTCAACCAAAATTGTTTTTAGCAAAGTGATAACATAACAACAAGTTAAGTTTGTAACTTGCAAATGATTATTGTTAATATGATATAGATAACTAAATGTGAGATGAGAATTCGATATAATATTATGTATCTGCACTACACTTCCACTGATATAATAATATTACTTTTAATAATATTAATTTCTTGGTCAAGAAGTTTATGATGGGGACTTTACTCTTACTGAGATCAAGATCGTCATTATTTGCTTAAAATGTGAAAAAGCCACTGGAACTGATGGCTTCTCCATAAACTTCTATCAAAACTTCTGGGATGTGGTTTATTCCGGTTCTTTGAGCAATTCTCCCGTGAGCATTTATCTTTCTAGCATACTAAGTTTGCCTTCCAAGCTGATCTGTTTTCATGCTTCCCTCTGCTTACGACTTGGCAAATAATCTATAACTCTCACTAAAGTTGAGTTTTTTCCTCAGCTTTACCGTCTCTCTTCTCCATTTCCACTCTTCCTTCCTGAAATAGGTTTTTCCCTCCCCACTACCTGCCAAACACATGTCTCTCCCCCCATTCTCTCTCGTCTCTCTCTCCAATTCCATTGGCATGGCGTCCTTCTCACTCACTCCCTCGAATCACCTGATCACCCCTCTCCTTCCCTCAAATCAGGTCACTTTCTCTCTCCTTTTTACCCGCTCTCTTCCCTCCCCCTTCTCTCCCCTTCTTTTTACCCCTTTTCTCTCTCCCATTAGTTCAAAGTTATTTTTTTTCAAATTTAATAATTAATTCAGACTCAACTTTAGTAATGAATGTGGGTAAAATTTCATATAGATATTTCATTATTTTAATAAAATAATTTTGTATTTATATGTGATGTTAAAATCTTGAAATACAATAAAAATTAAACATAATTTAAAATAAACTTAATTTTGTAGATATAAATCTAATAATAAATTAATAAGGATTAAAATTTGGAAATAATTTCAAATTGATGCTTATTCTATTATGTAATACAAATAATTCAATAAATGATAAAAATAAAAAAATAACTTATGAATATGATAATGATAGATTATTACTTATATAAATAATTTATTAATAATTTTTAAAAAATAATCTTAAACTTTATAACAGTAAATACTATTCTTAAAATGTAAAACATACATAGCTTATTTTTTTTCATCTTTTGAAATTAGGGTGACATATAAACATCAGATCTCATTTTAATTATATCTATCAATCGAATGAATTTGAAATCTTTTCAAATTATCTTTTATATATTTTATATGTATATGGTTTTCTAAAGTATATTTTGGCAATCATAAATCGATTATTAAATTCAACTTAGCAATGAATGTGGGTTAAATTCCATATAGATATTCCATTATTGTACTAAAATAATTTTATATTTATATGTGATGTTAAAATCTTGAAATATAATAATAATAATTAAAAAATAATTTACAACAAACTTAATTTTACAGATATAAATAATATAATAAAGTACTAAAAAATAAAATTTGGAAATAGTTTCCGATTGATGCTTAATCTATTATGCAATACAAATAATTCAATAAATAGTAAAAATAAGAAATAACTTATGAATATGATAATGGCAAAAATTTACTTATCGATAGTTCATTAACATTTTTTTTCAAAAATAATCTAAAATTTTATAATAGTTAATACTATCTTTTAAGTATAATACATACACAACTTTTTTTCCTCTTTTAAAACTAGGGCAATATATAATTATTAGATTTTCTTTTAATTATATTCATCAATCGAACAGACTCCAAGTCTTCTCACATCCCTTCTTATATATTTTATATGTATATGGATTTCTAAATTATATATTGGCAATCATAGATCGATTAATTACTAAACAAATAATAACTTAAATAAAACTAATATCGCATATATCAAAGAAATGAACAAATATTGTTATCTCAATGATTTGAATAAAATTATAAATTCAAATAACAATTTAATCCATTAATTTTTTAGTAAAATATATTTAAAAGACTTAATCAAATAAATATGTTGACATAATAATCTATAAACATACAACTTATATGATTTTTTTATATTTTTTTAGAAGAGTGGCATGCATCTATTAAGTTTCATTTTTAATATATTATATAAGCATAAATAAAATTTAAAATTTATTTAAATTTTAATAAAAAACAAAATTTATAGAAATAAATTTTCTCATAATAAGAAAATATTAATATATGATATGCATGCATATTGTAATTAATACATTGAAGTTATGTTTGATATATATATCATAATAATGAAAGACAAAAAAATAATAGAAGTTAAACATTATCGTTTTGAAATTATGTTCCATTTTTTATTGACATCTCTTTATTGTAAGCATTTTATTTTTTTAATATATTTTGATATACAACCTTGCAAAATTAATATCAATGGTGTAGATAATAACTTGCATAACATTTGATTTCAAGAAAAATATCAAATAAAGATGGAATGTAATTGCATGAAATTTTATTTCCGATCATCAATCATTGTTAACTAATTCATATTAGAATTTCTAATATGCATAGAAACAACAATAGAAATAAAATATCGATATGAAATAAAAATGATATGAAAGATCATATTTATATATTCTGAAAATATGACCTAGTTGTACATTTACTAAATGGAAAATAGACAATTTAATCTTTTTTTTTCTTTTAATGTCAACCGTGCAAGATGGGGGTGAGGGATAGGGGTGTGGAGGAAAGAAAGATCCACCGTTGAACTTGTGTTTTTTCTGATGTGGTTAAATTACCTCATGATGATTAATTGAATATAAGGTAAATTGATGGTGAAGGATGTAATGTAGGACTGAGTAGCAAATTTGAATAAGTCAATGATTGTTGTATAATTACTAAAGTTTATAGAAGTCAATCGTGTAGAAGTCCCTCGATTTTATTTCAAACATAAATATGTCAGAAGGAAGCGAACACGTGACATCTTGATATATGTCACTAAACAGTAATCAACTGACCTACAAAGACTCCCTATTTACATATAGTCATACATATATTTAGTTATATATTTTTATAGATGTCCACGTATGCATTGAATTTGACATTGTGCACACAGAATTTATTTTCATGCATGTTAGATATTTCCAGTGTTTCTACTTTGTATATACATGCGAAAGTCTGTATTTATCACAATACAGAGATGTATGTATATATAGATCTATGTTTTGCGTATAGTATGTAGGGTTTTTATCAGTTGTGCTCCTATGAGATATTGCAAAATCAATTATACCTCTTTTTTTGGAATACAATCCAAACCCTGATTTCATCCACAATGATCACTTGTGTCCATCGAGTTAGTTATCGTTCATCCCTAATGCAAATGGACTTAACTTTAGGAACACGCAGGGAATTATATTAAAAAAGGTTGGAAAGTCCTCCCTCTCACCCCTCCCCGACCTCTCCTCCGTGCCCAGGCCCACCCATCTTCCTTTCTCTTCTTTGGTCCCCCCACCCCAGTCCCTGGACTCGCTGGCTGAGGGATGGTTTACGAGAACGGGATCAGGTGGAGGACCTCTTGTCTAGGCTTTCCTCGGTCCACTGCTACACCAATACCATCAACGGCTTTGAGATGGTGGCCCTCGTCTACGAGCCCCTCAACCCCAACACCCCCAAGGTCATCAACACCCGCTCCCTCCAGGTCGGCCACATCGAGTGCTCTATCGCACTCGCCCTCGCCCCCTCCTCTACTAACACATCTCTCCCTTGAGGGCATCATCCCCAAGCCCCTAGGTCCTGCTCCCCCTTTCACCTCCCTTGACAGATCCACATTTTTACCCAACCTGATGCCTTGGACCTCGTCAATACCACACTCCTCATCATCGATCTCCACTTCATCTCCCCCTTCGATCCCCAATTATCCTCTCCAAATCTGCCACTTTGTAGGAAGTCTACGATAAAGGTAGCGGAAAAGGTGGACGGTTGCTGTCGAGTTCTTCGTGTCGCCATAGTACAGGAAGGTGGAGGACATGAATGGAAGCTGCATGGATGTGGAGGCGAAGGTGAAGGGGGTACGAGGGATGATAAAGGAGGAGGTCGGAGGGGTGGGGCAGAGGAGGAGGGGTTGGATGAAGATGATGGGTGAGACGGATTCTTTAGACAGTTATGCCCCTCTTAACCGCACCATGATTTCAAAAAACGTTGGTTAAATTCAATTCATTAACGATTAAAGTAACAGAAGGGCACACGTGATAGAATGGTAAGAAATCGAGGGCACAACTAATATTCCAAAAAAGAGAGGGGTATAACTGATACTTCAATATCTCAGAGGGGCACAAGTGATAAAAACCTAGTATGTATCTACCTTTTTTCTTTTTATTTATATATGTGAATAATATACTATATTTAATATACACAAGTATTTGACAATGTGTATGTATATTTTTTTTTTTTTAAAAATGTATCAATGCAAAGCATATGCATATATAACTTTATATCAAGGTCCAAGTATCACATGGAGTTTTGGCAATTTTGCCCTTTCGAGTTTTCGTGGTTATACTTAATTATGCCACTATCGTATTTGCGATAACACTTACACCTCCTATTTTTTGCACTGTACACACTTGTACCCTTCCATTAGTTTGACCCTCTATGAGATAAATTGGATCAAGGTTCGTTCAAACAAAGCTCTATTTAAAAATAATCTACTAAAATTGTCTCCCTAAATTCTTTACCCCAATGCCTCTCCACTCCTCATCCCACTACTTGTATGCCACTTTCCCTCTGTCTTCATGAGGTCAGAAACTTGGATTTTGGGACCATATTATATATTGTACAAATGTAGAAACATTATGCAATTTTTAATCTTTTTGAAATTAATTTCTTTTTATTCTCTTCTTTATTACATGTTTTAACTAACTACTAAAAATCAAAAGCATAAAGAAACAAAAAAGGAACTACAAAATGAACAAAAAAGAATGTGTATATTAACCTATTAGACGTGTATATAAATCCTTTTATATTTTATTTCCATTTTCTTATATTATAAAAATCTAAACTAAATTACATAAATATGTAGAAATTTTATGAGCATTTTATAAAATAGTTTATTTTGTATTATTTAGCTAAAATCAAAGGAAAACATACAAATTTGTAAAAACATGCATTTTATACTTATAAAGTAGCTCAAAAAAATTGCAGTTTGTACATATAACTTCTTTTTATTTTGAAATCTTCATGGATGTTGTAGATCTCATAGAGTCTACAACTTTCGTATGCATCACTTTTTATTTTTAGGCTGTCTTTTATTTTATTTCTTATTTTCTTTATTTTGTATTCTTTTGAATTTTCCGAGCTTGACATGTGTTTAGGTCAACTCCTCAATCAACTGTCATGTGGCATATTCTCATTTGGCGCCCAACGCTATCTCATTGCTTCTATTTAGATCAAGGTTTTAAAAACCAAACCGCACCGATCAGTTCAATTGGTTAAACTAAGAATCTGAAGAAAAATAATCCAACTACCTGATTTTTTAATCAGAAAACAAAAATCAATCAAAACCGATCAAAATCCGATTGGACCACTCAAACCTGGTTGAATCTATTGAACTAAACCAACGGTTTAACCTTCTATTTTTTTAACAAAAAAAGCCTCTAATAATTTAATAAAATATATTTTTTTAAAAACTATTCATAATCTAGTTTCATTTTATCCCATAGTATGGTATTTTATTATCTATTATCCTTCCATATGTGCCAATGACCCTCATTGCCTACCATACAAGCATTGCTTCTCTCTTCCCGGATTGTGCATGATGTTGTCTCCTTCCAACAACAACAGACGATGCCTCTACGGTAAAGAAAAAAATATTTATCATGCTCCTTTGAATTTTTTCTAATAATATTTATACCCTTATTTTTTAGAAACTTCACTTTTGTTCCTATGTTCTTTAAAAAAGTTCACATTATTATCCTTATATTGGTATAATACAGGAGTACAAGTGTACTAATAAAATACCATTACTATGTATTTTGTGAAAAATATAGGAACACATAATGTAAGTGTAAAAAAAAAGGGTATAAGTATTATTAGAAAAACTTAGAAGAACACGAGTGTACAAGTCAGCTAAAGAGATGATGTAGCATTTTTCATATTCATTTGTAAGATATACCGGTTAAACTCAATTTGACTCAGTTGAACTATATGAACCAAATCAATTATATAACGATTTGGTCTTTTCCGATATGTATGAACCGTTGATGTTATCACCGGTTCGACCAGTCGATCTCATTGTTCTAACCTTAAAAATAAAAAATCAATACTTACCCAGTTTGATATTTTGAAACTTATTTAGACCTCAATCAACTCCATGACCAAATCCAACCCACATTCTCCCTATTTCGCAACATCGTTCTCCTTCTCCGTTGCACACAATACGCCCTCTCATAGGAGGGGATAGATCATCCATTTGTGGTAACATCCCTTACTGTAACGCAGGAGATACGTCAAATGAGAATCGAACGACCCTTATAGAAGGCTAGAAATAGTCGACACACATAGCGAGATCATCCATTTCTCATCCAACGAATCTCGTACGTTATAGTATGTGCTCTAATAGCAGATTATCCTCTTTCCTCGTAGGAACCACCTTTCCTTTATTCCCACAATTCCGCCCCTCCTTCACCCACCGACGTTTACCGTCCAACTGCTGGGAAGAGATGCTCTGCTGTAGAGGGGATTGCAGCAGAGGTGTTGTAATTCCCTTTAATTTTTTTTGTGATTTTGATTTTAAAATCCAACCTTATAGATTGAATCTTATGTTAATGCTCTACATATCATCCAAATTTCACTTAAATCCGAGATTATTTGCTACTTTATCTTAATGGTTAAACATTTGGATCTTTTTTAAATAGAGTTTAAGTTGCTTAGATCTTGACTGAATGTTTGACCACTAAGATAAAATAACAAATAATCTCGGATTTAAACGAAATTTGGAAAATTTGTAGAACATTAATATAAGATTCAATCTATAAGGTTGGATTTTAAAATCAAAATCATAAAAAAAAATAAAGAGAATTACAACACCTCTGCTGCAATCCCCTCTACAGCGGAGGATTCTCTTCCCCAAGTGCTGGCCGCCTCCACTCCTCTTAGCTCCTTCGACAATCACAACTCCAGCAAACTTCGCACCACATAACCCACATGCTCCACTCCCAGAACCCAATCCCGAGCTCTGCCTTTCACTCCTACTCATCCGCCACCCCTTGTAAGTGACAGAGTAGGACTAAGCCTTGAGGCAACGACAAAGACTCTCTTCTCCGACACAATTCAAAGGAGTTGACCACCTTTGCAGCAGCTACCCGACCCCATCTCATCACTGCCCAGCTGAGCTTCTCGCCGAGCTTGTAGAGGTGACTAACCATCAGAGCTCGTCGGAGCTCTCGAGCTTCAAGCAAACACCAACACCCATCGGGTAGTGCCCTTCCCCTTTTTCCTTTCACCTTCCCTCCTTCCTTCCTTCTTCTTTTCTTTTTCTTCCTATTTCTCTATTTTCTCCCAAAACTTCTCTACTACTCCTTCGCATCTCCTTTGCTCTTTTGATTCATGACGCATCTGTTGGAGTATTTGTTATGTGCGCCTATTGGGTTGTAGGAGGGTAACCCCATCCAGTTGTTTAGTCCCACATTGTCCAGTGGTGGGACTTGGAGGCTCTCTGGAGGTAATATAAGGAGCCCCAGACCTCCCGTAACCATTGAGAAAAAAGAAATGAAGCATATGTCCTTTGAGGGCTTCTCCCGTGGTTTCATCCCGCTCCTCACGGAGTAGGGTTCCACATAAAATCCCGTTGTTCATATTTCGTTATCTTTTTCCATATTTCTGCTTCCGCTCTCTATTTTCTAATATAGTATCAGAGCGGGTTCGATTCTCGAGGGGTTTATGTTCAATATTTTTTTTGAGATTCGAATATCAGATTCACTGTCCATTTGTCTTGAAGATTTATATTCCAAGTTATGTTCGGGATAGTTCAAGTTCCAGATTTTGTTAAGGGGTTCAAGAACCCTAATTTCTGCTTAGGGTCTCTCGCAAGTTGCATATCTTCCGAGCTTCCAGGCGGCAAGATTCAGGCCATGCTAGGTGAACCATCCTGTTCGAAGCAAGGCCTCCTTCGAAGCCCAGAACCCTCGCGTGAGGCTTCCAGGCAAGAAGAGCCCAAAGGGGCACTCCCCTCGACTCCATCGTGCACGGGGCATGCAAGCCCCATCGCTCCCATCCAGCTGATATGCGCAGGTAGCGCGCTTCCTCCAGTTTACCATAGCAGTACGAGAGGTCGCACTTCCTCAGCATCTCGCGAGCGGCGAGATTCTACACAATCGGCAATGGAACCCTACCCCCTCGATTCCAGGTGATGCTCCTGTTTCTCCAGCAGTCTTCAAGCGTACAACATGCCGCCATTCTCCAACTCGTGCGATTCCCATGTGCAAGAGGTCCAGGTGCGCAACCCCCAGGTGCCGCACAACCCCACGTGCAACCAACGTGCGATCACTAGCTCTCCATGGGTTTTCTGAAACCCTAGCATGTTGTGAGGTTCGTTGCACCGAGGCACAATCGATACAAAGCTCCAGGCGGCACCCTCTGGCGACATCAAGCAACATGCGACGATGCCGCTCCCCGCGCGCGCGCCTCCAAACGCTCCCAGCCGCGCCCAGGTGGCGCTCCTCCTTCTCCGCGCACGCGCCTCCCCGCCGTTCGACCCTCCAATGTCGCGCACGCACCCCAGGCGGTTCCCCCCTCCAGAAGCGGCGACTGCCCCTCCATCGCTCAAAGAGTCAGCACCGCTTCAGGCCTCACGCATCGTGTGGGAAAAGGGTTCCCATCGGGGAATCCTAAAAACGTCCCAAAAAGAGCTTCTGCGGTCTGGCGGGCCCCGAAAAAAAGAAAAGAGTTTTTTTGTTTGTACAGTCCCAAGTGGGTCGTTGAAAAAAATGATGAAAGAAAGAAAGAGAAGAAAAGAGAGGGAAGCCAAGGGGGCTAAAAAAGAGAGGTTGAGCCCAAGTTGGGCGTTAAAAAAATATATTTTGTTTTGAGAAAAAAATTGTGTTAAAAAAGGGGGACGCGTACAAAAAACCCCGTACGCAAGTTAAAAAAAATGATATGCAAAAGCCGAAAAAATAGTTACAACGGCTTTAAAAAAATAGCGGCTTATAATGAAAAAAAGGAAAAAGAAAAGCCGCAAGAAATTTTTGAATGTTCATGTTTTGTAACCCTATTTATCTTATCTTTTCCCAACTTTGTTGATGTACATTTTCCGACAAGTATGAGAAAAAGGGGGAGTATGGTGTAGAGTCACATGTATTGTTCCATATTCAAGAGGTCAAATTCAGATGTCAGATTCAAAGATTCTCCAGGCCTGACAACAGTTGTTCAGACTCTACAGTTTTTCAGACAAAGATTTTCCATGCGCAAGATTCAAACTCAACATTCAGATTCCGAGTACATAGGTGTGATGCGCAGTTGATTAGACTCGACAGATTGGTCATACTCCAAATTTGAGGCACTCCATGATGAGAGGCCCATGTTTCGAGTTCTCTAGAGAGAGACTCATTTTCAGACACGTACATGTTTGCGGTCATTTTTTTCAGATGAGCATATGTTTGCCATCTTCAGTTTTGAGGTCTCCATCATTATTCCTGTTGTTTCGGCCAGAGTTTTCATGCGAACCATAGGGACTCCAGAGTAGAGGATCATTCCCTATGCCATGTTGACAAGGGTTTTCATGTGGTATCATAGGTACACCAAAGTAGTGTACCATTCTCTGTGCCAGATGGGAGAGACCCAGTTCTCCGAAGAGGAGACTATTTTCAGACTCCATTCTCCAGCGACCGTGGACTCCGATGAGGATTGCACAACCACAACCATTTTCAATAGGCCCTTTTCAGAGATGGAGCAGCTGTCCACATTATTGTGGCGGGCCAGAGTACTCCAACGAGGAGACCCATTTCAGTTGCAGTGACTCTGACAGGCGCAGTTCAGAGCACATGCTCTCCGACGAGGAGATTCAGCAGACTCACACTCCAGCCCGTTTGTCCTCCTCAGCTGCACGACATGCAGTTGTGCGCATTGGGTTGATATTGTCCGTAGTGTCCTGTAGCGTTGAGTTGAGTTTCTTTATGTTTATCCAAGCTGGGCATTGCATGCTCCAGCTTGAGGGGGAGTGTTGGAGTATTTGTTATGTGCGCCTATTGGGTTGTAGGAGGGTAAATGGATCCCTCTCCCATCCCGTTGTTTAGTCCCACATTGTGCAGTGGTGGGACTTGGAGGCTCTCTGGAGGCTATATAAAGAGCCCCAGACCTCCAGTAACCATTGAAAAAAAGCAATGAAGCATATGCCTTTTGAGGGCTTCTCCCGTGATTTCATCCCGCTCCTCACGGAGTAAGGTTCCACGTAAAATCCTGTTGTTCACATTTCGTTATATTTTTCCATGTTTCCGCTTCCGCTCCCTATTTTCTAACATCATCTGGCCACATAACGCCGTCACCGTCTTTACTAGGCATATTCCCCTTCCACCTCTCCAAACCTCCACCATCTCCGGCCCTTACGTCGCTCAAAGCTTCAAGCTCCTAGCTCACAATGGAACTCCCGCACACACTTCCACTTAACCCATAGCCGAGCCCCTTAACTCCAGCTCCAACGTTCGTACGTGTTTAGACTATACAGCAGCAGAGCATCATAGTCGAAGGAGTCAGGGAGACAACCATCTTCATCGCCACGACTACTCCGTCTACGAAGCGCCACTAGGCGGCGAGTTACACCTCTAGAATGCCATCGAAGCACCACGAAGCATCAACTCCTCGATTACTGTGGAGTTCCTCATTCCTCCACATTGCATCCGATTTGGAGAGAGATCCACCAAGCAGATTTTTCGTCGGTGGTAGAGGCTCATCGTATGACCTGTCTTGCACCAGTAACAAAGAATAAGACTGGGAGAAGGCATCCTAAAACTACATAGAAGCATTTAGAGGACATTGGGTGTCGGATGAGGATCCGACGACCTCTTAAGGTTGCGTTTGGTACGCAGGTTAAGGCGGGTTAAACTGGTAGATGGTAATCCGTTTTTGAGTTTTCCTGTTTGGATAGAGGGTTAAACTAGGGGTGTGTTAGAAGTGGGTTTGTTGTGATATAATTGTATTGAAGTTTGAAAAAGTAAGTAGTTATTTTGATGTATTTGTATTGAAGTTTGAAAAAATGAGTAAAAGTGGAGTAGTTTATAATTTTTATATGATAGGATGGTATAATATATTATTTTTTGATGGAATTAATGATGGAGAATTGATTTATTTAATTTTTTAAAAAGATAAAAAGTGGGAATCACGTAGGAGTGAGAAAGAGTGGGGTAAGGAGGGTAACCCTCTACCCGAACGGGTCTTTAGGGCCTGTTTGGTTGCAGGGTTGGGCAGGGTTGGCCCAACCCTGGTTACTATCCACAGGGGTACTTCCTCCTCACAGATTACTATTCACCCACCCCAACCCAGCCCAACCCAACCCTGTCCAACCCAGCAACCAAACAGGCCCTTAGGGCCTGTTTGGTTGCTGGGTTGGACTGGGTTGGCACAACCCTGGTTACTATTCACAAGGGTACTTCCTCCTCACAGATTACTATTCACCCACCCCAACCCAGCCCAACCCAACCCAGTCCAACCCAGCAACCAAACAGGCCTTTAGGGTGCGTTTGGTACGCGGGTTAGGGCGGGTTAAACTGGTAAATGATAACTCGTTTTTGTGTTTTGATATTTGGATAGAGTGTTAAACTGGGGGTGTGTTAGAAGTGTGTTTGTTGTGATATGATTGTATTGAAGTTTGGAAAAGTGAATAAAAGTGGAGTAGTTTATAATTTTTATGTGATATGATGGTATAATATACTATTTTCTGATGGAATTAGTTATGCAGAATTGATTTATTTAATTTTTTTAAAGAAATAAAGTGGGGCTCACGCATGAGAGGGGGAGTGAGTTAAGGGGAAAGGGGAGTTTACTCCGATTCCCAAACGGCCCCTTAGAGAGCTGGGATAGTGGGCTCACATCTCGAGGGGGATAGGTGGTCGGATGAATGTAGCCTTTACAGTAGAGTCTGCTGCAGAAACTACAACAGACGAGCCTCTCTGTACAAGACACCACGCTCTCTTCCTATGACATTGAGGAGGAGGAAGACGACGCATTACACTTGTGCCCCTGTTTTTAATGTTCGTTTGGGAGGGTAATCAACGTTAAATAACTTGAGATGAATAAGTTTTACGGTAGTTTTATTTGAGGCGCAATTATTACGACAAAAAAGGTAGAGGGACATAGGAGTCGAAAACAGACTCTTATAAATAAAAGGACTTAGATCCCCATTGGTAAACTCTTTGGAGGAATGGTACCATTAGTTCCCCCATTGGACTTAGTCTGAAAACTGGAAGGAGAGGAAGAGCTTCTTCAGAACTCAAGAAATGTGGCAACTGCAGAAACATGGGCGGGTACAAGTGTAAAAATCCCTAATATTAGTAGTATATATACGGTTTTTAACACTTATACCCCTTCTAAGGTTTTGCAATTACAATTATGCCTATATCTTTTTTGCAATATCACTTATGCCCCTACCTTCTTAGATGATTAATAGTTATGCACATCACGTAAGTTAGCATCCATTCTCCTCTCATGTGGACGTTAATTTATGGGCACGAGCAGTAATTGGTATAAAACAAGAGGGACACAAGCATGATTACAATATCAAATTTTGAATAGCTGACTCTGGAAGGCTGTTATACGGGGGCTAATCACACTTAGATATGCTAATTTAACTGTCTGAAAATCCAAATCTATAGATTTTTCACCAACATGGATGAAGAGCTACGAAAAAAATAGCATAACATTAGATCAGAAATATTTGGCACACATCATATCACAACTCAAGCAACGACAAGAAAAAGAAATTAGACATCATCTGCAAAAATTCGTTAATAGACATTACATATTCTTTATAATCCTTAGATATATCTGGATTTAAGGGAAGATATCTTTGAAACAAAAGCAACAAAGAAGAAATCTTTCTTGACATGAAAAGATGAAGAGACGAAGGAATCGAATTTCGCCTCAGCACCCATCTCCTAGTCTTTATGAAATCTGCTGATCAAGTCGGGGCCTCCCCCAACTCCTCGGGGGAGTCCGTCCCGTTGCTCTTGCTGAAATCATTACTCTTCATTCTCCCGTGCTCTAACAATTGTGCTCCCTAGACCCTCCTTCCAATAGGGACAAGAAGGGGGGATGGGTTTGCTAATAGTTTATGGCATCCTTTCCACTCGCACCTCCCCCTCCTCGAGCGCCCTTCTCCCCAACTCCCTCCCCCTCTACCCCTTATTCTTCCACAGCCTCTCCTCCCACGGATGGGCCCCATTTCCCCCTCCTCGCTTTTCTGGTGGTCTTCTCCTTCACCTTCTCCCTCTTCTACTCCCCATCCTCGTCCCTCCCTCCTCATTGACCTCCGACTCTGGCCTTGCCCTCCTCCGCGACCTCATGTCCCCCTCCTTGACGAACTGTAACATCCCAACCCCAAACATAGTGCCATACCTTAAACTCACAAAGTGTGGGTGTGGTATATAAGTGGTGGGGATTACTACTTGACAACTTGGGCTTAAGCATTTTGGGTGGTTGCCAACGGGTTCATCTGACCCGAACCCAACAAGTTGTCAGGGCCAGTTTTCTTCGATAACGGACCGGGGACCTAAGCCCGGGACGTTACAAATGGTATCAGAGCCAAATTCTCTCTGATAGTGGAAAGGGTTACCCGAGAGGTGGAGCCGCCCCTACAAAGAGGTTGGAGGAAATGGCTACCCAGAGCGTGCAGCCGCCACTATCACTGGGAAGAAGTAATGGACCATGTCACAACGAGGACGTTGCGAATATAAGTGGGGGAGGTTGTAACACCTATACCCCCAAACATAGTGCCACATCTAAAACTCACGAAGTGTGGGGGTGGTTTATAAGTGGTGGGGACTACTACTTGACAACTTGGGCTTAAGCATTTTGGGTGGTTGTCAACGGGTCCATTTGGGCCCGACCCAACAAGTTGTCAGGGCTAGTTTTCCTCGATAACGGACCGGGGACCTAAGCCCGGGACGTTACACGAACCCACCTCTAGTCCCGACAACTCTTCCACTCTCCTCGTCGTGGCCACTCTCCACCACCTCTCTTGCAACCACACGTCATCCTCACCATCGGCCAACCGAGCTTCAAGATCCTCAACACCATTGACTCGATCTGACGATGAAAGTCATCCCTCATTCACAAGTGTAACAAGATTTTTCTTAACCAAACATCAGTTTATGTAAATCATGATTTGGTTCATTTAGTAGACAGTCAAACTAACGGAGTTAGCAAAACTGTTAACAAATGCATGAAAGTAAGGTACACGTAATATTGCAAAAAAAATCTAGAGGCGTAAATGTAATTGCACAATCTTGAAAAGGAACAAGTGTGAGAAAACCCATATATCTACATACATATTTATACATATGTACATGCATGCATACATACACACATATATAGAGGGGAGAATTAAAGAGAGAGATATATCATTTCCAATGAACCATAAGCATATTGGCAACTTAATAAACACATGATTTCAGTCTTTCATTTTTTATCTTTTAGTATCATTTATTAAATGAAAACCACTCCACGGTTTTACGAAAAATATGAAACATATATAACTCATGTTCCTTTTAAGAACGGCCGTTTTACAACTTCGTACTTATTTTTTGGGCACTAATTTGATTAGCTCAAACTTTAAAAGTTACATAGAAATTGATGGGAGACGGGCAACAAGCTGCGCCGCCAATCCCTTTTGAATGACAAATCCAATTCTTCGAAATACTTATTTGGTACAAATCTTTTCTTACATTTTAGTGTCAACTACATCGATCACTTAGTCCAAAAAAAACAAGAGATTTTTACCCGACAGACTTTATAAACTTTGTCAATTACCTCCACGACTAGGGATGCAAACGGACAGATACGGATACAGATATAGGTATTACCGTATCCTTATCCGTTTTTTAATACGAATACAGATGCGGATACAGATATGACGGATATTAAAACTATCTTACCATATCCTTAAAAAACGGATACAGATGTAAAATGGATTTTGATCGTATACGAGTAATGTCAAAAATACTCTATAGAATTGACATAAATATATATGAATTGGATGGGAAATACATGATATAAATTTACTAAATGTGTTTGTATCATAAAAATTATATAAATATAGTAAAAGAAGGTATAAAATTACGTTATATAGGGTTAAAAATAAATCTATGACTATATTTGTATACGAAAACGGATATACAGATACGGATGTTTGCGGATATCAAAGCGACATTCATATCCGTATCCATTTTAAAACGGATACGGATGTTAAAATCTATATAAAACGGATACGGTGACGGATCGGATATATCTGTAACCGTTTGCATCCCTATCAACGACCTTTGAAACAACCTAATTCCCCCCACGATATCGTAAACTTGCCAACTCTTACCCCATGAACCCTACGGTTAATCTGTTTGAAGCTCGTGAGTGTTCTTAAGGTTATTTATAGGATCAATGGGGTAATTACGTTGTGCAAAAAAGTCGTAGAGATAATTTAAAAAATTTATAGAGTCTGTTGGGTAAAAATCCAGAATTCAAGTTAGGCCATGTCCATTTATACTTGTTCGGGATAGACACACATCATTGGTTTGGATATCCAGCTAAGGCCCTTCCAAAACCCTAGACGGAACAAAGATCCAATGGCCCACATCACACTAGATCACAATTTATAACAAAATGCCAAATTTCTCGATAAAATCGTAAATTTTGGAGGCCAAAATCGTAAAAGGATAAAAGTTTGCCGTATCAGATCCTATCTACTATATACACATATAATTGGTCGAATAAATAAATACATAAATAAATATATCAGCTCCCATCTATTATATACACATATATATAAACAAACAAATAAATAAAAGGGAAAATAATTTTAAAAAATCTAAATTAATTACCCTCCTCTCCGCCTATTCAACTCAGTGCAACGACAACGGCTTCAACGGCGTCGCCATAGCTCTCCTCTTCCACAGGTTCACCTCCTTCTTCCCGTCTCCTCCGCCGCCGCTTGCCTCCACGGGAGCCGCAACCCCTCCTCCCTCCACCGCCATCGGCGCGACGTGGTTGGAGCTCGCCCTCCCACTGGCGAACCTCTTCATCTCAGTCGCCGGGGGTGCCGTCACCGCCACGGGCTTCTTCCTCCGCCCGAAGAGCCTGGACAGGAAGGATCCTCCTGCGGTCCGGTCACCGCCCTTGGTCTTGTGCCGCTTCTTCACCTGCCCCATGCAGGTGACCTTGGGGGAGGTGGGCTCGGCGCCTATGGAGGTCCTCCGGGGCTCGGTGGGGATGAGGTGGATGGACCCGGAGAAGGCCCTGCTGTGGTGGGGCTTGGGGTCGGGGGAGGGGCTGAAGGGGAAGGCCGTGAAGGTGGCGGCTCGGGGGAGGCACTTGGCTTTGAAGGTCGTCGCCTTCCTGGCTCTGGGAGGTGGCAGCGGCGTTGTGTCGTCCATGGGTTGGCTTCGGGAGTGGGTTGGGTGGTCTGCGGTGGGCGATGGGAGGAACCCAAGTGGTCAAAATTTGATCTCGAGGAAGGAGATGAGACGCGAGGGGGGGATTGTGTTGATGTGGAGAACGGCGAGGGTTGGTGACGAGAGGAAGGTAGATGGAAATGTGAGATTTGTTTTTGGGCTTTTATTTCGTGAGCGCGAAATTATCTTTGTTATTTTTCACTTTACCCCTCCGAGTTTCTCCAATAATACTTCTGCTCCTTTATTTTGTAATCACGCTTTTGCCTCTCCACTAGGGTGGAGTATTGGGCCGGGCCGGTCCGGACCCGAACCTGACCCGATCCGTAAAAGCTCGGGTCCGACCCGAATCCGATGTACAAATGGGTCGGATCGGGTCCTCATTTTTTCAAAAATATTATGCTATGGCCGAGCCGGGACCTAACCCGAAGTACAAATGGGTCGGGCTCGAGCCCTCATATTTCAAAATATCATATTGGAACTAAAATAAAGGACACGAATTTATAATCACAGTACATCCAATATTTCCTTCATCCATCAATAGTAATATTATATCGTAACAATAATAAATTAGAATCGAAATGCAACTTCATGTAATAAAAAAAAGTGCGAATTGAGCTCGGCTCGAGCCTGACCCGAACCCGATCCCGATCCCGCGAACCTTGGGTCGGGCCTGGGTCCTCAGTTTGCTGAAAAAAGCGGACCTCGACCCGGCCCAAGGCCCACAGAAAATTGATGGACTCGGGTCGGGCTTTCCGTGTTGGGCCGGGTCGAGCCCAATGCTCCACTCCTACTAAATTCACGGCAATTCGCCTCTGATAGTATACTTGTGCCCTTATATATTACACTAACGGAAGGACGATAATGTGAATTTTGAGAGAATACAGGGACAAAAGTGTATTTTGCAAAAAAACTAATGGCTTTGCCGTTATTGAGAAAAATATAGTAAGGTCACAATTCTCAAAATTAAACAAAAGGTCTCAAAGTTTTGGGTTGATACCAAAGAGGATCCCATTTAAAATGATACGAATATCGGTAATTAATTTGATTATTTGTTGTAACAATAAGTATTATTCATTGTGAAATATTGCAAGAGGCCCTTCAGGCTTTAGGATTGATTGTGGTGCAGTCCCCATCTTTTTAAGGATTCTTTATCAATCAAATTGCACAAAACGTCCCACAGTTTTTTGGTATATCAAAGAGCATCTCGACAAGAAAATATGATGTTTTGGGTTATGAACCATATAAAGAAAATAATCAGATCTTTCAATATAGATTTGAGCAATAATCAATGTAGCTAACCTTAATTAAAATGGAAGAAGATTTTTTCATTTTTTTAAAAGTCAAATGTCAAGATGGATTGAGCTATGCCGAGTCTCTTTGTTTATTATATTCTTTGTTCTCATGGTTGCATCTAAACAATAGGCTAGGTCAAGATTATAGTGCCATTTATGTTTTGTCAAACAAAACAGGCAGCAGACGTATTAAATGCGAGGAAACGTGTGGAGAATGGCGATTCTTCGGGGGGTATGGTCATATCTCAACCGTCCAATTCCGATCCAGTGTTTGAGATTCATCCATCCAGAACAAAATTTGGTTTTCCTGATACGAGTAGTTTAGTAAGCCCGAGTCGTTTTCACGATGAAAAATTTGACCATAAGATTGGGATAAGATGGTAAGGAAAATCTCACAGTATAATTAATGTTACTGTGAAAGCAAAGTCAACAGGTGATCTCTTGGGACGGAACCAGCAATTTCATCAAGGAGGGGCCGAGTATACAACTATTATGTATGCTCAAAAATAGAAAAATCTATGCATATTTGAACAATATTTTTAAATAGAATTAATGTTTTTAAAATGAACCTCTTTCAATCTTGATAAACACAGAATTTAAATCTATTATTAATGTTAGAATTTCAAATAGATTGGTATTTTTCCGTGGATATTTTTAAAATTGGATAAATATACTAAGTTAAGTCTCTCTAAATCCATCGTAAAAAGGCTAAATTATCAAGTGAAATTGTGAAACAAAAAAGTTCATGGTTAAAAGGAAACAGTAAAATTTATTTTATTTATAAAGAGTAATAAAAATAATGAGAGAGATAAATAAACTTGAATACAATTTTATATCAAATTATTTTAATACTTTAGAAGTGATTGAAAAAGTAAAATTGATGGAGATAAAATTCAAACCCTGGTCTCCAAAATAATAGCCTTACCACTCTACCACTTGACCATTTAATGACTCTACAATACTTCTCTAACAACATTAATTATAATACAATAAGAAGTGGCCATATTAAAAACTTAACACATTGTATAAGTGACGTATAATAATCATTGGGGGGGTTATAATGTATACTAGTTCCGTCCATGACTCAGAATACAATTTTATATCAAATTATTTTAATACTTTGGAAGCGATTGGATAAATCATATAAAAGAAAGTAAAATGGATGGAGATAAGATTTGAACCCTGATCTCCAAAATAATAGTTTTGCCACGCTACCACTTGACCATTTATAATTTTGCAATATTTCTCTAACAACATTAATTATAATATAATTAAAAAAGGACCGTATTTAAAATTTAATACATTATATAAGTGATGTATAAAAATCATGAAGGCCATGGACGCCATAATGTATACTAGTTCCGCCCGATTCCCTTCAAACCTCTCTTTGTGTATCTTTGTGTGTGATCGATCACGTATACCTGTAACGTCACATCTCGAAATAAAGGGACTTTATCCAAAGATAAAATATTGTAGGATAAAGTTGTTACATAACGAATATATAATCCATTATGTATATCTTTGAAACCAGTCAAGCTCAGGATCCGGTTTGTTTCAAGTGTGGTAGGCATTGGCATGTGCTGAAGGATTGCCACCTTACAGCTACGACGATGGAGGTTGATGTAGTCGTAGTGGGGGATACCGTGGAGGTCCTACTCATAGCTGGTTCAACCACCGAGCATATCATCATCGGAGGGGCAGCAAGCAGCAGAGATGGTGGTAGAGGAGGAGAGGCAGCGAGGAAGGGATCATGGTTTAAAAAACTGGACCGGATCGGTCGGTCGGATCGGTTGGACCGGGAACCGGCTCCGATCCGGTCGGTTCGGCCGGTTCTTTGTAATTAATTTCAAAAAAATTAAAAAAAATAAAAAAATCAGGTCCGACCAGTGGTCGGATCAGGTTGACCCGGATGGTCGGACCGGGTTGACTCGGATTGACCCAGTTTTCATGGTTTGGTAATTTTCAAAAAATAAAGGTTTAAATAATGAAATAAGGGGTTTTTATCATGTATGCCCTTCTTAACTTCTACGATATAAGGTATGTCCCTCTCTTTTTTGGAATATACGTTTTGTTAATACTTTCTTAGAGTAATTTTCTTGAAACAAGCATAAATAAATGATTACAATATTATATTCATACATAATTCTAGAAAATGCGACTAACTTTGTAGAGTTTTCTTCGAAATAGGCAATCATATTATTATATTTAAAGATTTGAAATTTCTAACGATTATTTCATTGATATATAAATACATAATTACATATATGTATATGGTTTTATTGGTTCAAAAAACCGGTTCAACCGGTCTGACCAGTAAATTAAGCCCGGTCCGATTCTGAGTCGATAAGAATGATGACGTCATCACCGGTCCAACCGATTTGGACCGACGATTCGACTCGGTTGGACCAAACCGAAGACTGACCGGTTCAATAGCCGGTCCGGTTTTTAAAACCTTGGAAGGGATGGCTCTGTGTGGTCAATGGTGGATCGGGTGGCGGAAGCTCCGCGATTTGGACGAGATTCGTGCGAGACCAATCCGGAGCTGATTGGCCAAAATGTGCACGTGGAAGTTCCGGTCATATGGGTAGTATTCCCGTTGATTGCGCCGGTAGCGACAGTGGAAGGAGGAGGTACGTCGAGCCCTAATCCTGCAAGGGTGGTGGGCGAGATCTGCGTTGGTGCTTCTAATGGGTCGGATCGAATGAAGGCCCCGGCCATTTGCAGGTGTCTTGTTTCAAGTCGGGCAAGTGGCATTGTTCCGAGCAGCCGGGACTCGACAAATGGGGTGGGTCGGTCTCGCTCGGCTGCTGGGGGAAAGATGTTTGCAGCCGGGACTCGACAAATTGGATGGGTGTTCCTCGGATGCTGAGAAAGGGCACTGATCGAACTCGGAGGTTGGAGCTCAATGGGTCAAGAAATAGAGGTCATTCAAGGGGTTTTAGTGGTTGGGGTAGATTCACCATGAGCGGTCGTGGGTGCTTCCAAGTGAGGAAGAAAGGATCATAAGAGGGTTTTGGTCGGACACTATATGGGTCTATCCATGTAACTAGGGATGCAAACGGTTACGGATATATCCGTATCCGATCCGTCACAGTATCCGTTTTATACAAATTTTGACATCCATATCCGTATCCGTTTTAAAATAGATACGGATATGGATATCGTTTTGATATCCGCAAGCATCCGTATTCGTACCCGTATATCTGTTTTCGTATATAAATATAGTCATAGATTTATTTTTAACCATATATAACATAATTATATATCTTCTTTTACCATATTTGTATAGTTTTTATGATACAAACACATTTAGTAAATTTTTATCATGTGTTTTCTATCCAATTCGTATATATTAAGTCGGTTCTATAGAGTATTTCTAACATTACTCGTATGCGATCAGTATCCGTTTTACATCTGTATCCGTTTTTTAAGGATATGGTAAGATAGTTTTCATATCCGTCAATATCAGTATCTGCATCCGTATTCGTATTAAAAAACGGATAAGGATATGGTAATACCTATATCCGCATCTGTATCCGACCGTTTGCATCCCTACATGTAACACAATCAAATTGGTGGAAATGCGACAAAATAATTTGGTTCATTTGGGTTTTGGGTGGGGTTGGATCCAAATCATATTTCTTCAATGGATATTGGGTCGGTTGGTGGGTCTAATGTCTTCCACCCAACCCACTCAAATAATCCAAACTATTTCTTTAGATGATAACAAATTTAATCCCACCCAACCCAACCGATATATACTTAATATGTATATCAAGAATTCTAAACTCCTGTATATTTCTAATGTACAATTCTGATTCTCCAATCCAAGTTATCAACTTGTTAACAACCTGGTCTCACTAAACATTATTTCAGTAGTTATTATGTGTTGTACTCAATGTATTTTTTTCTTTATCAGCCTTAATATGATCATTACATACTATAAACAGGTGTGAGCATGCCTTGTTACAACACAACTATGTTCCAATCCCAATCCACTTTAGGTGACATAAATTATTCTTGAAAATCTTATAATCTTAATTGAACAACTCTATATCAACTTGAACATATCCCGACCTTCTTCGTCCATGTTGAATATATTCCTCCAACCTTCTTCTTCTCTATTGAGCTTAATACATGCTTACTTTGACATCTTTTTCATACATCAATGGCCTCATCATTCCTTGACCTTCAATTAACAAGATTTTTCGTGTGGGTAATTTGGTTTTCATCAAATCCAATCGGGCCAAACCGGTCACCCAAACATCTCAATCCAATCTAATTTGGTAGGGTGATGGGTGTCATTTTTGTAATCTAAATCAAATTCAACCCAAATCGAATAACCCAGACCCACCCAATCCAGTCAAATACCCACCCTAGGTAGAGGCAGTCTGTGCTTGGCGAGGTTGTGTAGGGTTCGAACTTGGACTTCATTCTCTCCTTCTCTCAAAAAAGAATAAAACCGAAGATGAGAAGATGGCTAAAACATGCGATGGAGGATTGATTAATCCACAATCGACTAACTGATGAACCTATGATTTATCATCACATTCCCATTTATTGTCATTCTATCTAAGACCATTCACTAAAATCTAACATTAATTAACTAATATTAACAAGCTAACATTTGTTCGTAACTAACCTTAATCATTGTATATAATGAGCACTATTTTATTTTATTTTATTATTTTCTTATTATTAATATACCAAAAAAGTATATAATTATTGTTTATATTATTTTGAAATTAAATATAAATTAAAAATATAAAAAATAACAAAAGAATAAAAAAGTATTTTTATCCCTTAAAAATACTTACAAAATTTTTAGTTTGTATATATGACTTATTTTAGTTTTTTTGTTCAACATGAAACTTGTAGATCCTATGAGGTCTACAACTTTCATGTTTTACACTTTTCCTAATTCAATTTGTAAATATTTCTTTTTTTTTTTCATGTTTTCTTATTTTTTTGATTTTTCTATTAGGACACATGGCTCCCTATGGATGAGCCACGTGGCCTGGCCTTTTATTAACACATGCCCACTTCTACAACATCCATCCACTCCTGATGGATCGCATCAGATCCGTCCACCCACGCCAGCATCTCCGCTCTCAGATCATTCCTCCACATTACATCTGGAGCGCCCGTGCCTGCCTCCTCCTTGGTCGTTGGATCTCCAAATCCAATAGCCCACGACCCGTCTTATAGCTCCCATAACTGCCCCCTTCCTTCACCTACTCCGCTCTTCTCCCATTTATTGCAACCACCTCAACCACTCTCTTCATGATCTTCCACCTCCCCTATGTAGCCCTATTCTCCATCATCCACAATGCCCTAATTGATCCACAACCTAGTTGCATCAGCCATATAGGAACACATTTTTCGCATCTAACTGAAAGATAGGTCATGCCTTATTAGTTGCCACAGAAAGGATAGTCCTTATTGATCCCATATACACAACCGGTGAGAATGTCTCAAAGTAATCCACTCCATATGTTTTTGTGAAGCCCTTTGCCACAAGATGAGCTTTCAACCTGTCAATCGACCCATCTGGTGATTGTTTGGTCGTGAAGACCCATTTACATGTCACAAGTCTAGTCCCTTTGGGACATTGCACTAGATCCCATGTTCCCCTAGTAATAAGAGCATCCATTCATTCATATACGATCTTCCGCCATCCTGATTCTTGCAAAGCACTATGGTGGTCTCTCGGAATAGAAATAGTCATGAGAGCATCTGCATATCGTCTGTTAGTGTAAGATAAACCAACAATAGAGGTGAAATGAGACATGGGATGAGAAGTACATTGCCTCTTAGTCTTGCGTAGAGCATTTGGAAGATCTTGGGGATCATCCAGGACAACATTGGAGGGGACACCTTTAGAAGGTATATCATCCTAAAAAAGAGAAACATGTAAAGGAACATCTGGTGGTGAAGGTATTTGTCTACGTTTATAAACAATGGGTGGAGGTGGGAGATCTAGAGGGATATCTGTAACAGATTGAGTGAAGAAGCTTGTCTGCTTAAAAAAGGTTACATATGCAGAGATATAATAGCGACGTTCAATTGGATCATAACACCTGTATCCTTTTTTAGTACGAGAGTAATCGAGGAAGACACATTTGATCGTATAAGGAGAAAGTTTTTCTCTAGAGTAAAAATTATGAACAAAGGACACACATCCAAAGATTCTCAACAAAAGAGGAAAGGGTGGCTCAGTTGGGTAAAGTAAAGAGAAGGGGGTTGATCCATTTAGAGTTGGAGATGGAATTTTGCTGATAAGATGAATAACAGTCAGAATGGCATCACCCCAATAGGTTTTGGGAACATTCATCTGAGTAAGAAGGGAACGGGCAATATTTAGAAGATGTCTGAGTTTTCTTTCTGCTATCCCGTTTTGTTGGTATGTATATGGACAAGAGGTTTGATGTATGGTACCGTGGGAGGCAAAGAAATATGTTAGGTCATGTTGTGTAAATTTCATGGCATTATCAGGACGCTAAATTTTTATACCAGAGGAGAAGATATTCTTGATATAATGAAAGAAGTGTTTGACAATATTATTGATCTCCGAACGCTCTTTTAGAAGATAGACCCAGGACGACCTACTATAATCATAAAAAAAATAACAAAATACCTATGTCCATTCAGAGAACGGACCGGACAAGGTCCCCAAATATCACAATGGATGAGGGAGAAAGGAACTTCACAATGAGGCTCAGTTTAAGTAGGGAACGATGCTCGGTGATGTTTCCCTAATCAACATGCCTCGCACTCAAAAGGCTTGAGCATAGGGAGTTCATTGAACATTAAAGAGAGAGCTTTGGCAGACGGATGACCGATACGAAGATGCCAGAGAAGATGATCAACAGAAATGGACGAAGCGCCAGCAAAATCAAAGTCAGAATGAATATCAAGATAATAAAGATCGTTCTTCTCATGTCCCCTACCAAAGATCTGTCTCGTCTGGATGTGCTGAAAATAACAATAAAACTCATCAAATATAACTCGACGGTTAAGCTCAGTGCACAACTTGTGAACATATAATAGACTAAGAGGAAAGTCGGGAGTGCAGTGAACGCCAATAAGCTGGAGTTTGGATGAAAACTCCACGGTGCCCACATTAGTAATAGGAGAATGGGCACCATTAGCAACCCGAACAGTCTTCACAATGGAAGACGGTCGTGAGGAGGTGAGAAGACTACCTTCTCCTGTCAGATGAGTTGATGCATCAGAGTCAATGATCCATGCATGAGCAGATGTAGAGGTAGAGATGGCAATTGTACCTGATGTAGTGGCCAGGCTAGCAGTAGGAGTAGAGACAGGAGTATCACTGGTAGAGTTTTGTAACAGTTGTCGAAGACGAGCATACTCAAAAGCAGTAAAAGAGGCCTGACTGTCACTGGAAGGCTAAACATGAGAGATGTCCATAGTATCATAGGTTCCATCGTAAGAGACAATCTCATAGGCATTGTTGGCATTTGGAGACATGCCAAACTTCGCCAAACAGCGTTCTGACGGATGATTCATGCATCCCCAATGAGTACATGATGGTGGGTAGTAATAGGATCACACTCACGGCCGCAGCCTGAGTCACGTCTCGGTCCAGACTCACGACCTCTACCTCGGCCAAAGTTACAGCCATGTCCTCCTTGGTAAACCGAGCGTCCGCTAGTAAAATGTGTTGTAGTCTCAACAGACAGAGGAGGTGGAGGAGACTCTAGTTCCTGCAGTCGGCCAAAGATGGTCTCAAGAGAGGGTAGAGCTGCTGCAGTCAGAAATTGATCCTTCACTGGCTTGTACCGTGGATGTAGTCCTGATAAGAAACGACACACTTGCCATTCTGCGCGTTCTCCTATCTGTTTGTCACAACAACCAGTTTGGAAGATACGGAGCTCCTCAAACAGGTTGGTGAGCAGTCGATAGTACTCCATCAAGGATGTATCTCCTTGATTTGCAGACCAAATCCGTGTATAGATATATGAGAGTCCAGACATGGTTGTCTTTTGAGAGTAAGTGTTCTCAAGGCTCTCCCACATTGCCTTTGCAGTTTCCTTGTAGGGAAGATTGGAGGCTATATTCGGATCGACACTGTTGGTAATCCAAGTAATCACCTAACAGTTGTGGACGTACTAGGTATCGTAGTCCTTTTCTGTCTCCTTGGACGGATCCTTAGTAAGGACATAGTTAGGGTTGAGCAAGGGTCGGGCTGGGCCGGGCTTTGAAGGGCCAAGCCCAAGCCCGCTTAAAAAATTCGGGCCTTGGGCCGGGCTTAGGCCCGCAAAATTTTTTTTGTTCGGCCCAGGCCCGGCCCAATTCCTTTGGGTCGGGCTTGGGCCGGGCCGACCCATCTCCTAATTAAATATTATTAACTTTGACTCTTTTGTTTCAACTTAATCTCAACTCAAGTTACACAAGCCAAAATTGATTAAAACATGTACCATAATACTTGTGGAACAACTAAAATTCAATTCTACCAAATCCGAAGATTTCTCATTTTACACATGTGCACTCAAGGCTGAGAGATACCATGAATGTCCCTCATTTATAGAAATTGAAAGAGTGAATCAAACTTACCTAGTTAACAAATAACAGGTACACCAGATCCTATATGTTAAAAAATGGACATACCATATTGGGCAAATGTACAATAATAGAAAATGTTCTGATTGAAAAAAATAAATACTAACAAATTCAAGAATAACCAAAAGAATCTAAACCAAATACTAATTAAGGAAATTAATTCTTAATTGAAATACAATGATTACCAACTCATGTCACACGCTTAACTTTCTTGATTTATAAACATCGTATGAAGACATGATACAAGAAGAGAGTGCACATTAAATAGGTGAGAGTTTTCATGCATGTAGGATGTGAGAAAGGATTCGGGCCCTCTTCGGGTCGGGCCCTTGGGCCGGGTCGGGCTGGGCCGAATCAAGCCCGAGCCCGGCCCAAAAAAACTTTTGGTCTAAATATTGGGCCCAGGCCCGGCCCGATATTCCTTTGGGCCTGGGCTGGGCCGGGCTTTTGGACTGGGCTTCAGGCTGGGCCAGACCGGCCCAGCCCAATGCTCATCCCTAGACATAGTTCTTTCACTGATCACCAATAAAAATCTTGAAGGATCGAGACCATAGTACATAGTTCTCAGAACCCTTGAGTTTGATAGAAGTGCCATGGACCATCACAAAGGAAGTTGGGTACATGGGCTTGGGTTCAACAAATGTCATGGTGGCCGCAAAGGTCAAGAAAAAGTGACATAGATAGTAGTTGTAGTCTTAAGTATCATGTAGACCTAGCAGTACATCGAACGGAAGTCTGACAGGCTGTCCAGCCCGAGGGGTGGCATGGGGTCACGTGAGGGTGGGGTCTTGGAGGCACGAGGCTGTTGATGATGGCGACGCGTGAGGGATGAGACCGCTGAAGGTGAAGCGGGGTCGGTGGGGTAGCAAGGGGCGGTGCGGGTCACGAGGGTGGGCGGCGCGGGGCCACGAGGATGGGCGGCGTGGGGTCGCTAGGGCGGTGCGGGGTTGCATGGAGAGGATGACATAAGGCCACTAGAGGCAGCACGGGGCTGCATGGGGAAACAGGATGGGGGGAGGGCGATGCAGAGCTGGTGGTGGCGGTAGGATTAGGTCAGAACAACGATCTATGATCGCTGCTCTGATACCATGTGAAAAATAATGAAAGATGAAAGAGCATAATCTATTCAAGAGGTACATGGGTCCTTATATATGACAAAACCCTAGAGAGCTCAAAGGAGAAAATACATAAATGCCCCTAAGAATATTCTCCTATAAAATATTTTTAATACATAGGATATTCCCCTAACAAATATACTCCTAGCACAGAATATTCTCCTAACAATATCCAAGAGAATATATTCTACCCATCCAAATGAACCAAGTACATGCTATAATAATGTACTGTATTTTATTTCAACTGAACTGGGTACTTGTTATAATTAGATATCCCATTGAAACATGTTTGGTCAACCTGTGATCCAGTAAGAATGTGGCACGTCACAATTGAACATGTTAGGTATGCATTCAATGAACACCCCTACTTATGTTAAGTCCTATCAAGTTTGATGGTTGGGTTGTCCGTCTATTTTGATACAAGGTGATTTTATTTTTTATTTCATGACCATAATAATTTGCGACGATCGGAAAACTAGTTTTAAAGCAGTTGCAATTGTGGACTTAGTTATTTGATTGTAAAGTTTAGATTAGTTTGCAAACACATAAATACCTTTTCGACAGACACATAACATATGCTTTAAATAATGAAACGAATGTAGAAATGATTTTACTATTATAAAAAAATCTGTCAATACAATGTTAAAATCAATATGCTCTTACATTTTTGACTTAATTGTATATATGCATTTGTAACTATGAAAATATATTGCAGCTTTAACAACAAACAAAGGAATAATCACTACTCAAAATTCATCATTTAATGTATATGTTCAACTTTGATGATACAAAACATGGTCACGAGATAAAGTAAAAACCTCAATGTTAGAAGCCGCCAGACCTCCTCGTCCCTTGTCGCCATTGCCGCAAAGAAAACTCGATGCTCCCCACCTGATCCGAAGCCGCCTTGCCCCCCGAGCCCACCTCCTCCTCCGATCCCCGGTCGCGAAGCCACGCCTGAGGAGCCTCACCCATCTCCACAGCTCGAGATCGGAGGAGGCGATCCTAGCCCCTTCCAGCGATGGTCCTCCTTTGGTTCCTGCCGGGGGTGGTCGAGGTTTGCCACCGGATTCACACCCCTCAAGCCCAAGCCCCTGGAAACGATCCTCGACATGGAGAGGGTGAAGGGTCTCACATCCGAGGAACTCGCCTCCGTCTGGGATGATGTAAGTCCGAGACATTACTGTCTAATGTTTACTTTCCAAAACAACAAAGGATTTGGAGATTCACCGCTTCTTTGCGTTCAAGATCGTCGACCACCAAAAAAGTATGAGAAAATAAGTCTTTTTGCATCCAAAGTCACGAGCTTTGTTTGGTAATATGTAAAAGGGATTTTGGGTGGAAGAAAATAAGTTTTTTTGCATGTTGATAATATTGTTTTGATGAACCATAATAATGTGATGTGCGTGGGAAACAACGCACATTGCACTAGATAGTTTGTTGTGTACACAGAATTGATCTGCATCTGAAATATTGATCAGGAGGTGAATTTGGGAGTGCATGTTGGGCGGATTTTCTGTCAGATTTATAACAAGTTTAGCCATTCTTAAAATAATGTATCCACCGGTCCGAGAAGTCACTATTGCAAATCAATATCCAGTAATTAATATCTCCGTTCTGTCAACTTGTAACACTCAATTAGCTCTGCTTTGAAATAATGTAATGATGCGAAGGAGGATAGGGGACCTAAATAAGATGATGAATAGGTGCTGCAGATGGATTGCAAGCTCATTTTTTTCTCCGAGAGCTGATTCATCCAATTCAAGTGGCTGTGTGTGATATCTGGGGATTTCACTGCGGGGGGAAGGGAAAAAATTAAAGTGGGGGCATTATGCTAAATTGATGTCCCAATCTTTTAGTTTATGTTATGTTTCTTCATGCCTGTACTATCTGTTCGAATTTCTTTTTCTTTTTGGATTATTATATATTATTATTATTATTATTATTAGCACAGCTTGTTAATCTGTGTGTGGTGCTTAGTTATTGTTTCCTGTCTTCAGTATCATATAGGAAGGGGGCCATATAAGTGCTTCCATGAAACCGAAGTTATATCATCTTTTGGAACAAAGGTCAAGTTCTTGGTAAGTACTCTTATTTTAATATCTCCCGTTTTCCAAGTCGTCGGAAAAATGACACTGCAAGATCTCATTGTTGCTTGTGATATTAGTTCATTCCTTGTGGTTGACTGTTGTAGATTTCAGTATTGTATGCATGTAGATAACCTATGCAGTTTTCATAACTTTAACATGCTTTTTCTTTTGAGCTTCACTGTATCAATTACGACTTGGGACAAACAGGAGAAACCACTCCAGAAATTTATGCTTGGGTTATATTGTCAATTTTTCATTTAATTCTATTCATTTCACCTATTAGAAGGTTGGACTTGGTTCGCTTTCACCCTTTCCATGAATAAAATTGACAGGTTTTTATCATAAATAAGAAATACCTTCGAACGTGATAGTGTGCTTTGCATATCTGTTTATTCAATGTATATGTATTGTGTACTGCAAAAGTTGCTGGTGACATTGGTAGTTGTTGAGCCCACAATTGATAGGAACATGATTAGTCATTTGCCCTGTCTTTCATCCCAAATTTTGTCATAGCTAATCTCATTTTCTGCATAGATTTGATCAGTTCAAGGTACTATGGTTATTGCCTGGCACGATCTCAAAGCATGCTACTACTAATCCACTTTAATCTCTTCTAAATGGCGTAATTGTGTGGCAAATATGTTTGTTGGTTAATAAAGATTGTGGGATTGGCATTCACTTATTCAGATGGTTGCGCTTATGGTTGAAGCCTTGTAAGTTTGACATTTTTTTATAAGTTTGATATGTTGCCATTAAAAAGAAGCACCTATAACAAGATTATTAATGCTGCAAACTGTGCTAGTGTCTCTTGATTTTTATCTTTTTTTGAAGATTAACATCCTAGTGCCGATGCTTTTGTAAAAGGCCTGTAACATAGGTGTTTAGGATGTGGTTGGAAGATTTTTGAAATGACTTGATCGATTTGTTGCTACTTGCTAGGATGTATGAAGAAAGTGGTCTTGCTTATAAGGATCATAGCCAAGAATGAGTGATGAGATCAGCTTGCAGGCAACGAATCATTGTAGTCAATCTCGATTAGAAAGGCTTGATTTTGATTTGGTTGCAGAGGCTAAACCGAGATATCAGGAGTCTAATTTTCCGTAACCACATTTTCTAAGATGCCCTCTATTTTTAATGATTTAGTAGGGAAAACAAGAATTCTTCCTCATCTAAGTAACATTTTTTAAACTTTTCATCAAAGTGAAACACACACCTTGTCAAAATGCTGAGAATTCACAATAAGAGCAAATGTAGCATTTGGAGCCTTGGTGTACTTGTGATGACTGATTCGTGACAGTTGAATGCCTCACAGCTATTGTGTTTTACACAGTCTGGGGGCATGTTTATGCTGGAAAAAGGGGTTACAGGTCCAAAGGAAAGGATGATGTAGGGATCTTGGATATTGATGGAGAAGTGGAAAACCATTCGTGGGAATGAAAAAGAAACATTTGCGAAAAACAAGGGCATTATAGTCATGATGGCCTAAACTTATGTTTAGGTTCCGTCGTTGATTTCTTTTACCTCATCTTTGAGTCAATAGCTATAAAAAAGTAATCGAGTGGGTGTGATCCTGCTATGGTTGAACCACAATCTTTATTTATTTTCGACAGGAGTCATGGAAACAACCTATTGTAGAAAGATGAACAAGATAAGGCTTGTATACAATAGAACCAAAGTGGTTTTACTCTTTTCCCAGCCCTACATAGAAGAGGCTTATGCATTGAGCTGCCCTTATTTTTGCAACTATTTTACTCAAGATAAGGTGAAAGAGAAGGCAACACGACTCCAACATAAAGGAGGAATAGGGATCCTCCAAAAGGCAATCAAGACACCCCATTCTGAGGTCTCTAGAGATAACAAAATAGGAAAGAGTGAGAAGCATCACTATGGGTAGATATTACCACAAAATAAAGCTCTTAGCCACCTGTTATAAGTTATTGAAACCTTTGAGGGCACTTCATTGGCCAACCTGCAACAATTGCGAGGAATTGGAAGATACACATTGAACCTCCAGGAGTGGAGTGATGATTCTGGTCTGGTGCATCTTTGACATTAGCTCTGACCTACCCTAGGCATGGGTTGAGGGGAAACTCTGCTGGTTCAAATTGTAGGGAACACTATTGTGGTGGACCCGTGGGTGGGCAGCTGAGAATTGATTGAAGGCCCCGAGGAGGCAAGGCGGTCGTCTGGGATAGAATACCCGTTGAGGGAGTTCCTGCTATCTCCTTTTTCTAGAGAGAGGTTGGACGTTCACTCTCAATAAAGGGGGCTGTCTTATGAGGAATTCTTGGTTTTTTTCTGAATTTACTTTGTAACATCCAATATGCTTACTGTAACATACTTGTTATGCTTATGCACACTTACGAATTGATGTTTCTTTGATTATCTTCTCTTTTTCATGCAGCAGATATTTTGTTATACCTTTGTCGAAAGGAAGTGGCTATGTGACCATGTTCGCACAAGGTTAGGTTACTGGCTACTTTTCAGTTTTCAATGCTCATTATGCTCGCAAGTTGCTTGCGACCGGTAGCCTAACAAAATAATTTTGTTGTTGTATACTTGTAAATGTAATAGGTTTGTAATACCTTTTGGTGATAAATGGTGAAGTTTTTGGGCATACACCTATACGGTGCATGCCCTTTTTTCTTTCAAAAAGAATAATTTTGTTGTTGTTTGTGCACCTGTATTACATGAATTGCGATGATTAGTGGAAACCGACCTCTGATAGCTCTCCCCTCCATGTTAGTGGCTCACCTATGCATATAGTTTAATGGGAGATTGCAGCTTTATTGGAGCTTCAATAAATTATTTAAAAATATTAGTGGTGTTTTTTATGTTCTTTTAAAAATGAAATTCGTTTAACTTCAGAGCATTTGGTTCGTTTCTGATAGAATGGGACCTCGAGTTTCACGAGGACAGATTGACATTTTTCTTTGACGGCGAAGTTTCAATGTTGCAGTTCAGATGCCACACATTCTCATTACAGGCCTTGAGGATTACAAGGCAAGGGGGACCCAGTCAAGCCCCTACATGACCGTCACGTACTACAAAGAGTTTGCTGAAAGCAAGGATCTCGTGCTCATTCGTGGGGACGTGGTATTTGCAAGTAAGCTCAGTGACTCCGAAGCAAGTTGGCTGATAGAAACTACCCAGACTTTCTATCTGAATGATACTAGGTACACTCTGGTTGAGCGGTTCAACAAACAAACCCGTGATTTTGAATTCAAGGATGTCCTGAGAGCATTGGATATGTCAACTGGGTGATGCAAACTACTCAGCCTCAGATATAAAGGCGATGGTTGGCTTTCAGGCTGCAGCAGGTCCATATATCAACTGACAACAGGTTGACCTCGACATTCTGATTGTTGTTGATTTGTAATAATTAAATTAATGCGAGTGTTTTTATCAGGAAACTGAGCGTTTTTCCCCATCCGGTGCAAATAATGTTTTACTTCAAATAGATTGATTTTACTGTTGGTGAACAATATTTCTATTGTTTTGTTTGCAAGCCTCGACTATATGTAGGTGCTCATTGTGTTTCTTTGTATGGATGGCTTGTTAAGATTAGATGCATGGCCTGCTAGGATTGGATTCTTATTAGGGACTTGTTTAGGCTTACTATCTTTTCTTTTTCAAGTCGAGCTTTGGAGAAGTCCCTTAGTTGATCAGGTAGACAAAGATATGCTCATTTACTGCGTTGTTCTCTGTTATATTATAGATTATAATATACTACATTTCTCTCTTTCTTTCTTGGAAGGAAGGACAGTTCATTGTCAATTAATCCAGGTTCAACAACTCAGCTACTTTCTACAGGAAACCCAAGGTCATCTGACGGTTGCAATTGCTCACTTTAGTAACAAGGAGTAAACCGCAAATGTAGGTAGATGAAATGAGTAGATTATTCTGCTTTCATTTGTCCCTTTTTGTTTTCCTTTGCGCAATGCTTCAGACTCCGTTGATGGTAACGAGGGTGCCTCCACGTTGATGATTTGATCATGATCCCCCTCAATGTCTTCTCTGATCGATGATTTGATCATGATCCCCTACTCGGTTGAGGGTGATTAGTATGTGTATGCTCCCTTGAGCAATGTTTCAGACTCCGTCAACGATGATGAGGATGACCCCCCCCCCCTCAGGTTAGGACGAAAGCCCCGTTTCCCCCTCTCTCCTCAACCACCTTAGGAGCCTGTACACTCTACCTATCCCTTTCATTGACGTTGCAATTGATTGTTCTCTCTTTCAATCATCACAATATTTCTCTCTGCACTCTTCATCTCTCTCTCTCCCAAATGAACGGAAAATTTACACCATCACATCTTAGCATTCAATAATTATGAAATAATTAAAATCTAGTCATTTTTCTGAACTAGAATACAATTGCATGATCCAATACACCGGACCCTTCCAACAATAAGCCTATCATTCAAACATTAAAACAAACATGCATATCACTCACCACTTTACCCCATAAAAAGGGATTCCCCTTACTAGGTTACCCTACCTTTGTTGATAAGTATGCCCTTTAGTTAGCCTTCCAATACCTACCTTGCATGGGTTGAACAACATTGAGGTCCTGTTTGTTTGGAGAATAAGGCCCGGAATAAGGGGTCAATTCTTCGCTAGCACGATTTTCAAGAGTACGGTTATTCCCATCCACACCCCATTATTTCACCTTATTCCACCCTTATTTATATCTCTATTCCACCTTACCCACCATTATTCCACCTTATTGTTCTTATTCTTATCTTTTCAGCCGAACAAAGAATAGACCTTCGTTCTCCTTATTCCTGCTTATTATCAAATCGAATGCTCCTTGAGAGAAAAGTAGCCATTAGCCATAACCCATCCATCAACCTTCAGATCGGTGGCGGATCCAATATTACATACTAGGTGGGGCACAATAATAAATAATAATAATAAATAAGTAAGATTGCAATATTAAAAAAAATAAATCAATATAAACATTCTAGTGCAAAAATATATTTAAAGAGATGTTCTATATGTAAAATAAATTTTAAAAATACATATCTATAGCTAAAGTTGATCGCCTCTATGTTTCATATTTTGAAAGAAATTCATAATATCATCATCTGCAATAGAATAAAAAATCTCTTTCAATATATGAGAGTAAAGCATCATTCCTCCATTCATCTTCATTCAATTGCGCAACCAAATCGTGACAATAGTCATTGCTGGAAATGCTCTTTCAACACCAGGGGTTGCAACCGGTAATGTCAACGCCAATACCAACTTAATCAATAAATACATCGGTGGATAAACATATTTTTTTAGTTTTTTTCCATTTTTCTGCAAGCTCTGCCAAAAAAATAACATCAGGAATTCGATATCCTGCTTTACATCTTTAATGAATGTTGGCATTTCATTTTGAAAAATCAATAAATATGATAAATTCATCGAATATCAAATGCTGCAAATGAAACTTTCAAACCTAAACATGTCATATAAAGAAGTTTTGTGTTAACTTCAATGAAGTGATCAATTGGTTGTAAATTGACGATTGTATAAAAAAACTTAAATACGATAATGATGCGGAACTATAAATTTATCAACATTACGTCTCGATCGTCCTGCAACCACATATGTACAAATCATCCTCATTTGAAACATCGGCATAATTTTTCTTAGAAAAAACTATTTCCATTAATGAAGTCCACCCATCATCTCTCATCTCCTACAAACATTGTTTTGCTATAGACACCAGTGAGATTGCATTGATACTATTTTGATCATTCCACTGAAGTGATTGTCTACGTGCATATGTAGCACCCAAAACATCGACTATTAAGTGGAAGAAACAAGATTTTCAAAATCTTACTGCTGGCGCAAATATTCAAGTGATTGACTCTATATGTTTACTTCAATTCATATTTTCTCTTAAAAGCTCCAACATTGTAATCATGGATGGATATAAGTTAATCAAATTTATTAAACTCTTGTAATGGGAACCCCAATGTGTGTCACATGGACATGAGAAATTATTCTTTATTTACTCATGTTCCCATTTCAAGTTCACCCAAATCAAGTATTCTGATAGTTTTTGCTTTTCTAAGTAATTCAATTTCTTACATGAAGTGGTAAATAAACTAGAGAGTCTTGATACAATGGTAAAAAAACATATCAAGAAGATCATGTATTCTAGCAACTACAACTATTGTCCATTGAAGATGATGCGCAAAGCAATACATATAATAAATAGAACAATTCTCCTTTAATATACATCTTTTTATCCATTGAATTCACTTTGCATGTCACTTGCTCCATCAAACCTAAACTATGAAGTCCCGAAACGCTTAAACTACTTCTTGCAAACACTTCATCAATTGGCTTTTTTAGTGCCACATCACTAGTTCTACCAACATGTACCAACTCGAGAAATCTCTTAACTATTGACCATTTGAATTCATAAATCTTAAAACAATAGCCATTTATTCTTTATTTGATACATCTCGAGAATCATCATGTAAGAAAGTAAAAAAAATCTCCAAGTTATTTAAGAATGGCATTCCTTATTTCAAAAGCACAAACCCTCGTTACATTTTTTCCATCTTAGGAGAAATGAGTTTTTTTCAAGAGCATTTTCTAGTGCAACGTCATTCATATCAAAGCTAACTTTTGAAAAAGTGTTAAGTATTGTCAAGAAATTACCATTATTAGATGACTCCTCAGATTCATTATGTCCTCAAAATGCCAATCCTTGAGAAAGTAAGAATTGGATAACATTGAGAGTTGCAAAAAGACATGTTCGGTACTTTCTCCTAATACAATCGTCATGGGTACTTTCTTCTAATACAATCGTCATGCATAATTAATGCAAATCTCAATATTTTGAGCTTGCTTCATAAGATTCTCACATTTTCTTGAATCTCAAGCCAAATTATGAGCACTATTATGACCTCTAACATGTTTATCAAACTCAATTTTATCTTTTCAATTATTTATCGTTTGGAAATAAATGTATCACTACCACCTTGACCCACGTAATTTATCTTGAAGAAATAACAATATCGATAAAACCTGCATATTTTACCACATTATATTTCCACCATTTAGGATATCTTTGATACTGTGCAGAATTGAATTTTCTTTCCTTCTTTTCAGTTTTCTTAAATGAAAATGCATGATTAATTGGTTGAGATAGCTGTATTTATATATATGCTCTTCGAACGTCATCTTAAATATTAGGATGATAAGATGAGATCGGCATATGCAATCCATGGTCAGAAGACAACTTGAAGATGTTCAATTCTACACGACGAGGTTTTCCACTTGATTCTCTCACTTTGTTTATATTTAATGATCACATAGTTGCCTCATTTAAGGAAATTAGATAAACTATTGAGATGTGAACTTTCTTATAAGAAATTTTCCCATTCTTGTATGTAACATGAAATAACTAAATTAATGGCATTATAAAAAGGATATAATGGGACTATCCCCACTCTTATTTTTTTATTTCAATAAGTATAATATGAAAACACCTACAGGGGATTTAGTCAACTATATGACAACATGATGTTATTTAAATTTATGTGAAACAAATATTCCTAATACATCCATCTAAAATGGATCAATTTCAGCAATTCAAAGACCGTTAAAATTTGACAGCCTTGATGGATGAGATAGAAGTCTCGAATGAGAACATGGTGTTATATAGTGTAACGTCCCAGGCTTAGGTCTCGGGTCCATTATCGATGAAAACTAGCCCTGACAACTTGTTGGATACGGACCCAGATGGATCCGTTGACAACCACCCAAAATGCTTAAGCCCAAGTTGTCAAGTAGTAATCCCCATCACTTATAAACCACACCCACACTTCGTGAGTTTTAGATGTGGCACTATGTTTGATGGGATGAGTGTCACAACCTCCCCACTTATATTCGCAACATCCTCGTTGCGACATGGCCCATCACTTATTCCCAATGACAGTGGATGCACGCTCCGAGTAGCCATTTCCCCTATCTCTTTGCAGGGTGGCCCCGCCTCTCAGGTAGCCATTTCCGCTATCAGAAGGAAATTGGCTCTGATACCATTTGTAACGACCCAAGCTTAAGTCCCCAGTCCGTTATCGAGGAAAACTGGCCCTGACAACTTGTTGGGTTCGGGCCCAGATGGACCCGTTGACAACCACCACAGTGGCGACTGCACGCTCTGGGTAACCATTTCCTCCTATCTCTTTGTAGGGGTGGCTCCACCCTTTCCATTATCAGAGGGAACCCGCTCTGATACCATTTGTAACGTTCGGGCTTAGGTCTCTGGTCTGTTATCGAGGAAAACTGACCCTGACAACTTTTGGGTTCAGACTCGGATAGATCCGTTGACAATCATCCAAAATGCTTAAGCCCAAGTTGTCAAGTAGTAATCCCCACTACTTATAACACACTCTCACACTTTGTGAGTTTTAGATGTGGGACTATATTTTGGGGGTATGGGTGTTACATATAGTGATCTAAATACCTCCAAGTATTTTTTTTATATGGGTTTGTTGGGGCTACCTATACGGGGAGCCAATTTTACTACCCCTACAATATTATATGTAATATATTGCACCAAAATACAACTATTGGATTGCATGTCTTGTACGTTATTAGATGATTTCTATATTATACATCATATCTAAAAATTTGATGTAGTACATGAAATTAATATATTAAATGCTAATGGAATGTAGGATCTAGTTATATATGTATATAGAATCAACAATATAAATCACTCCATATAAGAAGGGTTAAAGGAGGCTACTTCCTGGTTGTAGCCAATTGGCTATTTCCACCTTTATTTTTCCCTATTTTTTTATTTTTTAGAAAATAAAAATATGTAAATTCATATTTTATCCCCCCAACATGTCATTCCAATTTCGTCAGAAATAGAGACTCACATGCCCTCCATCTGAAGGGGGTCAATTTCAGCAATTCTGAGACCGTTAAAATTTGACAGTCTTGATGGAGGGGATAGAAGTCTTGAATTAAGTTGAATTTTGAATGACACCGTGGTGACATATTGTGATCAAAATTCCAATAGGTTTCATTTCAGAAAAATAAAAAAATACAGGGAAAAAGGGGTGGGAGCATGTAAGTTGGCTATAACTAGGGAGCATACACCCTTTTTCCATATAAGAAACATAACATATTCTATAATAGCAATCCCTAGTACACATATCTAAAGCGTGTTATCTAAAGTATTGGGCAATTATTTACTCCAATGGCCTAATGGCCCATTTAAGACCTTTAGTTAGATGGAGCAGTTAATACACAATAGTGCAATTCGTTTCTTTTGCTAAAAATATATAGTTTCAAAATTTTGTTATATCATCTAATAAAATCATGTCCATAAATTGTAGACATAGTCGACTAAAAATTGTGTATATATCATCAACCTTTTGATGTTTATCTTCTATATGAAGTTATGAAGTACGGAAATATTATTACCTGTGCTTGGAGATCTGGAGAGAGTGACCCAGTTGTGCCGCGATGACGAACCGTGCGCACAACGCGTCCACATGGGATCGGGAGGGAGAGGTGAGTTTGCGAGCGAGCCGGGGTACCAAAACATGCTCCTAATCCTTGTCGTAGCAAGTCTGAGACTCGAGAGAGAGGTGATGTCGCGAGGGAGCCGGGGGTGCCCAGTGTCAAAAAATACTCCTAGTCCTTGCGTGGCACATCCAGAACTTGAGCGGGGGCTGGGGGCGGTACCTCCGCATGGGAGGGGACTCTGGGGAGGTGCAACGACCGAGTAGAGGGAATGTGTGGGAGGCGAGTCGGGTCCGAGAGGGATGGAGGGCATGGACATAATGAACTGCAGTTTCAATTCCCACTTCTCGAGAAATTAGATTTTTTGTTTTTTTTAATTTTTAACGAGTCAAAATAGTAATAAGTTAAGAAGTTAGGGAAGTCACGTGCCCCCCACACCCAATATGTGTATCTGCCACTTCTTCAGTCCCAACAACTCCGAGCTCTTGATTATCTACTCTCACTCTGATCTCATGATTAGTTAGCCTTCCTCAGATCCTTTCCTTGGGCGAGTTCTTATTCGTCTTCTATTCAAAGATAAGAAGAGTGTGCACTCACTCATATTCCGTCTGCTCTCAATTAAACACACGATTGAAGGGACTACATACATCATTACAAAGGTATATACGTAGCCATCATCAACATCTTACTGATCAAGAAGAAAGACCAAGGAGCACCTCTTCCGGTTTTTAAATACTACAAGGCAAGAGTCGCAATCCGCATGCGATGATAGTTTCGTGTTATTTACATTGCCGCCCGCGGTCATTTTACTTGGAATCTTTCGAACATTTGGCTTGGATCTAAGAGGTGTCGAACGACGGCACGTGCGGAGACGAAGAGATCTCCTTCTTTAACTGAGGGCATATCGCAAATATTGCGCATTGAACAACACATAGTTGATTACAGTCAAACCTCTCTAATGCAAGATTAGCCAATCCTCTTATTGGTTTTGCACTTTTTGATTATCAGATTACAGGTTAAATTGCATATTCTTCCCCCAATATAAAGCGTGGGCCACGGTCATAGACTCAAAGCAACTGCGCTTGAGCTACGGGGAACTCTCAGTTAGTCCCACATCGCTACCCGCAGAGATCGGACGGATGCAGACGGCTATAGATAGAGGCGGAAGGCTACGAATCAATTCATACCTTTCTCGGCCTTTTGGCTAAGATCAAGTGTAGTATCTGTTCTTATCAGTTTAATATCTGATACGTGGGCCATAGGTCCACATGATATTAAATTAATTTTTGTTAGGGGGAGGATCCACCACGGTAGCTTGCTGCTGGGGTCCTCGCGCGTCGCCCTTGCGTTGCACTGCTGCTTGGGACTGGCGCACCCCACCAAATCTTTTGAAAAATTTATTAGTACATATTTATTATTGAGGTTTTATGTATCTCTGCGGTAAATTTACCATTATATATGGTAATCGTAATAGTATCCATAATTGGAAGGAAAAAAAAATTCAAATTTTTGAAGTTTTTAATTTGAATGTACTGCTATTGGTATTTTATTTTTGGGATTTAGTAATTATGTATAATCTTGCATAATCACGAATTACATGAGAATTCTTGAGTAATAACTCTTACAAGATGTAATCTTGTGTTATATTTCATTTGGATATGGATATCTGTTGTATTTAATGTTGGAGTATAAAGTCGTGTGCGCCCATTGTGTTCTAGCAGGGTAAATGGATCCTGGAGGAGATCCATTTACCCCACACAGTTGTTTAGTCCCACATCGTCCAGTGGTGGGACTCGGAGGCTCTGGAGAGGCTATATAAGGAGCCCCAGACCTCCTGTACTCATTGAGAGAAAGTCAATAGAATATCCGCCCCTTAGAGGGCTTCTCCCGTGGTTTCATCCCGCTCCTCACGGAGTAGGGTTCCACGTAAAAATCCCGCTGTTCTTCTTTGTTTATTCTTTTTCCATGTTTACACTTCCGCTTCCGATTTTCTAACATGGTATCAGAGCGGGTCGATTCTCGAGGTTTTCATGTTCTTAGTCTTCTTCGAGATTCGATTTTTACTGTGAAGATTATTTTGAGAAGATAATTATATTCAGTTCTAGGGTTTCGTAGAAAACCCTAATCATGCTTCAAAGCGAAGATGGTATTTCTCTCTCGGATCTTCTCAACGAGATCTCCAGGCCGATGGCAACGATCTGCAGTATCCAGGCTATGGTCACGTAGACAACAATCTCCACTTCGAAGGAGATCTCACCCCTTCTTCGCGGTGCCCATCCTCATTTTCCAGACACAAACATCATCAGGCGCATCTCCAGAAGAGAGCCCTCGCGCAGGCATCAGGGTCCAACTGGGAACCCTAACGGCGGCTTCTCTCATCACCTACGGCAAAGGCGCCGCCATCAGATCCAGGTGGAGGAGCTGCATCTTCTCCAGAGCTCACGCTCCTCCCTGCGCCTCTCTCCTACGAAGTCGCTGACGGCGGCATCAGCCCTGCACAGCCCAGTCGTACCCCTTGACGCATCTTCTTCACTCGCACATGATCCAACGGCGGCAGCCACCTGCACAGGGGCGCGCCCTTCTCTTCCAACAATCCCAGACGAAGGAGCCTTAGTCATGCTCCTTCCAGGCCGTGGCGGCGACCCCCGCTATGCCATGGCGACATCGTGCCCTTCCCTTCGAATCGGCGGCGGCTGTACAGGTTCTTCAAAGCGAGCAGACCCATCTCCAAAGTTCCCTCCCCCCAGGCGCGCCGCTCCAGATCTCCTCCTCGTGCCTCCTCGCCCTGACGGCGTCCTCCAGACGCCATCTTCTCGCTGGCGGCGCCGGCGTGCTCCAGTGGCGTCGCGCGAAGAACTCCCAATGGGGGCGGCGACGTCTTATTAAGTTACGGGCTCCTGTGAACCCTAGGGTTGCCCCTCCCTTTTGGCCCAAGTTATTTTTTTTTTTAAAAAAAGGGTCCTTTGCTGCGTTGTAACGGCCCAAGTAAGTGAGTTGTAACCAAAAGAAAGGGGTGGGGCAGTGTCAGGTTTAAAAAAAAAAGAGAAAAAAAAAGAAGGGGGGGGGGGGGGGCAAGCCGCAGATTGGGCCTAGTTGGCTTAAAAAAAATGGAAGAGTTTCGGTTATCAAAAAAAAAAGGGTGAAAAAAAAGGCGCGTACAAGAAAAGAGCCGTACGCAAATAAAAAAAATTGTTTTGAGAAAGTCGTAAAAAAAATGTTTCAAAAAAAAAATATTGAAGGCTTTAAAAAAATGAAAAAAATGAAAAAAAATGAATGAAAAGCCGCAAGGATTTGTTTTTGTCGAGATTATCCATGTCGTGTATACCCTCAATCTCTTTGTCTTCTCCCAACTTGGTCGATCCATGTTTTCTGACAAGTATGGGAGAAAGGGGGAGTATATGTAGAGTCACAGGTCTGTTCATGATCCAGATTCAGATACAGATGCCAGTCTCCAGACCATTCAGAATTTCCAGACTCTACAAGTTTTTCAGATGAAGTTTTTCAGATGCGCAAGTTTCAGACTCGACGTTCAGATTCCGAGTCCACAGTGTGATGCGCAGGTTCAGACTCGACATCAGAGAGTTTCCGAGTCCAGTTTCAGACACGCACAAGTGTGCGGTCATTGTCAGATGTGCATAAGTTGCCATCTTTGTCAGAGGTCCCCATCATTCTTCTAGTTGTCAGGCCAGAGTTTTCATGTGAGCCATAGGGACTCCAGAGTAGAGGACCATTCCCTATGCAGTGTTGGCAAGGGTTTTCATGTGGTATCATAGGTACACCAGAGCAGTGCACCATTCTCTGAGCCAGATGGGAGAGACCCAGTTCTCCGACGAGGAGACTTCAGGCGCAAGTTCAGACTCGATGGTCAGATTCCGAGTCTTCGGTTGACTCACACTCCAGCCCGTTCGTCCTCCTCACCTGCACGGCATGAGAAGCAACGTCCTCGACTGCAGCATGTGCGCGTTGGGTTGATATTGTCCGTAGTGTCTTGTAGCGTTGAGTTGAGTTTCTGTCTGTTTGTCCAAGCTGAGCATTGCATGCTCCAGCTTGAGGGGGAGTGTTGGAGTATAAAGTCGTGTGCGCCCATTGTGTTGTAGCAGGGTAAATGGATCCTGGAGGAGATCCATTTACCCCACACAGTTGTTTAGTCCCACATCGTCCAGTGGTGGGACTCGGAGGCTCTGGAGAGGCTATATAAGGAGCCCCAGACCTCCTGTACTCATTGAGAAAGTTCAATAGAATATCCGCCCCTTAGAGGGCTTCTCCCGTGGTTTCATCCCGCTCCTCACGGAGTAGGGTTCCACGTAAAAATCCCGCTGTTCTTCTTTGTTTATTCTTTTTCCATGTTTACACTTCCGCTTCCGATTTTCTAACATTTAACCCTTCTCGTTAAAGACAAAAATGCCCCTAAGCTCATTCTTACTTGCAATAGCATGCCACCGAGTTCCTCCTGAAACCCCCTCCCTCCGGAAGCTCGTGCCACCCTCCCTCCGGAAGCTCGTGCCACCGAACTCCTCGCCCATCCCGACGCCCAGCTCCTCGCCCACCCGCGCCCATCTGCTCCTCCCCTGCTCGAACCCCTACCGGGCCACCCTGGCGTTGAGCTCCTTTCCTCGAAGCCACACCCCCCTCTCCCTGCAGCTCGAAGCCCCCCCTCTCGCTCGCAGCTCCCCTGCTCGAAGCCCGCACCCAACTCCTCGCCCACCATTGTCTTGAAGAAAATTATTTAGAATAGATCGTTGAACCAATGATTTTGTTCAATTGATTCAACCGACGGTCCAACTCTATTTTGATTGATTTTTACATTCTGAATAAAAAACAAGTAGTTGAACCATTTTTCTTCCGTTTCTTGGTTTAACTGGTTCAATTCGTTTTTAAAATCTTGGTAGCAAAAGTAGTCTCAAATTTGCCCTGAGCTTCCCAGTAAAAATATTATATTATACTTGTGTAAATAAAGTTTCTTGATGAACTACTTTCCTATCCAAATATTGAATTTGGAAGAAAATGTCAAGTCATTGAAATATCACGATATTTTCTCAGGATTCTCTTCAAATATTGAAAAATTTTATGTAATTTAATTAAACTTCTAATATTACTTAAAAGATTTTTTTTAGATACAGGGTGGTGGTTGAACCAACCAATTGGTCTTGGTGGTTGAGCAGTAACTCCCCCATACTACAGACCAAGGTTCGAATCCTCCAAACGCCCCATTATACCAGAAAAAAAGGTACTGTAGGGGAAAGTAAGGGAATATTACTTAAAAGATGTGCTGAATCTTTGTGTCGGGGTTTATGCAGTCTAACTTCATGGGTTCTCCTACTTTACATGAGATACAAACTAAGTATATGATACAGTCAAGGAACAAGTGCTGGTGCATCTTAATCAGGATTTCAAATTCTCGCGACAACACCATGATAGGATAATCAAGAGCAAATCCTCGCAACAACTGCCTTCTCGCAACCTTGATGAGGACAAAATCTTCCTGCAGACAAAATGAAGAAATCGTCCAAATACCGTGTTACCCTAAGCCCAAGCATGGAAAACTAAATGATCCCTACTGCCTGGTTGAGCTATGGGACTTGCGACTTTTTTCCCGTAGGAATCAATACAGAAAATAGTACTCGATACTGATTAAACAAACACATATGGAATGTACTTGATAATTGATATCTAAGAGCATGATTATTCACACGTTTACACAAACAAACGTAGAAGCGATCTGAGTGTACAACTGTCTACATGAATGCCTTGATATTCAATCAGATGCGCTCGGTAAAGGATCTAATCTGGTGGATCTAGTCGCGGGCAGGCAAACAAAATGCGGAGATCTGCAACATCTATGTGTAATGATGGTAGAGCAATGACAGCGATATTTCACACAACACCAATGAAGGCGTACACTGTTATAAGGCAGAAAATGTGGATGCGATCATACAAAAACAGTTAGCGCAGAAAACGTGCTATAGTAGTTCGGAAGAAGAGGCTCGTTGTCACCATGTTCAAGGACAATCAGATGCGCTCTTAACGCCGTCGATACATGAAGCAGGTGTTTTAGGACCAACCACAGATCTCAGCTATAGCAATTCCCTTTTCGAAATCGATGAGGATAGATTATGCAAAGAATGTATTTCACGTAGCAGGAATAACGTACATGCAGCCTTGTCTTGGATTAACCATCCAAAGGTAGAGAAGCCCTACAAAGAATGCAAGGATACGTCAAGGAGTAAGAACCATCCAGCTAAAGAACATAACCATATTCTTTGGAAGCTATTGGTATCATGACATTGCCATAAAAAACAGCCAGTTCCAATTGATGGAAATGTCAGATTCAAATAAATCGTCGAGCATACAGAGCAAGGGGATGGAAATTAGACGGAAAAAACATGTTAACTATATAAATTGTCCACTTTCAATATATTTGCGCATTTTATCAGGGATTTCCACACCAATTATAAGCGGGCACCAATTAAACAAAAAAGATTTAGGTTTGTTCTGATAAATCACGGCCAAGTATGTCAGCTAAAAAAGTGTCATCTATATGTCATAAAACCTGATGATGCGGGAACGGTAATATTTCTCCAGTACAACACAAAAATAAGCACACATCATCCACAAGTCGAGCATACATGGGATAATAACAATATGATTTCTACGTTGGGCATACAAGGGAAAAAAAGAAGTAAAGGAACATAAACATTTTCAAAACCATTCAAGAAAAAGACTTTCACGAAACAGCCGTATATAAGATGCATCTGCCCGGTTTACAACGCTCATCTGCACAAAGTAGCAAACCCCAGACTTGGATGTATAAGATCCAACTGTTATATGATTCTTCTCATTCTGAAGTATGCAACATGAATAGTGTATCCCTTTGGGGTAGCATTTTAAGGTTTCTCTAAATACACAATGGCAAAGCTGAAGAAAAAGTCAAATGGTGACAAACTTGTAAAGATTCTATGCTCCAATATTTATGAACCAAATTGTGATCCTAGCACAGTTCTTTTGAAGAATGTCTTTAGTGGGTAATTGGATCTTTCCAGGATCCACTTACCACACCTTCATGTTTAGTCTCACAACATGTAGTTGGAGGGACTTTTGTTGTCTTGGTATGGCTATATAAAAAGCTCCAGTCCCATTGTAACTGTTGAGAAAGTAGATAGAAGAATCAGCCCTTAGTGGCGTTCTACCACGTTTTCATCCCGCTCTTTAGATAGTATGTTCCACATAAAATCAAAGTGTAATTATCTTCTTCTTTTTATTATTTTTTGATTCCTCATTTCATCTCTCTACACTAACAATAGTGGCGAAGCCGAAATCCAAGCAAGATGAACCCCCCCAAACCACCACACACACACAAGTACACAACCCCCTCCTTTGGGTACCACCACTAGGTGACATACAGATTATACTATATATACTAAACCGTCTCTCTGTGAGCCATTGGCGTTACCAAAGAGAGAAATGTGGAGATCGTTAGCAGAAATTTTGAGTATGTAGATGAAGAGGTAAGGTACATCAAGATAATTCAAGGAAAAAATGTTGGCCTTAGCATCCAAGCTTACCTCAAACCTTACCCAATGTATGCCAACAGGACCTCCACTTAGGACCTGTTTGGTTGCTGGGTTGGGTTGGTTTGGGATGGGTTACCCCTATGAATAGTAAACTGTGAGGAGGGTTGGGAGAGTTGGAAGGAGTGGTACACCGGTATACCCCAACCCAACCCAGTAACCAAACATGCCCATAGGGAAGGTTTTGGATGTCCTTAAGGGGTCAAAGAAGCGGGACTCTGGAATTCTATCAGCAAGGGACGGGGATGGAGGAGCCTTTTGATGTGATAAGGACTAATCTGGATACCAAGGAATTACATGTTTGTGACATCATGTGGAAAATGTTCCACATTTTTACTCATGTCAAGGGAAAACATGGAGGGGTGAATGACGTCTGATACATGTGTACTTCGACTCTCTTTGACTAAAATATGCGCATTACCACTAATCTCTAGTTGTCATCTTCTGACTTCTAAAAAAGGATAAACAGACAGACTGGACATTCAGAGAAATTAACAGGTCTGACTGAATTCTCTGGCTATGGTAAGGTTTCAACTCTGATTATGCAACGTCTCAGGCTTGGGTTCTTGGTTCATTAACAGAGAAAATTGATCATGACAATTTGTTGGGTTCGGAACCAATCGGACCTGTAAACGACCATCCAAAATGCTCAAGTCCTCCACTCTTATAACCCACTCACACTTTGTGGGTTGCCGAACTGGGACTCTTATAACACACTCACACTTTGCGAGTTACCAATGTGGGACTATGTTTGGGTTAGGTTGTTACAACATTCTTCACTTATATTCGCAGCATCCTCGTTGCGACATGGCCCATCACTTATTCCCAGCGATAGTGAAACCTGCACACTTCGGTAGCATTTTCTTCATATCTCTTTGTAAGGGTGGCTCTCCTCTCGGTCTCGGTTAACCCTTTTCACTATCAAATGGAACCCGCTCTAACACCATTTAAAAAATAGGAAGCGGAATGATAAACATAGCATAAGAACAGAAAGAATAAACATGGAAGACCAAGATTTACGTGGAACCCTACTCCCTAAGGAGCGGGATGAAACCACGGGAGAACGCCTCAGAGGGTTGGTATGTCTATTGCACTTTCTCAAAGGATACATGAGGTTTGGGGCTCCTTATATAGCCTCCACATAGCCTCCAAGTCCCACCACTGGTAGATGTGGGACTAAACACATGGATGGGGAAAATGGATCCTGGAGGTATCCATTTACCCATCTACAACTCAATAGGCGCACAACCAAATACTCCAACACCGGTGCGATGGAGTATCGCCCGGACCTTGTGGTTTGGAGCCGCTCGATGCCTGGGAGCATGCTGGGAGTTGGGTCTCTGTCGCAACGAGGTCGGAGGTCAGTAGGGGCTGCGCCGCCAGGTGGTTGCAGGGATCAGTCGTATGCGATGCCCTAGCGGCGATCTGAAGGTCTACCCTGCCGCCTGATGCTTCTGAAGGAGACCTCGCATGTCCGAGGGAAAAAGATGCACGCCGCCGACTCTTTTGCCGTCGTTGAGATATGGGACGCGCTGCTTCTGAAGATGCGGTCTGGGTAACATGGGACCTCCCGTTTGTGAGGATGCGAGGTGGCGACTCCGAGAAATATCGATGGAGTGCCGTCGCGGAATATTGGAGGTTTGCTGCAGCAGGATCTGCGCCTCTGTTTTGTGCGAATTGGAGGTCACGACAGGAGAGCCTGGAGAACTGCTTGAAGAAGATGCGCCAGCTCCCCAATGCCGCCTGAGTTAGGGCTTTCAAACCCAAAGCTGCATGAAATGCATCTGGAGAAGGGGATCACGAGCCAAGGAAGAGATTGGCACCGTCATGGATCTGGCCACAGGTTGCGAGGAGCGTCGATACACTGCCTGGACTTGCTTAGGGCATAAGAAACCTATGTCGACGATTTGGAACTTTAAAGAACAATGTGAGATCTGGAACTTGATGATTTGAATGATACTCTTCCAACTTTAATCAAACAATCGAAAAACTGACTAATCGAATCTCGAAAAAAAATCTCCAAGAACAAATCCTCGAGAATCGAACCCAGTCTGATACCATGTTAGAAAATAGGAAGCGAAAGCGGAATGATTAACAGAGCATAAGAACAGAAAGAATAAACATGGAAGACCAAGATTTACGTGGAACCCTACTCCCTAAGGAGCGGGATGAAACCACAGGAGAACGCCTCAGAGGGCGGGTGTGTCTACTGCACTTTCTCAAAGGATAAAGGAGGTCTGGGGCTCCTTATATAGCCTCCACAGAGCCTCCAAGTCCCACCACTGGTAGATGCGGGGCTAAACACATGGATGGGGAAAATGGATCCTGGAAGTATCCATTTACCCATCTACAACTCAATAGGTACACAACCAAATACTCCAACAATTTTTAAGGTGAGCCCTCCGTCAAGTGCGTCCAGACAGCGCACCCCGAGCCCTCCGTCACATTTCTGTAGAGTGATGTCCTCCCAATTGACAAGATGCATGCCAGACCGCCCCTGGCCGCTCTTGTACCAAAGAAATCTCCGCATCGGCCCTTCAAGCCTCTTCCTAATGCCGGTTGGCAACACCCTCGTTGAGGAGTCGTAAGCAGGCAACACAGATAGCACGGCCTTCAGGAGCACCAGTCTGCCACCCTTAGAGAGGAGCGCTGCCTTCCAACCCGTAAGTCTCCCCTCAACCTTCTCCACCAAGGGCAGCCAGTCAGACAGTTTCGATCTCCCTGTGGAAAGCGGGAGCCCCAATTAGTGAATCGGGAGGCCAGAACGCGCCGTTCCCAACACCGTGCAGCACAGTTCAGCCTCATCGTCGTCGAGAGAGAAAGGCACAAACTTCGATTTAGCTATATTCTGTCGCAGCCCGGACATCTCGCTGAAAAGCTCGAGCACCGCCGCCATTCCCCTGGCTTCCTCAGACCCCCCCTCGATAAAGAAAATGGTGTCATCAGCGTACTGAAGCAGCGAGATCTGCAAATCCCCTTTCGAGAAGCCTCGCGTGAGACCCCCGCGGAGAACCATGCAAGCCAAAACGTCTGCTACTATGATGAAGAGCAAAGGAGCAAGGGGGCACCCCTGCTGCACCCCCCTTTGCGGCTGGAAGAATCCGCCCTCCGGGCGGCCATTCATGAGCACGGCCACAGAAGACGTCGTCACACATCGCCTCATCCAAGTAATCCAGATGGTCGGGAATCATCTCCTGTGTAGCGCCGCCCAAAGGAAGCGCCAGTCCAAAGTGTCAAATGCTTTCGAGAAGTTGACCTTCCAAAGCACGGACTTCGTCCTGCATCTCTTCCAGTCCGCCACAATTTCAGTCGCCGTGACCAAAGAATCGGCAATTTATCTCCCGGGGATGAAGGCCAACTGAAACGGGGAAATTATGTGTTCCAGCACCCTGCTAAGCTTGCTCGCAAAAACCTTGGCAACGATCAAATAAAGGGCATTGGAGATAGTGATAGGCCTAAAGTCCTCAACTCTAGCTGCCCCATCATTCTTTGGGAGCAAAACCACCAAAGCCCTATTTACACGCTCAAACCCTACATTGCAACGGCAGCACTCCTGAACGACCTCAAGAACCTCCCTGCCGATCAGATCCCAAAAATCTCTGTAGAAAGAGACGGGGAAACCATCAGGGTCTGGCGAGCCATCACTGTTAAGATTCCATGCCGCCGTCTTCAGCTCCTCAAGAGTCACAACCAATGTCAAACTGGATGCATGTGCCTCCGAAAGCCGCATCGCTCCCTCGCCAGACCAACGCCAGCGTCTGTCTCCACCCCTCGCAGAGAACTCTCTAAAATGGTTCGCAATAGCATTGCCCAACTCTCTGTTACCTTCCACCTGCACATCATCGACAACCAGAGTCCTGAGTACATTTGACCGCCGCCTCCCGCTAGCAATCCTATGGAAGAAGGCAGTGTTTGCGTCCCCCTATTTGAGCCATCTGTACCTGGATCTCTGCCGCCCTTTTCCTATCCTCTGCATTGATTTTCCTCTGCGCCTCTGTTCGCTGGAAAGACATAATTTTTCATTCAAATAAGTCTCCCTTCAAATTTAACCAATGCAAAGATTACTTCACCACCTCGAAACTATCTCAACCAAGTGAGGTGTAAACCTCAATACTACCTTACTCAGTGTTGTAAAAGTCGCCCGACTGGCCCGACTAGTAGGTCCGACTAGTCTAGTCAGTGGGGTGGCCGACCGAGTACCGACTAATTCCGACTAGGTACACTAATCGACCAATTTTTGTTTAGAGATACCATGTTTTTTTAATGTTTTGCTTTTTTTATAAGCCAACTTATTATAATATGCTCAATGTTTTATATAAATTCAATTACTTCTTTTATTTTAATATGGTAGTATAAAAATGTACAAAATCTATGTAAATATATGTATAAAAATGAGTTATATATTTAAAATAATCATAAAATTCAAAGCCGATTAAAGTCCGACTAAATCCGATTAGTCGTCCGACTGCCGATTAATCCTTAGTCAGTGACCCAACCGACCGAGTACCGACTACCGACTTTTGCAACCTTGACCTTACTACCGCAAAACTGCCTCGATCAACTAAGGCTTATGCCTTGTCACAACAGATCAAGGTTCTTGACTGAGATGGTCTCCAGTTGGGAGAAAAGTGGGATAAGAGGCTTCATAAGGAGGGTAGATTTCTCTAAGACCCATGAGATCCCAAACTCGTCAATGTGAAGATTCCATACATTGTGGTTACCGTAGATGAAGAGTTATGTGACAAATGTGTCCTTTTCCATACCGATTTCTGATCGAATGGAAAGTGGATAGGTAACTCGAAAGGTTTGTTCTCTAGCATTGATTTTCATCTTAGCAAGTGATGTTTTGGCCTCCGAAATGTCTCAAGCCAACAATAGCTGATAGGGGATTATTTTCTAATTTTTCGAGTGATTCTAGCCAATTGTAGATGCAACTACTCTAGTATGCATATGGCATGGTTTTGCTTCATCTAGGGGTCCAAACAGAAGACACGTTGGGTGAGGGCAGTGGTGGAGAATTTTATTGAGGCATCAACCTAATATTAATGTCAAAGGTCCTCTTTTACAGCTTTTGGTATAGATGCCATAGAGCGACGAGGTGATGGAGGATGCTCGATAATGAAAGAGTGCAGTGACATTGACGTACCTAGTTCAGTTGTTAAGGAGCCCTTAGTGCAAAAGAAGACTCTAAGGTTGGAGATTGATGTTGTTCTCTAGGGGCGGTCATATGGTGCTACTGGGATCAATACCTCAACCGTTACTTTGTTCTACATATCTATTTTAAAGTCATATTCAAAGATGGATAATAAATCAAGAGGGTGCAAAGAAAATTATTTTAAAAGCAACTATAGGAGGGAGGGTGCTGATATGCCTTGAATCTTAACGATTTGTTCTGGTGGACCCAGTAGAAGAAACACCGAAACAAATTCTCACCTTAAAAATTGTTGGAATATTTGGTTGTGCGCCCACGAGTTGTAGATGGATAAATGGATGCCTACAGGATCCATTTACCCCCATCCATATATTTAGTCCCACATCTACCAGTGGTGGGACTTGGAGGCTATGTGGAGGCTATATAAGGAGCCCCAGACCTCCTATATCCAAGGTTGTAAAAGTCACTCGACTGGTCCGATTAGTAGGTCCGACTAGTCTAGTCAATGGGACGGCCGACCGAGTACCGACTAATTCCGACTAGGTACACTAGTCGACCAAGTTTTTGCTTGGAGATACCATATTCTTATGTTTTGCTTTTTTTATAAGCAAACTTATTATAATATGCTCAGTACTTTATTTAAATTCAATTACTTTTTTATTTTATTATGATAGTATAAAAATGTACAAAATCTATGTAAAGATATGTATAAAAATGAGTTATATATTTAAAATAATAATAAAATTCAAAGCCGACTAAAGTCCGACTAAATCCGATTAGTCGTTCGACTGCCGATTAATCCTTAGTCAGTGACCCAACCGAACGAGTACCGACTACCGACTTTTGCAACCTTGCCTGTATCAGATGAGAAAATGCAATGCATAACCTGGCCCTTTGAAGCCTTCTCCTGTGGTTTCATCCTGCTCCTTAGGAAGTAGGGTTCCACGTAAATCCCGTGTGTTCTTCAATTTCTTTGTCTTTATTTCTGATTCCGCTTCCGCTTCCTATTTTCTAACATGGTATCAAAGCGGGTTGATTCTCGAGGATTTTACGTTCGTTCATCATTTGTTCGAGATCCATTTGTTGTTCTTGGAGATTATTACGTTTGTCATTTGTTCATAATTAGAGTTTCATTGTTCTGAGGATTTTTTTCTAAAAAAAACCCTAAATCTGAAGGCATCATCGATTTCATCTCAAAGGCCGCATGGAGGCTTTGCGGCAACAAGTCTCTATCTCTTGAATCTTGCGCAGGCGGCGCAAGATCTAATCCCCAGGCGGCGCCCTCCAGGCCGCGACTTCTCTCCTGCAGTAGCACAGACCTTTCGCGCATGAAGACAAGCCATCTCCAACGCGCCTCTCCAACCCAACAGGCGGCTGGCGTCGCGGCTCCAGGCCTTCCAGGCCACACCCTGGTGGTTAATCTCATGGTCGCTCGAGCTCCCAGGTGCGGCGAGCCCTAGCCGCACCCTCCAATCAGCCCAGGCGTACAAGCAGCGCTCCAGTGTTCTAGGCGTGCCTCCAGGCGTGCTCGCGCATGCATCCTCTAGGCCCAGGCGGCATGCCGCTGTAGACGCAACCAGAAGCTCTTCGTGCTTCATCTCCAGATCTGGCGGCTCCAAGCCGCTCTTCTCCTTTCTCGCACGACAGCGCGCTCCAAGTGCGGCAACCCCAGGTGGCGCTGGCTCTTTTAGCCGTTCCTCCGCCTTGGCGCGAGCCCCAAAGACGCGATGCTCATCAGCTTCCACAAGCGGCGTCGGTTGTTGTATTACGTGTACGCAGATCGCACAGGCGTGCAAGCTCCAACCGTGCTTTCTCCAGTAACGACGGCACCTCCGAGATCCTCTCCTCCTCCTGTTCAGGCTGTTCAGCGTCAGGGCGGCGGCCCCTTCTCCCGAGCCTGCGGGCGCCATTTGAAAGAGGGGTTCCCCATGGGAACCCTAAAGTAACCCACGAGGGATACTGGGGTGAGCACCACTGAGTGTATCCCTCATTTTCTTGGCTTCAAAAAAAAAGTAACCCACGAGGGTTGTTGGCTGTGTTTTAAATAAATAAATATAATATATATAAATTTTAAGGTCCAGTTTGGTCGTGTGAAAAAAGGGAGAGAAAAGATAGGAGAGAGATTGGCCTCTGTTTTTGGCCGAGTTTAAAAAAAAGGGGGGGAGGGGGAATATTGCATATTATGGGCCCAAAGATGGGCCGAGAGTTTGTTCAAAAAAAAGAGAAAAGCCGAAAAAATGATGGTTGAACGGCTTAAAAAAATGTTTTAAAAAATTTAGACGGCTTATAAAAAAATGAAGAAAAGCCGCAAGGATTTTTTTAGAATATTCATGTTTTCCCCATATTTATGTATTATCTTGTCTTCTCCCAACTTGGTCAACAATGTCATTCCGATCAGTATGGGAGAAAGGGGGAGTATTGTGTAGAGTCACAGGTCTTCTCCAGACTGCAAATTCGTCAGACCAGCCGGATTGTTCAGACTGTACAACAGATATTCAGACTCGACGTTAGATGTTTCCGAGTCTCCAATTTCAGACACGCACATGTATGCGGTCTTTTCAGATGAGCACATGTATGCCATCTTTTGTCGTGGTCCCCATCATCTGAGGTTGTTTCGGCCAGAGTTTTTATGTGAGCAATAGGGACTCTAGATTCCCTTTGCCATATTGGCTAGGTTTTCATGTGGTATCATGGGGACTCCAGAGTAGAGTACCATTCTCTGTGCCAGATGAGAGAGACCCAGTTCTCCGACGAGGAGACTTCTTTCAGACTCCATTCTCCAGCGACCGCAGACTCCGACGAGGATTGCACTTACACGACCTTTTTCCAGTTAGGCCCTTTTCAGATATGGAGCAGTTGTCCACATGTTGTGGTGGGCCAAAGTACTCCGACGAGGAGACTCATTTTCAGTTGCAGTGACTCTGACAGGCGTAGTTCAGAGCACATGCTCTCCGACGAGGAGATTCAACAGACTCACACTCCAGCCCGCTCGTCCTCCTCACCTGCACGGCATGAGAAGCAACGTCCTCGACATCAGTAGTTGTGCGCGTTGAGTTGATATTGCATGTAGTGTCCTGTAGCGTGAGTTGAGTTTCTTTCTGTTTGTTTGTCCAAGCTGAGCATTGCATGCTCTAGCTTGAGGGGGAGTGTTGAAGTATTTGGTTGTGCGTCCATGAATTGTAGATGGGTAAATGGATACCTCCAGGATCCATTTACCCCATCCATATGTTTAGTCCCGCATCTACCAGTGGTGGGACTTGGAGGCTCTGTGGAGGCTATAAAAGGAGCCCCAGACCTCCTGTATCAGATGAGAAAGTGCAATGCATAACCTGGCCCTTTGAGGCCTTCTCCCATGGTTTTATCTCGCTCCTTAGGGAGTAAGGTTCCACATAAAATCCCGTGTGTTCTTCAATTTCTTTATCTTTACTTCCGCTTCCTATTTTCTAACAAAAATGTTATGGCAAATGTTATCGTTAAAGGAGGGACAAATTTCCATAGAAGACTGTTATTCTATAATGAGTTCGATACATCTAGTACCTAGAGTGAGGTTGATGCTTAACCGATAGGTATGACCCCTCTCTGCAATTATCCATATCATGTTATATTTTTTCTTAGATCCTGTTTGACGAGACATATTTAAAGGATCAAAATTAGGTCTAATTGATTCCAGAAGATATGAATTATTGGTTTGACTTTTTCTTTATTAAATTGAATTGAAGTGAAACGTAGTTTAAACTGTCAAATTATGATGGAAGCATCAAAACATAGCATGTAGCGCCGAAGCAAACAAATAAACCTCCTCATCTGGAAAGTACATTGAAGAAACACCACCTTGTCAGCATGATCCATGTGCCCTAAAATTGAACCTCAATCAATCGATTTAGTGTCAAAACAAACCTGAGCTAGTGTCAAAACGAGGCGCTCATGCTGAAGTGGGTGGCAAGGATTTGGGGTGATTGCGATGACCTTTGCACCTGGCTCATTAGGCAGATCTACTCGATTAGCAGCACGGCGCCGACGAACAGTTTGACAGGGGGCGGCCAGGCCCTCTCTCTTCTGGAAGGGAATCCTCAAGGTCACGCGCGGCTTCCAGGACTTATTCAGACCAGTGTTAGGGAATGGTGAGAGCTTTGCCTTTTGGCGGAATAATTGGACTGATCGGGGAGACCTTGCTTCTCGCTTCCCTCGTCTCTTCGCTCTTGCGGTGGATCCGGATGTGCGGGTCGCTGCGTGCTGGGACGACGGAAACTGGATGTCGCTATTCCGCTCGAACTTCTCGGATCAACGACTGGAGGAATTCATGGGCTTGCTTGACGCTCTTAGGGACGTATCTGGTCCCTCGTCGGGGCGTGATCATTGGGTTTGATGTGACAAGGATTTCACGGTCCGCAGGGCATACTTAGCGATCTCCAGGCCACCGCCCTCCCTCTCGGCGGATTTGGTCTGGGATTGCGCCTTCCTTTGGGGGTTGCGTCTTCTCGAGAGGATTGGTTTCTTTCTGTGGTTGTTTAGGCGAAAGAGGCTGATGACGCGTTGTATGTGCTCCAGGCTGCTTGGGGTGGTCTCTGACAGGTGCCTCATTTGCGATGTGGAGATTGAGTCGGCGGAACACCTTTTCTTCTCCTGTCGTGGGGAGGCGCCCCTTTGGGACGACCCGTCCCTGAGGTGGGTCGACATCTCAGACGTGGGAGCTTTTTGCGATGGTTTGGTGGAGGTTGGCCGACGAGCGAGGCGAGACTTGTTGCGGCCGTTGGCTACGATATGGGCTATATGGCTGGCCAAGAATGCGCTATTGTTCTCAGGGCAAAGGTTCTATTTGGAAAATGTAAAACTGCAGGTGTCGAGCTTATTAAGCTCTTGGAGCGCTTAGCGTTTTTCTCTTGTACTTCCTCCTAGCTTTCCTTTTATCAATAAAATTTTGGGGTGAATACCATTGAGTGTCTCCCCCTTTCTTGGTTTCAAAAAAAAAAAACCTGAGCTAAGGTCAAGTAAATAATGGAGAGACTTGTAGATGAAGTGGAAGCAACATCAAGCAGATCAAGAGTGTATGAACCAGTGTTTTTGAAATCGGAACCGATCGGCCTGTTCGACCGGTCCGACTGGTGAACCGGGCCTGGACCGGTCCGGTTAATCGGTTTATGTCGGTTCGGTTCAATTATTCAAATTTTATTAACCCGTCTGGTTCAACCTATTTTTTTGACTCGATTTAACCAAGTTCAACCGAAGTTCAACCACATTTAATTTTTAAATTATTTAAAAAATTTGTAGGTAGTGGGAGTTGAACCCATGACCTTTGGTTACCTATTTCACACTTCTAACCAACTACACTAACGCAACTTTTTTCATATATTGGGTTTTAAATATAATTAAACTATTATCATGTTATAGAGCATCTAGGTATTGGGGAGACCTTGCTTCTCGCTTCCCTCGTCTCTTCGCTCTTGCGATGGATCCGGATGTACAGGTCGCCACGTGCTGGGACGACGGAAATTGGATGCCGTTATTTCGCTCGAACTTCTCGGATCAACGACTAAAGGAATTCATGGGCTTGCTTGATGCTCTTAGGGACGCATCTGGTCCCTCGTCGGGGCATGATCATTGGGTTTGGAGCGACAAGGATTTCATGGTCCGCAGGGCATACTTAGCGATCTCCAGGCCACCGCCCTCCCTCTCGACGGATTTGGTCCGAGATTGCGCCTTCCTTTGGGGGTTGCGTCTTCCCGAGAGGATTGGTTTCTTTCTGTGGCTATTTAGGCGAAAGAGGCTGATGACGCGTGATAGATGCTCCAGGCTGCTTGGGGTGGTCTCTGACAGGTGCCTCATTTGCGATGTGGAGATTGAGTCGGCGGAGCACCTTTTCTTCTCCTGTCGTGGGGTGGCGCCCCTTTGGGACGACCCGTCCCTGAGGTGGGTCGACATCTCGAACGTGGGAGCTTTTTGCGGTGGTTTGGTGGTGGTTGGCCGACGAGCGAGGCAGGACTTGTTGCGGCCGTTGGCTACGATATGGGCTATATGGCTGGCCAGGAACGCGCTACTGTTCTCGGGGCAAAGGTTCTATTTGGAAAATGTAAAACTGCAGGTGTCGAGCTTATTAAGCCCTTGGAGCGCTTAGCGTTTTTCTCTTGTACTTCCTCCTAGCTTTCCTTCTATCAATAAAATTTTAGGGTGAACACCATTGAGTGTCTCCCCCTTTCTTGGTTTCAAAAAAAAACAAACCTGAGCTAAGATCAAGTAAATAATGGAGAGACTTGTAGATGAAATGGAAGCAACATCAAGCAGATCAAGAGTGTATGAACCCGTGTTTTTGAAACCGGATCGGACCGGCCGGTTCGACCGGTCTGACCGGTGAACGGGGCCTGGACCGGTCCGATTAATCGGTTTATGTCAGTTCGGTTCAATTATTCAAATTTTAATTAACCCGTCCGGTTCAACCTATTTTTTTACCCGATTTAACCAGGTTCAACCGAAGTTGAACCACATTTAATTTTTAAATTATCTAAAAATTTTGTTGGTAGTGGGAGTTGAACCCATGACCTTTGCTTACCTATTTCACACTTCTAACGAACTACACTAACACAATTTTTTTCATATATTGAGTTTTAAATATCGGAGTTGGGAGCCTACACCCAGGAGTGTAGGTAACTACCTACACCCGGCCTTTTTTTCATGATTTTTGAGTTTTTTTGAATGAAAACATAGGGGGATTTTCTTAATATATTAAGAGGAGTATGTGTTTCAAGTTTCAAGCAAAACAAACATTCCTAACACGTTCATCTAGAAGGGGTCAATTTCAGCAATTCTGAGACCGTTAAAATTTGATAGTCTTGATGAAGATGATAGGAGTCTCGAATTAAGTTGAATTTTGAATGATACCATGGTGATATATAGTGATCTAATTCCCTCAAGGTTTCATTTCAAAAAAATAAAAAATCTATGAAAAAATGAGTCGGGTGTAGGTAGTTACCTACAACCCCTGGGTGTAGGCTCCCTTTTCTCTTTAAATATAATTAAACTATTATCATGTTATAGAGCATCTAGTCCAAATAATATATATATATATGTATGTGATATGTATGATATTTGATGGTGTATCAGAAAGATAACTTTATGTATAGTGTGAAATATATACATCATCTATGTATTTTATATATATTTCGAGTATATTAAGTGTATAATATATATATTATTTCATTTCGATTTGATTAGCCGGTTCAACCACTTTTTTTCACCGGTCCGGTTTAATCCGATTTTAAATAATGATGATGTCATCATCCGATTGAACCGGTTTGATTACACGGTTCGACCTGATCCGACCATTTCAGCAAGGTATCCGGTTCGGTTTCAAAAACCTTGGTATGAACATCCATATGGAAAGGCATGAGCACCCCCTTTTAGTAATTGACACGCAGCTTGGAGACCTCATTAAAAAGTGTCCGAGAGAGCTTTAAGCTCTCCAACAAAAGCACGATACCAACCTCTCCCAATGAAGAAGCCAGTGTCATCTGTATACTGGAGGAGAGGAGAAATCGTGGCAACATCATGATCTCTTATAAAGCCCATCAACCTCCTCATGCACAAACATATATAGCACCCAAAGTCAATGCATCAATGGCAAGCACAAATAGCAACGTTAACCGTCCATCTTGATAACCTCCCAACCTCCTAGAAATCCTCGAGAAACGTCATGAAACCATCATGACTTAGGTAACCATCTACGTTCAGCTCACGTATGACCTCCCAAACCTACATATAGTAAATAAGGACCAAAACTCAATCTGGTTAGGACAAACCCTGCTAGGCTGCTACCCCCTCTTGAATCATTTGTAATTATAACCAAACTACCCCCTCTTGAATCATTTGTAATTATAACCAATATCCATGTGGCGCTTGCTGAAAAACCTAAAGCATAACGGCCTCCCCTACCTACTCATCTACCTGGATCCGTGACCCCAAACACCTCCACAAATGAATGAGGTTTCTACCCCCCATCTTCTGTTGGCAAGTAGAATGTCGTGATAGCATCCCCTTCTTGTATCCAAGTTTGCCCCATATGTTAATCACTATTCTATTCCAACTTTCTCTTCTCCACTACCCTCTAATGGCAAATCGCTCATCAATCTCCTAAATATATAAATACTAAATGTTAACTATGTCTTACTAACGCATGCATGCATATGTAAGCCGTGTAAATGTGGCACTTCATCAACACAAACAACAACAGAAATCAAGCTCTATCCCACTTTAAGTGTGACCATTGATTTTTTGCTCCTAAATCATGTCATTTAGGTCATATCTAAGTTTCGACCCCAAAAACATCATATCATTCTCAAGAGTTTTATTTTGACATTATTGGTCTCCTCACCATTCCTTACCACTCTTTTTTCTTACATCTCGCAACTTCGACCAAAGCACTGAGCGACCTTCTTTGCACATATTCAGCTCATCATATAAGAATTTCCCTTATTTATCTTCTATTTATGCTACACCAACCTTTTTTTACGAAAAAGGGGTTTGACGTTGAGAAGACTTCTATATATTTACACATTTAAAACAAACAATTACAAAGATAGAATTCTCGGAGGCTCTTGGCATGCACTAGTGCATTCGCCATATACATACTCTAATCCTTAAAATGATCTCATCTTGTGCCAGCCACGGGGACCAGAGAATAGTCACAATCTAGACATTATCAAGTCCAAACATGTACCACCACAGAGCAATGGACTCCCAGAAGGCAACCGAGCCCGATACCACCACCGAGTCAATATAAGCCACAGCCCAAACATCCCTCGAAGCGTTGCATCCAAAAAATAGATGATCAACGTCCATTACCATAGAGAAACCCCTTCGTGCCTTAGAAAAATCTGGCCCAAAGTTCACCAGTCGGCAACTGATCCCTCCTCGGAAGCCAAATGAAGACCCGAAATCGCAGAGCCACCTTCCATTTTTTAAATACGCATATTGCTCTAAAACAATCCCATAGTCAAAGATTGTATCTGCATAAAAAGCCTTGTAAGCTTTTCGAACCGTAAAGTGGTCATCTGACATGCCGAGTGATCCCAACCCCTTAACAACCCACCAATCAGTGGCAAAGCATCCAATAAAGTCAAAAAAAATCAAACCAATGGTTCATTAAGTTTAAGCGAGTAAGGGGAAACCACCCACCCATCCACCTCCCACTCCCTACACTCCCCCATATAACAATTCTCATAAGCTACCAAAGCAAACAAAAGTGAGAAATATGCTTCAAGCACACCTTGACCAGTCCAATCATCTAATAAAAAATAGAACCCACAATCGTCACCCAAAACCAACTTCATGAGTGGAGAAACATGAAGCAACATCAAATGAATGCCTCTCCAAAAGTTTGACAGTGCACACACCATCACCACATGCACCTAGAGGTTCAAGATGACTCCATAAATGCCACAAACCAACCTACTTAACAGATCGCATCCCCCACCCTAGATGCGAGTCACCCACTTAGCCAACAGTGCCATGTTCATCTCCTCCAAACTCAGAAACCCCAAGCCCCCTATGCCTTTACATAAGCATCACATTTTTTCACCCCACCAATGGCACCCCCTGCATCTCTCCAGATGACACGCAGAAGAACCACCTCATCAATGCCTCAAGCCTCCCCCTAACACCAACTTGAAGGAGGCGTGCAGATAGAAAATATAAGGATCGCAGATAGGACCGCCTACAAAAGCACCAGACAATCTCCTCTACACCTGTCTTTCGTTAGATGCTCTTATTGCAAATCTGATCCTTGTTTGTTGTGATCCCACATCTACTATGCACCTTAATCTTGATCAGTGACATTTATAGACATGTATATAACTAACTTCGCAATACTCAATGCTATGAAGCAATACATTTTTTCTATATTTTAATAATATTTTCTTTTTATCTTCATATACTTATCATATTAAAACTCTATGAATGACATCTTTTTCCTAAAAAAAGCATCCGTGTTGTTGAGAGAACATACCCAAGTAAAGCATCTTTTTTTCATAATGCAGTAAATTATAAGATTCAGCTTTGTCATGTCTCTTACTTCCCTACTATTGAACTTGTATTCCAAACTCTATCTTGGTTCTACATAGTTGAGAACCCTTAGATGATCCTTTGTTCAAGCCGACAGAGATATTTAATTGATACGCTAATGTAGTTGAAGTTGCCATACAAGTTTTTATTTGGCCATATGTATCTTCTATTAAGTTAATTTTAAAAAATAGGCACCCTCTTCTCTAAAATCCTCCACATAATTTCTCTTGGGGTGGTATTATACAACTTCTCCAAATCAACATAATCATATGAAGTCTTCTCTTATTTTGTAAACTTCCATCAAGCATCCTAGAAGGTGTACTTAGTTATAGACTTATCAAGCATAAAGCCAAATTGAACCCTGGAATGCAACATTTTTTCAATTAGCCTCTCCCACAACCTATGTTGAGAATAGTGAAAAGCTAAAATAATTGGGTAGATTTTGTAAAGATCATCAATTATGTGTATCATCTGATCATGTCATCAACCAGTAATGAGAGAGAGAGAGAGATCCCCTATCCTAGATGTGGGTCACCCACTTAAGCCAGCAGTGCCATGTTCATCTCTCCAAAACATAAGCATCACATTCTTTTACCCCACCAGTGGCACCCCCTACATCTCTCCAGACAACACCCAGAAGAACCACCTCATTAGTGCCTCAAGCCTCCCCCTAACACCAACCTGAAGGAGACATGCATATAGAAAAAATTGGGATCGCAGAGAGGACCGCCTTCAGAAGCACCAGACAACCTCCTCTATACCATCTGTCATTAAATGCTCTTATTGCAAATCTGAGCCACGTTTGTTGTGAACCCACATCTATTACGCATCTTAATCTCAATCAGTGACATTTATAGACATGTATCATTGTATATAACTAACTCTGCAATACTCAATGCTATGAAGCAATAGAATTTTTCTTTATCTTAATAATATTTTCCTTTTATCTTCGTATACTTGTCATATTAAACAACAAAAATTCCTCTATGCTCTAACCACCCTGCACAATTTTTATGAGTGACATCTTTTTCCTAAAAAAATCGTCCGTGTTGTTGAGAGACCATACCTAGGTAAAGCACTTCCGGAATGCAATAAATTACAAGATTCAGCTCTATCGTGCCTCTTACTTCCCTACTATTTAACTTGCATTCCATATTCTATCTCGGTTCTGCATAGTCGAGAACTCTTAGATTATCCTTTATTCAAATCAACAGAGATATATAAAAATGACATGCTAATGTAGTTGAAGTCGTCGTACAAGTTTTTATTTGGCCATATGTATCTTTTATTTGGTCAATCTAAAAAATAGGCACCATAATTCTCTAAACTCCTCCACATAATTTCTCTTGAGGTGATATTATACGCTTTCTCCAAATCAACATAATCATATGAAGTCTTCTCTTATTTTGTAAGCTTCCATCAAGCGTCCCAGAAGGTGTATGGCCTCAGTTATAGATTTATCAAGCATGAAGCCAAATTGAACCCTTGAATACAACATTCTTACAATTATCCTCCTTCACAACCTATGTTGAAAATAGTGAAAAGATAAAATAATTGGGTAAATTTTGTAAAGATCATCAATCTTGTGCAGAATCTGACTGCATCAATTATTGAGAGTTGTGTGCGATGAGTCCTATATATAGGGGCATATACTATAGGTTTCGCAAGATTAGATTCATGTGTCATGTGGAATAGGACGGTCATCTTGACTGTCTTAAAACATATTAATTAATATTCCGATGCTTGCTTTAAAACAACTTTACAGTTGACGTTCATCAAATCTAATATTCAATTCATTATAGAGCCAACACCTTCAATTTATTTAAAAAAAAGTGCTTCCACCGTATAGATGGGTGCCCGAAATCTTAACCCTTTATCACCAAAAGTTATTACAAGCCTGTTGTGTGTAAAAAAAACACCTTCAATTTAAATCCCTGGAAGCTCATAATCCTGCCCCACGAGGCCATCAATGTACATCCATGTCATGACTATCTATGTAGCCTTCAGACCTTGATTGGAATCGTTCTATCTCTTTTCTTATGACCGAACATCTATGAATACATGAGTCAATTCAAACTTGGTCGTGCATTTCTTCCTCACTCACACTCAAAAGGGTTACTCAACTAATGTGTCCACTTCCATTGTCCTAGTTGGAGTTCGAGGTTCATCTTTTTGTGCTCGTAATTCAACACCAAAGACTCGCATGTAATGCAGTTTAAATTGTTGTCATTCTTCTCAGCTTGTTTAAATAATTTGAGGGCTCATGTAAATGAGATTTGTTGGCTTATGATTACAGCTCATACGCTAGCTCAAGCTCACTAATTATCTCAAACATTTCAGCAAGCTTAAGTTGGCGTGTTAAGGAGCTTGTGAGCCAATTCAAATGAGCAAGCTTCACTAAGCTCGAGCAAAGACATATTTAAGGGTGTGTTTAGATGCAAGATAGGAAGAATAATCATGTGGATTCCATGCTATTCACACTATTTCCTTATTTTTTGGAGAAACTCATTTTCTCTATCTGTAAAAAACTGTCTCACCGTCCTTATCCATTCCTGATTCCCTTCCCATTATCTCCCCATCAAGCAACAAACTGTCGCAATAGTCGGCCGATACAACCCAATATTCGGTCCGAACATGTGGTGCAGGGAATCACTATTATTCGATCAAATATTCGATCCAACAGAATATTAGATCTGAATACTCGGCCAATTATTCACTGACGGCTAAAAATTTTTATTTTTTAAAGGTTCCCATTTATCCCGCTCAAGGTTGTAAAAGTCGGTAGTCGGTATTCGGTCGGCCGAGTCACTGACTAAGGATTAATCGGCAGTCGGACGACTAATCGGATTTAGTCGGACTTTAATCGGGTTTGAATTTTTTGATTATTTTAAATATATAACTCATTTTTATGCATATATTTACATAGATTTTGTACATTTTATACTTAATTGAATTTAAATAAAATATTAATCATATTATAAAAAGTTTGCTTATATAAAAAAGCAAAACATAAAAAAACATGGTATCTCCAAGCAAAAATTGATCGACTAATGTCCCTAGTCGGAATTAGTCGGTACTCGGTCGGCCACCCCACTGACTAGACTAGTCGGACCTACTAGTCGGGCGACTTTTACAACACTGATCCCGCTATAACCACAAATGTTAAAGGTACATATATTTAACATGTTAATTGGTACTTTTATCTTGGATTCTTGTTGATTGATAACCATATATGTGTAAAATATAAAAGAATATGTGTATTAGACATAATTTTTATATTTAAATAATTAAAAAATGCATAACCAAATAGTTCCAAATAGTCGTTTGAATGCCGAATATTTTTATCCAGTGACTCGTCCGACTGAATACTGAATACCGACTTTTGCAATACTGGCAATATTATTTGGATCAATTCAAGTAACTCAGCCAAATAGTTGATAATGTGTTGTTATTTGGATTTAGGTGGGTTGGGCTCAAATCATATTCCTTGTATGATTATTAGGTTGGTTGGCAGGTCTAATATCTTCCACCCAACACACACCCAAACAAACAAAACTATCACTATGGCATGTTTCATTACAATATTGGGTTGGACCACCTAATTAATGTTCAACGAGCTCAACATACCTAGATGATCTGTAACCTATCCAACTATATTTTTTGAGGCAAACCTGTCCAAGTATATGCTTAGCACACCACGCATTGCCTCGATGGTCCCAAAGCCTACTTCGTTGTCCCCATAGTTGATCTCCAACCCAAACCCACTTCGGTGCCTCGAGGTTTGCCTAACAATCACATACCATACCAAATTCTATGGCACATCCCTCTTACACTTGACCCGTGCTAGCTTTGGCATTTTGTCTTGCATCAATGGTTCCTATCCTAGTGGACCCCCAACTCTATTCATTTTTGGATTAATCTACCATATCATTATTCTAATTTAGTTATTATCCAACCCGATTGAATCAAATTGCTCATCCAATTTTCTCAGCCCAATATAATGTGATCCCGTAATTGGTGACATTTTGTCAACCTAAATCGAATTCAATACAAACTGCATGACCCAACCTGCTCAAATGGTTCAAACGCCCATCCCTAGATCACATATACGCCCCATGACAACAACCGTGTATCCCATTATTACTACCACTTATCTCACATTCCAAAGAATGATAATTAAACAGAGAATAAAGAATGGTCACTTTAAAACAGAGAACAAACAAAAGGGAACGAGACCAGATCACGGATTCATAAACGACCAACCTCTCAGGGGGGAGATCCGACCGTCCCCTTCTCCCGATACTTCTCCACGAGCTTGTCCAGAGCCTTCTGCACGGCGTCCCTCCCGCCGATGAGGAGGCGCGTGACGACCTCCGGGTCGCGCTCGTGCCTCGCCTCCTCGAACTCCCGGCGGGCGTTGGCCCTCAGCACGTCCCTCCACGACACGCCGCGGGCGTCGGGCCACGGGAAGAAGCGCGTCGCGCGGAGCACGTCGCGGTAGAGCGAGAGGACCTCGCGGCGGGAGCTCGTGAGGCGGGAGGGCTCGCCCCCCTTGACGACATGGCGCTCGAGGAGCTCCTCGATGGTGTCGGGGCCCTCGTGGAGGAAGCGGCGGAGGCGCGGGGCAGGCCGGCAGCTGCGGAGGGCGGAGGAGATGGCGGAAGGGAGGGGCATTGCCTGGGATTCGAGAAGGCTCCGGGATGGGCGAGAGAGAATTGTTTTTTTGGTATGAGAGATTTACATAAATGGCCTCCGAAGAAAATATATTGCAATAACAAACCTACATTTCTACCCCAAACACACAACTAATGTCCCGTTTTGGTTACCGTTTATACCAAAAATAAGCTTATTCCAATTCCTTCAAGCAATATGTATAGCTTTCCTTTGTTTATAATACTTCTTATAAAATAAATATCACTAATTACACAACAATTTGTGCTTGTCTAACCTCATTGTAAGACCATCAATATTGCTTCGTTAACTCTTTAATATTTAGTGTCTTTTATATAAGAGCTCATTTAAGTTTCAAAGAGATGGATGGAGAGCGGGCAACAAGCTGTGCCGTCAATCCCTTTTGGATGACAAATCCAATTCTTCGAAACACAACATCCATAGACTTGGGATCCATAACATTACTATGCATAATTTTTTGGGCTCTCTTCAGGAGCTCTACTGCTTCAATTGCCAAGAGCCTGAAGGTATCAAAACCGACAGGGATGAAAACATGTTGATTTTCCTCATGCTTAGCAACTTTAACTGAGACAGTTTTCTGTGCAGCGTATTCCGCAATAAAATCATCCCTTATCAAGCCGACGAATGGAGAAACTCCAATCAAATCAACGCAGGCGTATTTCCCTCCAGCACATCCAAATATTTAAACATCTGTCGATCTGAGTGTCGATCTCCCCTCTTGTGGATCACCAAAAAGTTCACATGTGCTTTTTTTCTTGGAAGCAACCCTAACATTCCTTAATGCATCAAAAAGGGCATCCCTAACAAAATCATGTCTATATTTAAAACTTGGAAGTTCACGACAGTGAACTGCATGCTCCCCAAAAGCATCTAGGGAAGATTTGTGGTTTACTGAACATACCTCATCAGCTAAAATAATATATGAGAATAATATGATATTTACGGCATAGTGGATATGGTCGAATATGGGCATTTGACCATTGGCTCGTAAATATAACTCTAGTGAATCTCAATTTACATAATTACATCGGACTTTTTTTCTTCAAGTCTATGACTCCCTCGTGTTTGGTGTCAATTATTGGAACTTTTTAATTTATATTAATAACTTATGTAAACTTTATTTTCATTCTTCCCTTGATTGTTTACACGCACATCGTTAATTGTCATAAAGTTATATATTAATTATTTTAGTTGCAATATGGTCAAGCTATTTTATTTTTAAGTCCCTATAATTATTTTGATTATTTCTTTTCACGTGAATTTACCCTTAAATCCTATCGATTTAAATAAGTTCGTATTTAGTTCCTGAAATTACGACTTTTCGATGACCAAAAAGTGATTTTTATATCGTTGTGCTCATGCGAAAATCGAGAGATTTTAAATAATTTATTTCAACTACAAGCTAAGAGATATTAAAATAAGCATAGATCAAGTAGGGGATCGATCAAAAGGGACTCATATTTTACATGATTTTTATTTTATTTACAAATGCATTTTCGAGCTAATTGACTCTAATTAGCTTCATTTGTGGTTTTTGTTCTCCGAGCCTTGAAACGAGATAAAACATATAGTACACTAGATTCTAGACGTCATCAAGATCGCATATGAATTTTCTGAGATTTTTTTCGGATTATTCCACTACTGGTGATTTTTTTTGGAATTCCAAGGGTATAAGAGTAAATTTTAACAAACTTTACTAACTTGAATGTAAATAAAATTAAAGTACATGGCATACTTGCAATAACTTGAAAGTATCTGGGAAAAACTTGGAATTTTCCAAATTCAATTGTTTGATGGGAAAATTGCTCAAAATATACAAAGTAACCAAAATTGTTGAAAGATCCAAAATGATTGAAATGTAACAATATTACATAAAAATACGAAATTTACAAAGAAATAAAATATTAAAAAGTAGGTACATTAAAAAAAAAACAAAGTTCTTCAAAATTGCACAATTTTTTATAATTTATTTCAACTACAAGATAAGAGATATTAAAATAAGCATAGATCAAGTAGGAGATCGATCAAAAGAGACTCGGACATTTTACATGAATTTTTTTATTTACAGATGCATTTTCAAGCTTATTGACTCCAATTAACTTCATTTGTGTTTTTTGTTCTCCGAGCCTTGAAACGAGATAAAACATATAGCACACTAGATACTAGACGTCATCAAGATCGCACATGAATTTTCTGAAATTTTTTTTGGATTAAATTATCATTTGTGATTTTTTGAAATTTCCAAGCGTATAAGAGTAAATTTTAGCAAACTTTGCGAACTTGAATGTAAATAAAATTAAAGTACATGGCATACTTGCAATAACTTGGAAGTATTTGGGCAAACCTTGAAAATTTTCCAAATTCAATTGTTTAATGGGTAAATTGCATAGAATATAAAAAGTAACTAAAATAGTTGAAAGATCCAAAATGATTGAAATGTAACAATAATAACATAAAAATAAAATACGAAATTTACGCAGGAATAAAATATTAAAAAGTAGGTATATTAAAAATAAAACAAAGTTATCCAAAATTGCACAATTTTATATAATTTATTTCAACTCCAAGCTAAGAGATATTACAATAAGCATAAATCAAGTAGGGGATCGATTAAAAGAGACTCAGACATTTTACATTAATTTTTTTATTTATAGATGCATTTTCGAGCTTATTGACTCTAATGAACTTCATTTGTGTTTTTTTTAAAACGAAAAAAAACATATAGTACACTATATTCTAGACGTCATCAAGATCGCACATGAATTTTCTGAGATTTTTTTGGATTACTTTATCATTTGTGATTTTTTGGAATTTCCAAGCGTATAAGAGTACATTTTAGTAAACTTTGCGAACTTGAATGTAAATAAAATTAAAGTACATGGCATACTTGCAATAACTTGAAAGAATCTGGGCAAACCTTGAAAATTTTCCAAATTCAATTGTTTAATAGGTAAATTGCATAGAATATAAAAAGTAACTAAAATAGTTGAAGGTCCAAAATGATTAAAATGTTACAATATCAACATAAAAATAAAATACAAAATTTACGCAGGAATAAAATATTGAAAAGAAGGTACATTAAAAATAAAACAAAGTTCTCCAAAATTGCACAATTTTATATAATTTATTTCAACTACAACCTAAGAGATATTAAAATACGCATAGATCAAGTAGAGGATCGATCAAAAGAGACTCAGATATTTTACATGAATTTTTATATTTACAGATGCATTTTCGAGCTTATTGACTCTAATTAACTTCATTTGTGTTTTTTGTTCTCTAAGCCTTGAAACGAGATAAAACATATAATACACTAGATTCTAGACGTCATCAAGATCGCACATGAATTTTCTGAGATTTTTTTCGAATTATTTTACCATTGGTGATTTTTTGGAATTTCCAAGCGTATAAGAGTAAATTTTAGCAAACCTTGCGAACTTGAATGTAAATAAAATTAAAGTACATGGCATACTTGCAATAACTTGAAGTATCTGGGCAAACCTTGAAATTTTTCCAAATTCAATTGTTTAATGGGTAAATTGCATAGAATATAAAAAATAACTAAAATAGTTGAAATATCCAAAATGATTGAAATGTAACAATATTAACATAAAAATAAAATATGAAATTTACGCATGAATAAAATATTAAAAAGTAGGTACAATAAAAATAAAACAAAGTTCTCCAAAATTGCACAATTTTATATAATTTATTTCAACTACAAGTAAGAGATATTAAAATAAGCATAGATCAAGTAGGGGATTGATCAAAAGAGACTCAGACATTTTACATGAATTTTTTTATTTACAGATGCATTTTCGAGCTTATTGGCTCTAATTAACTTCATTTGTGTTTTTTGTTCTCTGAGCCTTGAAATGAGATAAAACATATAGTACACTAGATTCTAGACGTCATCAAGACCGCACATGAATTTTCTGAGATTTTTTTCGGATTATTCTACCATTGGTGAGGAATTTCCAAGCGTATAAGAGTAAATTTTAGCAAACTTTGCGAACATGAATGTAAATAAAATTAAAGTACATGGCATACTTGCAATAACTTGAAAGTATCTGGGCAAAACTTGAAAATTTTCGAATTCAATTTTTTAATGGGTAAATTGCATAGAATATAAAAAGTAACTAAAATAGTTGAAAGATCAAAAATGATTGAAATATAACAATATTAACATAAAAAAAATACAAAATTTACGCAGGAATAAAATATTAAAAAGTAGGTACATAAAAAAAACAAAGTTCTCCAAAGGTGTAAAATGGCCCAAAAACTTTTAAAAATACTGAATATAAAGGTAATTACAAAAAGGCCCTTGCTCTTCAAGCCCAAGGACTGGAGCCAATGGATGGTGGCGACCAGCGTGGCGACGGAGGTGTGGCAGCCAAGGTGGAAAGAGAAGCAGTGACACGAGGGTGGTGGCTGAGTTCGGTGACGAAGCGACGAAGCTCAGCCACAGTGGAGGGGAAAGTGTCGGTGGTGGTGGCATCGAGGACCAACTTGGTTTGAGTCGATGGTGTCCTGGAGTTTGAGCTCCAGGGATGGGTTCAGCTATGGCAGTGGGGGCTTTTTCCCCAAAATTCGTCCCATTTCTTTAGTTGCCCCTCCCCAATTTGTAATCAGAGTTGAGGGATGGGAGGGGGTGACGGTTTGCAGCGAGGAAGAAGAAACAGAGGGGGCACCGCCATTGGTGGTCATGGAAGAAAAAGGATGACGCCCCCTTCGTGCCTTGCAGAAGTTGTGAGGAAGAAGAGGGGTTGACCCTTAGGTGCTGATGTCAACACCAATGTATTATTTTTTCCCTTTTGTTTAGAACAAAGTTGGAATGGGATTTTAGCCCACTTGACCTACAAATAAAAATATTAGAAAAAATTGAATGGGATTTATACTTAATAATAAAAAATAAAAACAACCAGTAACCAAATGCATTTATTTATAAAGATATAAATGAGAGTTGAATAATTTCAAAAGTGTCTTTTATTTTATATTATTATCATTATTATTAACTTCGATTATTTTTTTATTTTAACCATCCACTTGGCGCAGAACTGAGCAGAGAGGGAAGGGAACCCCCACAGGAGGAATCGTGCCCCGTCACCGTCAATTACCCAAAAATACCCCCGGCACTCTTGTCTCCATGGTGTGAACCAATGTTTAAAATACTGAACCGGATATTGGACCCGTAGATTATCGATTTTGTTCCAACCGGTCTGACCATCGATTCAAATCAATCGGACCGGTCTGACCGAAGCGGACATAATTTGTTGATTGAACCGGTTAGACCGATTTACCTGAACAAAAAACGGGACACATATGAAACTCCTTATACACTCATACATATATCGTGCATATATCTATAAAATAATGTTTTATTGGAATGGGACCTATAACATACTGGTTTATGCGAAATCAATAAAGGCGTGTGCAAGCAACAACTACAATCGCAACACATTCCCGATGCCCCTTTTTTGTTCCTAAATGCATCAACTACAACCAGGTTCTACTTGGATTAGTTCCTATTTTATATACTTCTATAGAATGCAATTTAAAAGATATATAAACATACTTTCTCAAAAAAAATATAAAAACATATAAAATCAATTAAAGCCAAAAAGAACCAAAAGCACATCAAACCGAGATTTCTTTTTAAAATAAGATAAAATTTAACCATGAAATTACAAATAAAAAAAATATTACAGAAAATGTTACAGAGATCAAAAGATGGTTTGAAATTAACGACGGTTATCATAGATAATTAATAAACCTCTATGCAATCATAAAAACATTAAAAACTAGTATGCCTATTATACAAGAAAAACCCTATTCTCACTTGGGCAAAACATCGAATACCTTGTTCGCACAATGAGATCCACAAGTTTCCAAGCAATCCAACAAATATCAATGACTGATTTAGACCTCTAATCTTCCATGAAAGATAAAAGTACTCAAAATGAAAAAAAATCAGATTGTATCATATCAAAACAGATCTTCTAACCTCATTAGACCTCCACTTCGTAAGACGAGGTGCCCTAGTGAGATGGCACTGAAGGAAAACCCTCCTATAGCAATCGAGGCTCGATTCTCAGCCTCTTGCAACAAATCATATCACAGTGAGGGGAGAATGGAGGCTCGCTGGTTTTGGAGACGAGGTTACACAGCGAAGGAGGGAGTTCCCGTTGGAGAGGAGGTCTCGCCGGTGATGAGGGTTTTGGATGCGAGAAAGTGCAAAATAGGAAGTGGGAAAAACATGTGAACGACTCAATTGGTCCGATCTGGTCCGGTTCAACTAGATCGGACCATTCGGTCGAATCCGATTTTGATTTTTTTAGATATTTCTTTTGATTTAAATCATCAGACCAACCGGTTGGTTCAAGGTCCATCTTGTTAAATCGCCCGGTCCGATCCAATTTCTTAAACATTGATGAACAATTTACATTTGACTTGAAAAATTCGGACAAAAAGAGAGATATTTCTTTTCATCGAAAATTGTTATGGAAAAATTTTGCTGGCGTTCTGTTCGAGAATAAATAGGAATAAGTACGGGGAATAAAAAGAATAGAAAAGAATAGTGATATGTTCTCTGTTTGACTGGAAAGATAAGAATAAGGAGAATAAAGGTAGATAAGATGAAATAAAGATATGAACAAGGGTAGAATAATGTGAAATAATGAGATGCGGATGGGAATAGTCGTAATCTTGAAAACTATGCCATACGGGAACTTGACCACTTATCCCAATGCTTATTCTCCAAATGAACAGGAAAGGAATAATTGAACAACACTTATTGCATCTTCAAATATCATTCCAAGAAACTTTTACCACTTGCGTTTTTCTTGTAGACCTTCTTATTCTTGGTTGTAGATACACGTTTATTGTAAAATCAAATTTCGAAGTCTTTTTTGAGCAGCACTGGGACAGATATCAGGTTCCGACGTATCCCTGGGGCATATAGTACATCATTCAGTACCATAATGTTATCCCCTAGGTCAAGTCTGTATGTTCCAACACCTTCCACGTACAGGTAGGTGTTGTTCCCCATGAAGATCCTCTGTTCGCCTTTCCTCAGCTCCTTGAAGTCCACCAGCCTTCCTTCATCTTGGCGATGTGTCTGATTGCTCCAAAGTCGATCCACCATCTATCACTGTCTGTGATGACGGAGTTGCATTCCACGACAGCCGCGAATTCTATTTTCTTTTTGCCTTTATTTCAGGCATTTTAGAATTTCCTGGCTTCTTATTGTTGGGGCAATTGACCTTGAAATGGCCATATTTGTCGCAACCTTAGCAAGAGCCACGTGGATATTTCTCATTCTTTCCCTTGAAATTTGCTTTGGAGGGGCCCGGCCTTTTCTTCGTGTGCACGGCATTTGCTTCTTCTTCTTCCTCGACCTCAAAGTTCTCAGTTTTTGATTTTTGTTTAGAGAGGTCCTGCTCAATTGCCAACTGTGCAGGTAGGTCCGTCACAGACTTAATGTTGCCATTCATCCGCAGAGATGTGGCAACCATGTTGAATGATGACGGGAGACTTCCTAAGATGGTTGATATCTGCATCCTCTCTGGAATTGCATAATCAGCAGTTGCAAGATCCTTAGCCATCACGATCATGTTGTTCACGTGCTCCAGGATACTTTCAGATTCCTTCATTCTACACGAGTTGTACTTGTGTAGAAGAAGCTGGACGCTCACTTCCGATTTGGAGTGATATTTCTCCTTAACCATGGTCTAGAGCTCGTAAGCTGATTCGCAGGTCTCAAAGATCCGAATCAGGTTCAAATCCATGTGGGTCAACATAAAGCTCCTAGCCCTATTATCTGTTTTCTCCCACTGTTCGCGGGACCTAATTTCTTCCACAGTTGGATTCTCAGATAATGTAGGGCCGAGTTTGTCTATTATGGAGTGTATGCTATCGTGTAGCAGGCTAAAATAGATCTTTCTACTCCACAATTCATAATTAGTACCGTTAAGGTACTCAATTTTTCCTACCTCAGTGGCAATTGTCTTACTTGTCATTTTTGGATCCGGACATTGTTAGGATTTTGAGAAGGCATGGAGTTTTAGCGGCGACAGATCCCTGGGGCAGAACAACTATCTGACGCTTGGTCGGCAGCAACGATGGATCCTGATCGGATTGTACCCTGAGAAGAAGCGATGCCACGCTCGCGGGCTCTGATACCAGTGTGGGTTTCCGACGAGGTATGTATTTCCTTCGCTTGAGAGAGAGCGAGAGAGAACGAGAGTAGGAAGTAGAGAGGGATGGGGGCTCCCGGTCAGCGGAGTTTTGTTGATGCATTTCCCCTCCCTATGGGAAGGTTTATATAGGGTGTATGCCCTCGCCACGTCCACCCCCTTCGACCACGCACATTGTGGTTACGGCCTCCGTGAGACCCGATCGTCGTAACAGCCGGTTCCGCAACGGCCGATGGTGGTTCTTGACCTATCTGATCAAAATCCATTCTACAAAAGGGTGGTTTACTCACTCGAGGAGGTCATCATGCTGGGGAATGCTTCTATTCGTACAGTCTCATACGCCCCATCTGGAGCACGGAGTTAGTTTAGGGTGTGTTTGGTTGGGGGGTTAGCCCCCACTTTGGGTGGGTAACCTCCCAAAACCCCCACTTTTAACCCACTAGTGGGGCCCACTCCCTTCCCATCAAAAAAATATATATATTATACCATCATATCATCTAAAAATCATAAAATAATCAACTTCCACTCACTATTCTAAACTTCAATACAATCACATCACAACAACCACCCACTTTTTCAAATTTCAATACAATCATATCATAATAACTACCAACTTTTTCAAATTCCAATACAATCACATCACACGAACCCTCTCAACCCTTAACCCACCAACCAAACACACAAACACAAAATCGGGTTATCCACCCCTGGATAACCCACGAACCAAACGCACCCTTATGGAATGTCAAATCGATGCTGACCAGTGAACCTCATGTTTCTTTCCAAAAACAAGCAGAAAACAATCAAGATCATGCACAAATATAACACAAGGATATACAGTGGTTTTACACCTACTCACTGCTTGGAATATGATTTTCGGTAGTGTGACTACTCATCGCTCATACCATACTATCTCTGTTTTCTTTCATGGAAAAGTAGTATGTGAGTACTGTAAGCAACAACCCTCAAGGGGATCTTAAATACCACAGGGTTAAAAAAACAAGGTTACATGGAGTTATGCATCCATGCATGCATCCATACATTGTACCCAATGGGAAAGGCTTTGATCCAACCTTTCAAATAATAGAGATCCAACCTTTCAAATTTCTTCCAAACATGGTTACATTTGAAAGATGAGTCCCTTATCTGTGAAGCGACGAATAGTTGAGGTCCTTAGGAAAGGGAGCCTATTTCATGAAGTAGGTGACATTACCTACTTCATGCTCATTTTTTATATTTTTTTTATTTTTTTGGAAAATACCATCATGGATTTCATAATTATATCCTTCTAACATGTCAATCAAATTTCGTCAGAAACAGAGACTCACATACCCTCCATCCAGAACAGGTCGATTACAACAATTCTTACACCGTTAAAATTATTTGTTCTAGAAGGAGTAGGCTCCCTTTCCTCTTTTACAATTATCCAAACCTAAATATTGACCGGATTTTATTTTAATAAGATACTCCATACCCCGATTCCTTGATCACGAGGTTGAGAATTGGTTCACATTTAGCGATTGTGTTGCACTGATGCTTATAACTTCATGCAGAGAGAATTTTTCCAGCTTAGAAATGGGGGCATGCCACAACATGTTTCTTAGGTTTTCTCATGTGAAGACTGAGTAATATCATATACTAGGATGTAACCGGCGCTTCGCGGTGGATAATAAATTGATAAAATAATATAAATTTAAATAATAATCTATAATGTTTAAATTAAAATTAAAAATGAATAAAATGAAAAGGAGTAAAGGGAATAAATATGTTGTACGGAATTAGGTAACAATTTTTAATATATAATTTTCATCTAAAAAAATTACATATTTATAATAAAAATGAGGAAGATTGTGCCGTTTTATAAAGAGATGGATCTTGTAGATAATGATATCCTTGTATATTTGATCAACATTGTAATTCTTTTATTATGAATTAATTGAAATATGTAGTGAATTTTCAAAATATATCTTATATGTGCACCCTTCCATATTATATGGCACACATTCATATATGTTCACCCAAAGGTGCTAAATACAGTTAAAAATAAATATTCAAATACATATATATTGTTCCTAAATCCTAGCATCGAATACAAAATCTAAAATCAATGGGTTTTAGATAAATGAAACAAAATTCAAAGGTAATAGGTGAAATTTGCAAATGCAATAGAAAGGATCTATACTTAAGGTTTTGATATGTGCTGAATTATATATATTTTAAAAAAATAAACGAAACTTTCTACCATTTATTTAATTGGAAGGTTATCTAATAAATAATTTTTTTTAGAAAAAGTCCCACATGTAAAGAAACGAAGATGCATTTTTTTATGATTATCAACCAATAGAACTCTTGCGTAGGATTTAAACATGAAATGTTAGAATGATTTGATTTGTCCTTCTAATAAATTATATTAGATTAAAATTTTTAAATATGTAAAATAATGGATTGGATCGAACCATTGTCAAAAGTATATACGGGTGTCCATACATTGTATATATGTGTGATTCTTTTAAATGTCATGCGTCATTTAATATATTTGTATGCGATACCATGGATTACATTTTTAAGAAATATGAAAGAGATGACATATTAAAATTGATAACTCTTTTTCTTATTCCATTGTACTTATTTCGTCCAAATTCGCTTTACTCAAGTTTTTATTGATGTTTCAACAACCAACAACACATTAATTAGGAAGGATAAGAAAGATGAATTTAGGATTAAAATATAAAAAATACAACATCCATTTTAACAGATTCCTTTATATAAATCTAATACAATAATCAAACTATAACATGAATGTCAAACGATGTGAACATGAGAATATATTATTTTCAAGGGAATATGTAAATATAAAAAACTAACGTTTTTATGAAATGTAGTGGAATATATGGACATCATTGCAAGTGTTTAATATATTGGATTTAAAAAATAAAATTCACTAAAATTGCATAGGATGCAATTAAATCAAAATCTAATCCATTCAAATTCATGTAAACCCATGTTTATTACAATTCATATGAACATTGCATGTTATTAATGATTGGTGATTAGAAGGTGATTGAATTTATAAATAATTACTCTCCCTAACTGGTAAAACATGGTGGCCAACGGGAGCTCCTCTCGTAAGGTCGTGATCTCACTTCCTCAACTTATTGGCTTTAATTGTAATATTTCGTAAACATGTAGATACATACATACATGCATACACATACATATAATGACAGTGCTTTGAGTTCAATTTTATGATATATTGTAGCATGTATACTTCAAATATCAAAAAACACATGGATTGATTAAATATCCAACATTATTTAACCTTACCAATTATTTATTGTTGTATTTACAACGTATCTACGAAGTACTTATCAAAATATATATATTAATTTACATTATAGATGAAGGGATGAAGAATTGTTTTTGAATATTTACATTTTATATTTCCAAAAATAGTAGTTTTAAATAGAAAAAAATCCAATATACATTTTCCAAATATTGGTACATTGGTATAAAATCACTAAACAAACGTTAAAAAATTATAAATAATTAATTACGGAATAAAATATCAATTAAAATATCAAATGAATAATATAAAGTGGATATTAAAAAAACTTAACAATAATAATAAATCATCAAAAGATTAAAATAATAAACTAAGACTTTAAAAAAATTAAGTGAGTATAACATCTTTGGAATAAATTAATCAAGATCCAAAAATAGCAACTTTACATAAAAGAACTATTAATTGATGGTTCTAACATTAAGCAATTTACATACATGCAATATGCAATCACCGATAAATTAAAAAGGCAATATATGTATATATATTAAGAATTACTAAATAAAGATTTGTTGTTTATATGGATTTCTATGGATTTATTTGAATTTTTATGGATTTTAAATATTAATATGTAATTTTTGTTTTTTTATTTACTTAAAAAGAAGATGAGCTTAATTTTTATAACTGTTTCAATCTACTATAAGGTGGAGTAATATGTATTTATAGATATTTTTGTTTATTGTTTATTAACATATTTTATTTAATATAAAATTTATAGTTATTTATTAATATAATGAATGTAGATATAATTATAAATAAGAATAAATTATAAGTGAACATATATAATATCAATGAATTGCAGGGATATCATCATAAAAACTTCACAATTTACGTATTCTATATATATGAGAGAGAGGGAGGGATGAGAGAGATCGTGTACATGGAGGGAGAGAGAGAATGGTGGTCGCGGTTAACGTGCAAACAGGGAGAGACGCGGGGAGATTCTAAAATGGGGAAAAGGGAAAATTCTGGGGAAGCCATGTGTCAACTTCTGGAAAGAGGGAGGGAGGGAGGGATGAGAGAGATCGTGTACCTGGAGAGAGAGAGAGAATGGTGGTGGGGGTTAACGCAGGGAGATGTGAAAATTCTGGGAAGCCACATGTCAACTGTCGGGTAAAGTCTGGTGTAAAGAGGAGCAAACAGGGGGAACACGTGTCACCAGGGTTGGAAGAAACCCACTAATAGTGGTATTATAGATGTGAAATCTACTTCGCCTATCCAACTCAGCCGTGAGTTGACTGGGGTCACAAGAGTGTAGTGTTTATTTATTCTGGGTGCCCCCCAAACAAGGGGTATAATGGTAATTTTATGCAAACCCTGTAACCCTAGATTTGCAATATAAGGGCATGTTTGGTTGCTGGGTTGGACTGGGATGGGTTGGGGTACACCGGTGTACCCCTCCTTCCAACCCTCTCAATCCTCCTCACAGTTTACTATTCACAGGGGTACAGTTTACTATTCACAGGGGTACCCTAACCCAACCTAGCAACCAAACAGGCAATAAGAGTTCCCTTGGTGTGCTGCCACTCACTTCATACTCTGTACCATCTTTCAGGCCTGGTGGAAGCAGTGGAGTAGGCACATGACCGATGTGATTGCACGTGTTTTCTTCTTGATCATCGTTCTGCTTATGTTTGTTGATGGGATCGGTGCCCAATAATATTAGTTATAACAATGATTTTGCTGCACCATCTAATTGTTACGAAAAAATACCAATGAAATTTGAATACATATCAAAAAATGCAAACAATTTTAAGGGATGTTTACATCCATAACCTCGAGTAATTTCGTAATTACATTCATAATCCCGGGTAATCGCGAATATAGTCACTCTGTTTCACACCCTAACCCTTCGTTAGGTTTCCCCGTTAACTAACCTATGATCTATCCAATGGCTATTAAAAATTTTCAAAAAAAAAAAGAACACCCCCTTCCGCCTTCCACCCCTCCCCCCTCCTCCAAGCCAGTCGTCATCGCCCACCCAACCCCTCCTCCAAGTCTGCCGACCACCTCCCCACCCTCCTCTCCTAAGCTTGCGGACCACCTCCCCCACCCCCTTCTTCTCCAGACTCGACCTCCCCCAGGCTTACAGACCACCTCCCCTCTTCCCCTTTCGCCGCCGCCACCCCCCTCCTCCAGGCCAAACCCCCCTCCCCCAGGTCCGCCAACCACCTACCCACCCTCCTCCCCTAGGCTTGCGGACCACCTCCCCCTTCCCCTTCCTCTGCCCCACCCCCTCTTCTCCAGCATCGACCTCCCCTAAGCTTGCAGACCACCTCCCCCCTTCCCTCCAGGCCAGCCCCCCCCCCCCCCTCCAAGTCTGCAGACCACCTCCCCACCAAAAGATAGGGGCATAACCGAAATTGCGATATCTCAGAGGGGCACAACTAATAAAAACCCTTGAAAAAAATGGACTGAAATGTCCAAATCTTCTTCTTCCTCCTTCCCCATCCCATCCATCCGCCCCAAGCTCCTTCCCCTGCACCTGCGCCTCCCCCTCTGCGCACGAACTCGTCCCTCCGCCCCGAGCTCCTCCCCGGCCCTCGCACCTCTTCCCAGCCCCGCAAGTGAAATGAGGATCTTCCTTCTTGTTGCAAAAAGGGGTTTTTGCGGGTGAGCGGAGATCTGCTGCCATGTATGGGGCTCCCACGGCTGGAAGCAGTGGCCCCTGTTGTTGCTGCTTGTTGCTACGATTCGCTAGATGGAACCTTCGGAGATTTGAAGAGGGTCGAGTGCACTGCACATGAGCTCAGATGGTTGTATGACTACTCGGGAATCTTGGAACCTTCTTCTCCAGTGGATTACCTGCAACGAAGAAGATGGCTCACGCGCTTACGCTCGAACGATGGGTCTGGAAGGAGGTGTGCTCCTTTTCGAGGTGAGGGACTAGGAGCTTGATGCTCTGGCAGATAGATCATGAGGGGTAGAAAGGAGATGAAGAGGGAAGACCCACCCCCTGCACCTCCCCAGCCGACCCGCCCCCTGCACCTCACCCTTCCCCCGTCGACCCGCCCCCTGCACCTCCTCTTGCCCTCGCCGCCCCTGCCTTATGCGCCTCCCCCTACCCCCACCGCCCCCGCCCCCTAGGCCTCCCCAGCCCGCACCTCCTCCCAGTCCCGCACCTCCTCTCCAGCCCGCCCCTCCTTCCAACCCCACACCTCCTCCCTCGAGCTCCGCTCCGAGCTCCTCCCCACACCTCCTCCCCAGCCCTCACCTCCTCCCAGCCACGCACCTCCGCCCCGAGCTCCTCCCCAACACTTCCTTCCAGCCTCGAGCTACGCCCCGACCTCCTCCTCTGTCCCTCTTCCCCGGCCCAACCTTTCCAGCACCATGCTCTGCTCCATTCTCCCCAGATCGACCCATGATTTTATTCTGACCATAATACCTTTTTAACCACACCATGGTTTGAATAAACCATGGTTATTTTAATTTTTTGACGGTCAATCTGACGGAAGGGCACAAGTGATAACGGAGAAAGAAGTGAGGGGCACAACTGATATTACCAAAAAGATAGGGGCATAACTGAAATTACAATATCTCATAGGGGCACAAATGATAAAAATCCAAATAAAAAAAGTAGGAACTAATGTTGGACCGGTTGAACCGAACAGGTTGCACCAGACCGGTTCAACAAAAATAAGTATGGCAAAAATTCAAAATAACCATGTGAACAAACAGATTTTTTTCATGGAGTTTTGCCCAAAATAGTTATGGCAGAGATTTAAGTTGTTGGTAGTTGCAATTCGCTTTTAAATGAGGTAATTATGGATTTGTTCATCGATCATTGGAGGAAGAAGAAACCGAGGTGGATTATGCAGAAAAGGTGCTGAAACATAACATGATTATCCATGACGTGATTGGAGATGGATCATTCGTGTCGGTGTTTCATCAAACTTAAGCTTTTTTAGAATAAAGAAAGCAATTAATCACAGATATGCATTGAAATATTTGGATCATGATAGGTGGCCACTCTTGTTACTGAATCAGAATAAAGGTAAGAATTGTTACAATCCTTGATTACTTCAGTGAAGAATGTTAGGTGATGGTAGGATTGCTCGACTTGACTCTTTGCTCCAACGATATCGAAAATAAGAGGTATCATTCGTTGTAGTTTCTTTTAAATGCATATATTAATTTGACTTTTTCGATCGTACGGCCATCAAAAAAATGAACAGTCCAATCTTTTGCACATCCGTATGGAAGTTGACATGATGTTGATGCCACCACCAGTTCAACCGATTCATAATCAACACTACATATTCAACACCCGGTCCGATTTTCTAAACATTGCTTGCATCCATACATCTGTACATAAGAAGCATTAATTAACATATTAAAAGCAACTAAAAATAACAAAAACATAAAAATATAAAAATAAATTTAAAATAAGAAATAAAGGAGAGAAAAAGAGTGTACCATCAAATGTAAGCTTACATGTTCAGAACTGCATTATTTCATGTACAAACTACTTATTTTTCATCTATTTCTTATCGCAATTATAAATACGATATGTATTTTAACTAACTAGAAAATATTAAAAATATAAAAATAAAAATTTCAAGAAAAGTAAAAAAAAGAGCAAAAGCTTACTTATACACGCATGCATATATGTACATATATAATTATTCTTAATTGAATTATTTTTGCATATGTAAATATAATATGAATATAAACTAAATACATAAGTATTAAAATCTAAAAAAGAAAAAACAAAGAAAATGATAAAAAGAAATTATTTATGATGTATACATGTATGTATGTAAATACTAATATACATACACTAACTACTAAATCATCTAAAAAATCCAAAAAAATAGTTAATTATGTATTTTATTATAAGGGCTTTATCAGTTTTGCCCCTCCGAAATATTGCAATATCAGTTGTGCCCCTCTTTTATTTGGAATATCAGTTCAGCACCTGACTTCTTCCATAATGATCACTTGTGCCCTTCTATTAGTCTGGCCATCAATGAGCTAAACTAAATCATGGTTTAATCAAACCATGATGTAGTTAAGAAGGGCATATCTGAAAATAAAAACCCACCTCCTACAACCCATCCTCCTTGTTCACCACATCCTCCTCCATCGTCCCCTCCTCAATGGCGATAAAATCTTCAGGAACAACTCCCTCTCCCGAAACAACTCACTGAAGGCAATCGATGCAATCAAGGGAGGAGGACAGACGAAGAGGGGAAGGAAGTGCTGGAAGGGGATGATAGTCAGGGGAGGAGGACTGGCGGAGGGGGAGGAGGTGTTGGAAGGGCGAGAAGAGTTCGGGTGGAGGGGGAGGACATGGAGATGGGAAGGAAGAGGACGGGCGGAGGAGGAGGCAATGCTGGAAGGTAGAGGAAGAGGGCGGACAGAGGAGGAGGAGATGCTGAAGGGGGAGAAAGAGGGCAAGTGGAGGTTGAGGAGTTGTTGAAGGAGGAGGAGGAGGAGGAGGAGGGTTGGCGGAGGGGGAGGATGTACCGGAGGGGAAGGAAGAGGGCAGGGACTGACAGAGTGGGAGGAGGTTCTGGAGGGGGAGGAAGAGGGGTTGGAGGTATAGGGGCGGAGGAGGCGATGGTCAAGGGAGGAGGAAGGGATGGAAAGGGAGGAAGAGTGGAATGAAGAAGAAGAAAAGGAAAACAAAGAAAGCATAAAATGATTTCTGGGAGCAGCTTGCTGAGCTGCCTGGAGCAGCACAGGGGGCTGCTGCTATGCAGCGTCTGTAGCTCCACTTTGCAGCAGCCTTCGAGAGTCTTGGACAGCAGAAAAGGAAGCAAGTCAGCAGCAGCACAACTGCCTTGGAGCAGCAGCTCCTGCTGTAAAAATTGGATGTACGAGAGAGAAGGGGAATGGGCTCCTTTGGTTGGAGATTTAAAAGAGAATTTGGGAAAAGAACAATGGGGGAGGGTTTGATATAATTAATAAGGGAGAGGGGGCTTTAGTATGTGCCAAGTGGAAAGAAACTTGGACTAAATGTAGGGGCTGTTGTATTCTGAAATTTAATTTAATTATTTTAAAAAAAACCATTATCTCTCTCTTAATTGAATACCAAAGTCACTCATTTTTGCACCTTGATCTCCGATTCCGATGTACAATAGCTCGTTTCGATCGTCTCTGAATGACAATCAAAATGAGTATATATTCATATATTTATGATCTGAGATGAATTCAGAAATGGTCGAAATACGGTCTTGATTTTTTTATCAAATTTTGTGATTTTAAATTATCAAACGACCTCCGATCGATGAACGATTGATTTCGTTGATCTTATTTCATCAAGAAAAAATTTCTGATGGTCTCGGATTATTTTTATAGTTTCAAATTGCGTTGCGGTTTTTCTGGTGGCACGCTTTACGATGCAATCGATTTTTTGATCGATTCCAAACGACTTTTGATTGACAATTTATTAATTGATTCAAATCATTTGACATTGATTGATAGTTTTATCGGTTCAATTGGATCCTAATTAGATCGGATTCGGGTTATTCGGATCCGGATCTTAGGTTATCCCCCAGATAACCCACAACTGGGTTGGGTTATCCCCTACCAGATAACCCTCGACCCAAACGCACTCTTACAGATTGACTGATAAACATGTGATAACTACAGCATACCTTGATGCTTGTAATGTAAAGATCAAAATGGTACAACAATGATCGTTGGTTAATGGATATAGTTCCACAGGCAAAGTCGCTTTCATCACCGGACAACCAATATACAGCCGGTCCCAGATGGGACGAGAACAAAGGTTCAACGACAGATGCAAGATTCACACACACGGCACGAGCCGATAATAGCACAACCGCTATTAATGTATTGAACCTGTATGTTGGTGCATCCCTATGGCATAAGCAGGTGCACCAAAAATCTCATGTTTCCCATTCAAGATCAAGGTGCGAAGAGCGTGTGCTTCGTAAGATCGCAGCAACCAGCAGCCTCCGGCGTCATTTCTTTCTGCAGTCAAAACCTGCGAAGCCAAACGTTGTGAGCAACCAACCACCTTTGAACTTCAAGGAATCAAAGGTTGATAGCAAGTGTTATCTGACTAAAGTTTGCTTGGGGGATCTTTAAAAGAAAAGGAAGAACCATTTAGATGGAACCCGCACATACGAGTTCGATAAGCTTTGTAACGCAACTTAAGCAGGAGGGCGTGAACTAATAGAAAAAGAAGAATGGCATTCAGCAGTCAGAAAACACGGGTAGAATTTAAATTGTACGGTATCTTCTCTTCCACCAACTCTTCTAGACTACAATTGGGATTTTTAACTGGCTGATCTCAAATATATTTAGTCGAACTAACTTTTTTTTACCTAAAAAGAAAGAAAATTGAAATTGTAACAGTAGGATAGTTGCATGTAAGCTTCAAAAGGGATTCAGTATTCAAATATCGGTTTGGAAGCAACAGATCCTACCTAACTCAGCCTCAAACAAAACTGGAACCGCCAAGAGGTTTTAATCTCTTTTTTTTTAAACAAGAGGGGGAAACACGCACAAGCACCCACCTCAAGATTTAATCTAGAGGCAAAACTGATGCCTTACAATCAGCTGAGCCAAAACCAAAGGAGTTTTCAAGCCTCAAGTTTCGAACGACAACATAGAGTGAGCAGCATGACGAAGCCATATCCCGAATCCGATACAATCTCACTTGTACACTAGATTTTTTTTCTTAGCACTTTACCAGATCAAGACCAAATATTTTTAGTATCCAAAACCAACTACCATCCTAATTAGTTTGATTGGACAACAAATCTAACCCATCCTACTTAGCTCTATTGGATGACTATCCAGAGCTTTCGAACAGGCAGACACGGTACGAGAAGCCCATATCCTACCTCTAACAAAATTAAACCTTTCTGCGATATATGCCTAACTTAATGCAACAATTTGAAAGATATATTGCCACCAAACAATGGACATCTATAAGTAAAAAGAATTCACCATTTGCAAGCCCCTTTAACGGTCTGGTTGCCAAATCTTCTAAAAATTTTCTTGTAGCATCTGCAAGTCGCATTAAACAAAGACAATTGGTTTCAAAAGCTTGCAATAAAAAGGTTGCTTAGAGATCCAACAGTATAGTAAGATTGTGCATGTAACAGACCATGTCTCATAGTCAGAGATGGATCGTCTTCTTCAAGATGCCCCACCACTTCTGCTGGATTCCCCAAAACCATGCTTTAAAAAAGAAAGCAAAAAAGGTGGATCAGATATTCAATCACGTGTTACAGTATAAGAAAGCAATAAGATGACATATTTAGATAGAAATTAAAGAACTTTGTGCATTTTGTGCCGGTGGATATTGAAATTAATTGTCAAGTAGGGTTTGCAAGAAAAAATATTCCATTTAATTAAGCCACTTATTCCACTTGAACAAGATAAAATATCTGGTAAAATGCCTAGGTTTTGCAGAAAAGACAATCAACAAAGTCAATCAGTGGGAAATAAATTTAAACCGTGCCTTCATAAAGAAGCCATGCGTTAAATAGAATAAGTAAAGGTAGCCCTTAACACTTGATTAAGTACAGAACAAAGCAGCTCCCTAACACATAGATTAAGCATAGAAAAGCCAATATTTTACTTAGTTCTTTTGTCCATCCTTAACATTCTACGGTAAGTTACATTGACAAGAATTAAGCCAAACACTCAAAAAATATCTCATTCAAAATGTTGGATCTGCCCACATTATTATTAAAATTCTCATCACAATTATGTAATAATAAGAAAATTCATACAAATAAACAACTTTCCATTCGAATCTTAGAATGTGCCTTTGGAATGAACTTTTTTACAAACATTTATGCCCACAACATGGAATCTAAAGAAGCTTAATGTATTTTTCAATACCCAAACAAGACAGTTTGCATCAAGGAAAGATAAGTTTAAGGTCATAAACAGATAAGATGCTCTAGTTATATGATGCGCCATGTGGGTGCTCTGATTGTAAAATAGAATAAATAGGGAATATGTACCTTAATTCAACGTCTAAATTTGTCCATCAGTGGAAGATAACGGAGGTAGATAGTGCTGGGATGGATACATGGGTGCATATCCAAGATTTTACTTAGTTGCCATTAATAACGTAATATTTTCTTGGAGGAGGATATCCTCTAATGACTTATTGTCTAACCCATCTAGCTACCTTAATATCTCATTCTTAACCTTTTTATGTTCAAGACATCCCCTTTAATCGTGGCAAACCCATATAGGATCTCACAGCCCCCTGGATTCTTTTCCTCAATTACAGCTTTTTTGTAGGTCATACATAAACTTGGATCCTTTCCAGATCCAAGCCCGGGTTTAATCCAAACTAGATCAGTTTAAAGGCAGCCAATCCATGTAGTCAACCCACTTAAAGTGGGAAAAGGCTAGGTTGTTGTACATCGACTTTTTTTGAGTCGATATTGTACATAGACTGGACTCGAAGTAAGAAAGATCATGCTTCACATTTACCTTTGACCATTTCACTAATCTTCACCAAGCCCTACTGCACTCATCATCCAACTCACACCTCCGAAGCTGACACTAGTTGTGATTAACTTAAATATATTTCTGTTCATTTGTCTTCAACAAATAATAACACGACGATACTCTGTCTCAGTCATCCTAAGCATGCGACTATAATCAACAACCCAACATTCTGACCCACAAAACTTTACCGCCTTTACTGCCACTTGTTAGCATTTCCTCTTTCAATTTTAGAGAAATTGTCCTATTTTTAATAGCTCGTAAAATAACAATGAATTTTACTACTGTAATCTAGCAAATGAGGAACGCAACGAAGACAGAAAAAGAGAGAAGGGAGTGTCTTTAGCCCCTGATACTATTTTTTTAGCAAAAATACCTTTAAATTAAATAAGCAAAGTCAACTGACTTGTAATCAGCATTAAGTTTTTCAGAGATGAAACTCTTGTCATTGACTGTTCATAAGGTCTAATGGAGTGGCAGATCCATTCCCCAGTCAGATCCAATCAACAGATACTGTTTTCCATTAAGTGTGTGTTGGACCTGGAGCCCATCCACTCCCCAGTCGGATCCAATCAACAGATATTGCCTTCTGTTATAAGAAATATTGTGTATGCACTTTCCTTGTATGTTATATTCTGTTCTCTATGTATTGTATTTCATGTATTTCTTCTTCTGTTATTTTGACATTTAGGGTTTCCCCTTTATATAAAGGATCCCTCTGACCTTTGAATAAACAATTCACTCGTTTATTTTCACATGATATCAATTCACTCGTTTCTTTCCGCATGATATCGGAGCGGTGATCCTGGATCAAAGATCCAGTATCCCCATGATAGCTTAATTCCACGCCCGCTGGCCTCTCCCTCGTAGTGAATCTCATGCACACCCCAGCCCCTTCTTCCTTATGTTTCATGCACGTCAACGTCGCACTCCGTGCCCTAGCGAGCCGCCCAGTGGTGCACAGCAACACTATTGGGCCCCAGTAGTGCCCAACGGAAGCCCAGCAGTGTCCAGCACCGCCTCATGCACCTCGAAAAGGGTGCTCAGTGGTGCCCTGCACCACCATGTAGGCCCCGTGTGACTGGCACTGCTCCTCGGGTCATGTATAACTCTTTTCAGTGCTCGTCCGCGCTGATTTTGGTGCATTCCATGTCAATTTCGTCCTCTAAATCTGATTTGCCTACCCTATATCGCTAACAAAAAAATAGGAAAGGATGTGCTCTGAGTCTGTACACACTACACACAACCTCTTCTTTACATGATCATGCAGACAAAATCAGATCATTCTATCAACCAGTTGTGCATTTCCCAATCGCCTTTGTTCATCATGGCAAAAGATAAGGTCGATATGCATCCATCTCCTGCTTATGAGGCATTCAAAGGCCTATGTCAATAATCAAAATGAATGGAACCAACTAAAATCTGTGGGCGACGCAGTTCATGAGCATTATGAGAGCAACAACAAAATATACATCCTGAGGAAACCCAAGCCGATCGAAAAGACTTGAGCAAATGTTTTAACGGAAGCAAGACAATGCTTACAACAAAGATCGCCAATGATATTCTACATCAGCTCATTGCAAAAGCGATGTGAAATATTATTGTCACCACACATTCTAAGGCGAGGTACGAGACAGATTCTTCAACTACAGTATGACATATTCACTACGAAGCATGATGGTCGCCCTTTCCACACGTTCTACCCATGGCCGACAGGCATGTTCGAGAAGCTTCATAGCTACATGCCCTTTGGGTGATAGTCCTGAGCCACAGATGATCTACACGAACATCAAAATGGTGGATGTTTTTCTTGCAGCTCTTGATCCCAATATGATTTCGCTTGCAGCCAGATTCTTATCAGTGCTTCTTTTCTCCCATAGAGGAGGCTTGCAACTGTCTAAGCAGAATCATGGTGCCTCCTACTTCTACTACTTACACATCTTCTATTATGGCAGCATTTCACAACATAGAAGGTTTGGCTCAGTTCAAAAGACGCCGTGTACGTAGCAGAGGAAGTGATCATCCTCACCCTCAGTGCACATATTGTAATCGTATATGGCACTAAGGATGCATGTTATCAAAAGCATGGTTGTCCTCCCGCATATGCTCGTGCTGCTTAGACGTTTGAGCCTATTGTTACTCCTATGGATCATAAATAGGATCTTGTTTCCGATCTGAGGGAGATCATTGATCCTTCAGCCAATACTACTAGTGCTTCTCGGGACTCATTTGACATTACACCCTCTACGAGCACCTCAAGTACTTGCTATGTACTTACCATGTGTCACAATGCTGATTTCTCAGAATGGATTATGGACATCAGAGCATCTCATCATCTCTACGGTGACAGTAAACAGTTCACATCCTACAACATCATTCCTCCTGGTGGATCTATAGTCATTGTTGAATGAAAGATATTCTCCTGTTATAGAAGAAGATATTCAGTTGATGTCGTCCATACCATACCTCCTGGTGGATCTATAGTCATTGTTGAATGAAAGATATTCTCCTATTATAGAAGAAGATATTCAGTTGATGTCGTCCATACCATACGTATGCAGAATATGGTACATGCACTTAAATTTTCTACGAATTTATTGCACATCATTCAGAGTACCAAGGACCTGAATTGCTGTGTCATTTTTGACCCCTCTTCTGTTATGTTTAGGGATATACTCATGAGCAGGGTGATCGAATGTCGTCGTGAGCAAAGAGGTCTCTACCTATGTTGGCAGATCTTCCGTCTCTATGAAATCAGTCTCCTCATATACGTGGCACCTTCGATCCGATCATCTTCCTCTACAGAAGTTGTGTAGAGTCCTCCCTCATATCTCGTCTCAATCCAGTATTCATGTGAGGCTTGCAAGCTCGGGCGGTATCATCGTGCATTTTTTCCGGTCATCAGAGTCATGGACATACTTCTTTATTTGAGCTGATACATTTTGATATTTAGGATCCAAGCCGTGTGCATGATCACCAGCGGTACATATTATGTTTAGTTGTTGGAGGTGATTATCCAAATTTTCTTGGATCCTTTTGATGAAAAATAAGCATCTCTTTTCTGCTACTATTAAATATGTTCACTCAGACAATACTTTAAAATTTTGTATTGTCTAGTTATCTCAGTTTTTCATTTCTCTTGGGATCATCCATCAGACGTCGTGTGCCTACACTTCTCAGCAGAGTGGTGTTGCTGAACGCAAATATCGCCATTTCTTAGAAGTTACCAGAAATCTTCTGATACAGTCATGCTCCTCACTCCTACTTGAGAGATGTTATCCTCATTGCTTGCTATCTGATCAGTATGATGTCTTCCGTGAATGAAAAAGATTCCTTATTCAATTACATTTCTCGAAAAGGATATATATTAACGCATCGTATCTTAGGTTGTATGGCCTTTATCCATTTTACTCCTGGTCGTGATAAGCTCTCTCCCAGATTTGGCAAATACTTCTTTGTTGGTCATTCCCATACCCAAAAAAGGCATTGTGCTTTGATCTTGCCAGGAGAATAGGGATGAAAACGAATATGAATATATTCGCATCTGATCCGCTATCGTATTCATTTTATACATATTTTGACATTTGTATTCGTATTCATTTTAAAATGGTGCAAATATGGATATCACTATGACATCCGCTAATATTCGCATTCGTATTCGCATATATGTTTTCGTACATAAGTATAATAATATATTTATTTATAACTGTATGTAACAACATTTTATGATTGCATTCACCATTGTTGATATAATTTTTATGAAAATAATATGTCTGGTATATTTATTTTTGTGTAAACCATCCTAAACATGTATATTTTTGTTAATCTATCAAAATATTTCTGTTATTATTCGTATTTGATTCATATTCGTTTTACATTCGTATTCGTTTTTAAGGATATGGTAACACATTTTTCATATCCGTCAATATTCGTCGTGTTCGTATTCGTATTATAAAAAGGATAAGGATATGATTATACTTATATTCGCATCTCTATCCGATCGTTTTCATTCCTACATGAGAAAGTACTATGTTAGTACTGATGTCACTTTGACTTTTCCATGTATTTTTCTCTCATTGGTGACATGATGACATCTGTTGAGTCTAATAAAGAGTTCGCATTCCACCTCAGCCTCGTGTTCCTACTATGCCACTGCAATACAGACTTTGCCTCATGTATATGTTCAAAGACCTATTACCATTCCACCCCATGCTCATGTGCCTTCAATTTTTGCAATATTTAGCTGACTGTATTGAATATGCAATTCAGGAGGGGGAGGGTTGACCGAATAGAATGGGTATAGTTATTCGGTCAATATTCGCCCAAATCGAATATTCGGCTAGAATATTCAGGTATTCAACTGACTATTGCAATAGACTGCTGGTTTTTTTCAAAGGCTCTCATTTATCCCGGTATCACAACAAATGTTGAAGCTCCATAATGTAACTTGTTAATTGGTACTTTTATCTTAGATTCATGTTGATTGATGACCATATATGTACAAATATATAAGAATATATACTAGACATAACTTTATATTTAAAATAATTAAAACAAATACCTAAGCGAATAATTCCGAATATTCCTCCGAATACCAATGTCCCCTCCAATTGAATACCAAATACCAACTTCTATAACATCAGTGCCTTCCCCAACATCTAGCATGCCTAGGTAAATTCTGAATACTTGAGATTCCACTGAAAGTATTGTTGATGCTTCTGTACAATAGGCAACTACACAGAAAGAGAGTGCAGCTACTTAAGAGATAGTTATACAGAAAATTGTTCCTTCAGAGAGTATGAACCGACCTATTGCACTTCGGAAGAAGAAGTGTACATGTGTTACGTACCATCTCTCAGGACAAGTTTCAACGGGGTGTCTATCAGAGAACTTCAGAAAGTTTGTGATGGGATTGTCAGTTGTTACAACCCACACGCATACCATGAGGCTATGAAGGGCAAGCAATGGCGTCTGATTGTGGAAGAAGAAATGGAATGCACTACAGTCAAGAGGCATATGGAGCTTAGTGATTGCCCCTGCAGGGGCCTTTGTGGTTGGCCACAAATGAGTCTTTACAGTGAAGTGAAGCATAAAGCAGACGATGATGTTGACCGCTACAAGGCCAGACTTATGGCATGTGATTCAATCAGACATATGGGGTGGACTACAAGAACACTAAAGAAGAAATGGAATGCACTACAGTCAAGAGGCATATGGAGCTTAGTGATTGTCCCTGCAGGGGCCTTTGTGGTTGGCCACAAATGAGTCTTTACAGTGAAGTGAAGCATAAAGCAGACGATGATGTTGACCGCTACAAGGCCAGACTTATGGCATGTGATTCATTCAGACATATGGGGTGGACTACAAGAACACTTTCTCTTATGCGGTACATTACTATGCCCTCCGGAACCTCCTTTCTATTGCGGTAGTGAGAGATTGGACGCTCTCTCAACTTGATGTCAAGAATGACTTTCTGTATAGAGACTTGCAGGAGGAACTCCATATGCAACAACCACATGGCTTTGATGTTAAGGAGCCTATCAAAAGATATGCAGACTCCACAAGGTCATTTATGACCTTAAGCAAAATCCGAGAGCATGGTTCCAGAAGCGCAGACTTGATAAAGCAGCAAGACTTCAAAAGATCAAATGCAAATCACTCGCTCTTTGTATACTGGACATCACGCACTACCGTCATTATGTTTTATGTTGATGACACTATCATTATTGGAGATGATTTATAGGGGATCAGTGAGGCAAAGGCGTTTCTTGGGTAGCAGTTTGTCACCAAGGACATTGGAGACCTCAATATTTATAGGGCTTGAAATTACTAAGAATCAAATAGGACAATTGTTGACTCAAAGAAAGCATGTTACTAATCTCTTAGAGATTGTGATGGCAAATTACAAACTCGTTACTACTTATATGGATCCCAGCATGAAATTCTATGATGATGACACAGACGAGGTAGACAAGAGGAGATACATTGAGCTCGTTAGGAAGCTTATGGAGCATCCACACAAGCACATATGAAGCAAAGTCAGTTTAAATTGTGACCATCACTAAACCGGACATTTCCTTTGCCATGAGCAAAGTCGGTCAATTTATGAAGCAACCACGCCAAGCATATATGGGTGTAGGCTCCATGATCCTAAGGCACCAGAAGTCTTCGCCAGGTGTATGGTCACTCCTCAGCATAGTGGATTCTCTTGAGATTTCAGCATGTGCAGATGCTAATTATGCAAGATGCACTAAGACATGAAATCAATGTATGGATTTGCATCGTTTATTGGAAGCTTATTGGTCTCATGGAAAAGCAAGAAACATAATGCCGTCGCTAGGTCAATTGTAGAATCCAAATACATTGCCATATCACATGGTAGCATCAAATCAGTTCTGACTTCCCTGGAAATTGACAATCATGATGTATTATTTATTTAACTAACAATCCAGCATTCCATGAGAGGACCAAACACATCGAGATGGATAGTCACCATACTAAAGACATGATACAGAAGGACTTCATATATACATCCCATGTCAGCTCAATAAAACAAAGTACATATAGATTCACAAAAGCACTAGCCAGAGGATCATTCCATAAGTGATCTTCCATGCTAAGTAGGATAGACATCTGCACTCCAGCTTAAGGGGGTGGAATAAGGGGGTGGAATAGGAAGTATTATTTATGTTCTTTCTTCATTAGTTATCTCCTTTTCTCTCTGTTATTTTTCTCTCTATGATTCTACTCTATATAAATGATCCCTATGACCTTTGAATAAACAATTCATTTGTTTCTTTCCGCACTTCCCATTTCAGATTTGTTGGACTTTGAAGTAAGGCATAAGGTACAACCCGGCATGCTCAAAACTCTCTTTTTAAAACTAAAAAAGAAGATGGTGAAGTTTTATCATCTGCAAACATGGTCTATGGACGTAGGTTTTCAGACTAGTTCCATTCCCTGCACTAACACCTCAAGCGTCTCTTGCATCTTAATAAAACAGGGAAGTCCATATAATCCCGGAACCCTGGCTCAAGATCATCTTCCTTGCACCTCACATCTCCCAAGCCAACCATCTCACTTTTCTCACAAGATAAAACCCTAACATATACTTGGAAATGCAACTCAGAATCCTAGGGACTGCACACAAAATTGGCATATCAACTAGCATTTTGCTTTTCAAGAATATTTTCTCTTGTGGTCTAAGCAATTCAATGATGAAAGGCCTTCTACGTATTGGAAGTTTTCACTATTGAGCGTCAAAAAAAAAAGTTTTCACTATTAAGCATATTGTTTATTATTAACTAATTGTTGCCAAAAAACAACTTTCAGCACAGGCTAATTAAATCTATTTTATTGGCCAAATTGATCAAAACTTAACTAGGAACTCATATAGTTCCTTTCTGATATAAACAAATTCAATTACAAAGTTTATGAATTAGAAGAGGAAAATCCATAAATAGAGCATCACAAGAGTATAACTAGTTTCTCTAACTTAATTGTGATTATGGACATTAAACAAACAACTCTCTGAATCATTCTCCAGTCATCGAATCACAAACACTGAATGTCTTCAAGGTAATGAGAAGTCAAAAATGACAAAAAGTGAAAAAAGATGAAGAAAGGATAAGTCTAGATTCATGAGACTCAAGAGTCAATCTAGACCAACTCCAACCTGTGAGGAGGAACATCCTTTAATACAAGTGAACCAGCAGCAACCATGGCACCTTCACCAACTCTTATATTGCCAAGAATCGTAGCACCAGCACCAATAAGGGCACCATCGCCTATTTTTGGGTGACGATCTCCAACATCCTTCCCAGTTCCTCCCAGTGTTATAGCCTGCAAGAGAACGGAAAAAACTGCAATTACATTTTGAAGCAATACTCATTAAGTCTATGCAAATGCAATTAACAAATGTGATTACATTATTTTCAATTTATATTAAGAGTAGAAGATGTGCCGCATACAGACTTGTCTATCCACCAATATTTTTATGTAAAAGAATAAATATCCAAAAATTTTGTTTTCCTAAGTCGAGAATATTATAAGATAAAGAATATGAGTTGCAGAAATATCAGAGAGCACAGATCTAACACTAATTTGGTAACAAGCAGTTTTAGTTTACACTTTACAGCTATGAAGTACAGGAGAAAAAACAAAAATTCACATTAGTTGTATTAGTAAATATATCATAAACGGACTTTCTGGTACAAACATGACCGCATAACAAGAAATAGAAATTCTCTTGTCCTCCTAGATAAAGAAAAATCAGTGCAGCCTTTGTAATAATTAAGGCATGGCCAGGAATCCGCAAATTTCAATGTCACATTAGTAATGATATTCAAGCAAAATCTTGCCTGCATTAGAGAAACCTTGTTTCCCACTACAGCTGTTTCACCAATAACAACACCTGTTCCATGATCCAATAATATTCCCTCTCCTATTTTCGCAGCTGCATTAACAGTGCATCAAATATTATGGAACATGAAATTATCTTCCCCAGGCTTTATATAAATAGCTTCTAGATATTTGATCAACTATAAATCTGCACTGAGTAAAAATGAAATAATAAAGTATTGAATATTGTGGCCAATTCAATTCGCGAGATGCTATTAACCCTATTAGCAGAATCAATGTATTCAGATAAAAATTCTATACGCGGTAAAATTATGCAAAGACATGAAATGGCCACAACAAATATTCTTAAAACTGAATAGACTGCCAGCAGCTGATTGGAATATAGCCTTTAATTTAGATCAGAATATTCCGCATTAAGGAGTATAAACATAGGAGAATTATCTGTTGTGATGGTTTTAAATGTCGCATTCACACATGTATAGATCCTTAGGGTCATGATGGCTACTCTGTCGTCTTTGTAATTATAATATTACAATAGAATTTTAAAAACCCACAAAGGCCACAATAAAATCTTCAAGCAGAATTGTGTCACAAAACAAAAAAAACTGTGTAATGATTTTCACAGGAACCCCCTTAAGGAGAGGAACCCTTAATCTCAAAACATAAAAAATGCACAATTAAATACTTCTTGCGGATTTGTAGGTCACGCTTCCAAGTCTAACAATAAATCTCAGATCACGTCTTAGGTTTCAGGGTAGGCGTACATGAGAAGACACTTCATATTAATTGAGTAGTATAAATGAGTAGTTATTTCCTCTAAGACATTACACTTGATCAAACAAATGGCATTATGATTCATTCCAAAAAGATTTAGAATCCAAGGAAAAGACGATAGATTAAGGGATCTTTTTTGTTGAGGTTGACTCATGGTTCGAAATACCGCAATATATCGTCGATATATTAATATCACCGGGTATGAGCTATCGATATTACCACGCATATCCTTTTTTCAAGGTATCGACAAATATATCGATGATATGCCATGCCATATCAGCGATATCGAGGAAATGTGCAGTTTTCAGTGAAAAATCCACCATTTCAACTGATATCGTCAATATTATGCGGACATTGGTGCCTTATCAAAGATATCACCCATATTGCTTGATTTTGCTACTTGTTCACACGATGGAAGAAGTTCCAATTTTTTATTTTTAACCTTTTAAAGGTCAATTTGTTCAAGATTTTGTATAGTCACCTGCCCCCACCCCCCAATCCCCTGAGTCCCGCTGGCCATTCTGAATGAGGGACTTCATCCCCCTTTTTGGTGGCAGAGATCAAACACTTCTAATTGATCGAAGAAAATCCACGTAGATATAATGTACATGTTTCAATACTAATATTCAATAGTTATTATATATTACGTATTAGTAATCTAGTGATATGAATCTAGGTTAGGCTCCAGTTGATATTGATTATCTTTAATTCAAGTAGAAATGTTAGTTTCTAATCTATCTTAGTTCTTCTTTATTTCATATTTGTGGTTTATTATGAATAATATACTTTATAATACATTATTGTATCTGTTGGTTTTTTTTCTAATATAGCTTGATTTTTTATCATACATGCTACATAGTATGTAACGTAATAGAATGTAAATGTTCTAAATACACCTTGTTTATATTACATGAATTTTTTGTATTTCCTTTCCAACAGCTCTCAGCATTCAACATCCGTAGGGTTTTACATCTACGATAAGTGTGATATAACGCATAATAATGTATTAAATACATCTTCCACTTGCATATAAAAGTGTATTCGAGAGTTACTGATTGTTTTAAACGCTAGTATGATCTTAATTTGTGAAAAAAAAATGTTTTTTAGTCATTTCCGAGATTTCTACCGATATCGATATATCCTGATATATCCATTTCTTGTCGTACTGATACGATATAGATATCGATATTTCGAATCTCAGGTTGATCCCTCTAACCCCCTATTCTTTTTAATATTTTTAAAGAGAAAGGGTGGTACCCCAAGGTGGGACCCCTCGTGCTTATATTAATTTAAAAGTAAAAAGAAATGGAGAAAAAAGTACATTACGGTACATGGTTCCAAGAGTCACACAACGTCCTACAATCCTACAATGCTCCGGAACATTTTAAGAGTAGAACAATTGTCCAGGAAAATGGTCTCGTTTCTACTGCACCAAATTGCCCACAAATGGCGAACGGATAGAAGCTATCAACATGACCAATGCCACACATCGATCTAATGCAATGCCAGAAGTTGGAGCTATCCTCCACCCTAAGCCACAGAATGATGGCACTGGTCCAGACCTATGCCGAGTGAGAGCATGTAAAGAACAAATTGTCCAAGTCTTCCACCTCCAACCCGTATCTGTCGCAGCCATAGTCGTCAACACCTAACAGATGGCCTCAGCGGCAAATGGTAAGAATCCTATCAAGCCTGAATAGCCACGGGAAAACCTCGACTCTATTAGGCATTCTACTCCTATCAGAGCAATGGTACCCGCAACACACATTCGCAGTATAAAATTCCAATTGCATTAAATTCTTGGATAGCGACAGTCTTCCGACTTGTCACAAGTTGGAGAAGAAAATATGACATTTAATTTTAATAACCACAGATGTCACTTGTTTGCAATTAATTTTCATATCGTACCCCAAGTAGAGAAAAGCACAGTCAACTATCCTTTGGAACACCCATTCGTTCATCATCTCAAAATTACTACCTTCAGTAGGTCGGGTTGCAGAGGTCCTAGATCCTCCATACCACATCCATGGGTCACATCCATGGGTCAGGTGGCCAGTTGTTCGTCATTTCATTAATAGCCAAAGACTTTCCAGTGTTGATTGGCGATCACGAGATGATTGCAAACTGTTTGCTACTACAGCTTGACGAGTTTGATCTGATTTTAGGCATGGATTGGTTGTTCACTCATCATGCATTAGTTGATTGCTTTAGGAAGACGGTTATCTTCAGGATTCCAAACATACCCGAGTTTACCTTTGAGCAAGGGTTTAAATATCGGTTTCGGATATCGTATCGATACCCTGTCGATACGAAATTTCGTCGAAATTTTGACGACATTTCGCCCATATCGACCACCATTGGTGAAGAAATGACCGAAAACTAATCTCATATCGCCATTTCGCTCGATATTTCAGTTCCTTATTGAAACCGAAATTTCGACGAAATTTCGCGAAATCTGAAACCATGCCTTTGAGGGCACGTTACATGACTCCAAAATGGAATACATCTCAGTATTGAGAGCTCAGAAACTTGTTGATCAAGGATGTGATTCATATTTAGCATTTGTTCGAGAGACATCCGATCATGAGCCGATGACCCAGGACATCAGAGTAGTATCAAATTACCAGAAGTATTTCCTGATGAGTTATGAGGGTTACCTCCTAAGAGAGAGATTGAGTTCGAGATCACATTATTACCTGATACACAACCGATCTCGATGGCTCCATATTGCATGGCACCAGCTGAGTTGAGAGTTAAAGGTGCAATTGCAGGAGTTACTTGATTTAGGTTTCGTGAGGTCGAGCACTTCACCTTGGGATGCTCCATTTCTTTTTGGTAGAAAGAAGGATGGATCGATGAGATTGTGCATTGATTACAGGCAGTTGAACAAGAGAATGCCGAAGAACTGTTATCATTTGCTTCACATCGATGACTTGTTTGATCAGCTTCAGGGATCTTCGGTGTTTTCGAAGATCGATCTTAGATCAGGCTACCATCAACTTATGATTCAAGAGTCAGATATCCTGAAGACATCTTTCAAGACTCAATATGGACACTATGAGTTCGTGGTGATGCCGTTTGGATTCACCAATGCCCCTGCAGCATTCATGGACATGATGAACAGGATCTTTCATCCATACTTGGACAAATTTGTGGTAGTATTCATTGAATATGTGTTGATTTATTCTCAGGATGAATGGGATCACGCGAATGATCTGAAGATTGTCCTGGATACATTGTGAGAGCACAAGTTGTATGCCAAGCTGACAAAGTGTGAGTTTTGGTTATCCCATATCTCATTTCTTGGGCATGTCATTTCTGGAGCAGGTATCGCAGTTGATCTTGCGAAGATTGAGGCAATCATGTCTTGGGAGCAGCCCAAGACAGCCACTCAGATTCGAAACTCCCTAGGATTAGCAGTAGAGAGGCAAACGGATGTGGTAATATTCGTATTCGTTCGTATTTGTATTCGTTTTTAAGAGGATATGGTTGTTAGACGAATACGAATATTCTTAACAAATATTTTGCGGATACGAATCCGAATACGAAACTTGAGTTAACGAATGCGAATACAAATACGAAAAAAACAAATCAGGTTACGAATACGAATATTCGTAATATATATTTAATATTTTAAAATAAAATTAGGATTCCCCCACCCCCAAATCCCCTCCCCCTACCCCAACGCCTTCTTTCTTCCCCCGCCAGGCCGCCCACCCCCGCCTCCCCCTAACCTCCTCCTCCTACTGGTTGTCACCTACCACCTCCCCCTGCCGACCTCCGCCTCCCCCGCCAGCGTCACCACCCCTGCCTCCCCTCTGTCGCCCCGCCTCCCCATCCGTCCTCTGCCACCCCGGCCACGCCCGACTCCCCCTGTCGCCCCGCCTCCCCATGCACCCTTCGCCTCCCCATGCCGCCCTGCCTCCCCATGCGTCCTCCGCCTCCCCTGCCTCCCCCTGCACCCTCTGCCTCCCCCGCCACGCTCTCCTCCGCCTGCCGCCCCGCCTCCCCCTGCGCCCTTCGCCACTCCCTGCGACCTCCGCCTCCCCCGCCATCGCCGCCTCCCCTTGCTGCCCCGACTACCCATCGCGCTCTTCGCCTCCCTCGCCACGCCTGCCCCCATGTCGCCCTGCCTCCCCATGCAACCCTCTGCCCCTTCGTCTTCCCCGTACGCCCTCCTCCTCCCCCTACCCAACATCCCTCCACCACCACACCACCCAACCTCTATCTGCCTCCCTCGACCTCAGCCTCCCTCGCCGCCCCTGCACAACCAGATCATTCGACGATGCTAGGTCTTTTTGTTGACGTTCTCAAGAATCTTGTTTAGGAAATCCATCATTCATCAAGGTTATTTTTCTCTATAGTTGTCGTTTCTCTTCTAAATTCTACATGGAGTTTTCATCTAATTGGTGCATCTTAAATTTTACGCCGCTGCCAACCTCGCTCCGCCGCAACTGCAACCTCCCTCTCAGTTGCAACAGTAGTTGATATGGTATAACATCTTAAATTCATAATCTTTTAATATTAACTCGAAGGAATCAAATCTAATTTTTTGTATAAAGGAAATTGGAATGTGATTTTTTTTGTAAATGGAATGTTATTTTTAGAAATGTTAACGTATTGAAATAGTTTTTTTAATCAAATATTTTATTTAGAAAGTAAATTGTACTGTGGATATTGCAATATTCGTTTGGATATTCGTATTCGTTCGTAAAAGATTCGTATTCATATTTTGAGGATATGGATCTTGAGTTTTTACGTTCATGTAACATTCGTATTCATATTTGTATTCGTAAAATAATATGAATATGATTATGGTATGACATGAATTCGCATTCGTATTCGTTCGTTCGCATCACTAATTAGCGGGCTATTACATACGCTTTGTCAGCGCATTTTCACGAGTTGTTCTTCCCTTAACACGATTGACATAGAAGGGAATTCCTTTCACTTGGGATGATTCATACGAGCAAGCCTTCAGGACATTGAAGGAAAGATTGATTACTGCGCCCATGCTTGCACTTCTTTCAGGCACTCAAGATTATGCAGTATATACAGATGCCTCATGAAAAGTTTAGGATCAGTGCTGATGCAGCGAGGTCACGTGATTGATTGCATCATGTCAGTTAAGGCCGCATAAGTGGAATTAACCCGCCCATGACTTGAAGTTGGCGGCAGTTGTCTTCATTTTGAAGATCTGACGCCACTATCTTTATGGGGTGAATTTTGAGATTTTCACAGATCACAAGAGTTTGAAGTATATTTTTTTATCAGACGGAGCTGAATATGAGACAACGCAAGTGGCTTGAGCTAATGAAGGATTACGATTGCACGATCTCTTACCATCCCGATAAGGGAACGTAGTGGAAGATGCGCTTGGTATGAGAGCTCATGCTGAGGGTACGACAAACTGGCTATACACGTGGGATATGCTCGCGGCTTTGACTGATTGGCATCCTCAGGAGAGTGCATCCATATCTACTGACGTGCCTCCACGATTCAGCAATCTTTGGGACCGCATAGTAGAAGGACAGAGGACATATCCTTGAATTCGAGATAGATACATGCATACCGTCAAAGGACGAATTTGATGATTTTGTTGTGACAGTGTCTATTTTGTGGAAGGTTGGTTGAGTCGTTGTGTCCAATAATGAGCAGTTACGCGGAGATATTCTTGATGAAGTACACAGTTCACGATTATCTATTCATCCTACAAGCACGAAGATGTATTGTGATCTACGCCGACATTTCTGATGGGACGAGATGAAGCACGATGTGCCACATCATATTAGCAGATGCTTGACCTGTCAGATGGTCAAGGCTGAGCACAGGAGCCCACCAGGGTTAATGCAGTCTCTTCCCCATTCTCGAGTGAAAATGGAAGAGTATCTCTATTGATTTCATTACTGGATTGTCGAGGACATCAGGCGGCCATGATGCTAATTGGGTCGTTGTCAACAGGTTGACCAAGTCAGCCCATTTCATACATGTCAGCATGACCTACACTCCACTAGATTGACCAGGTTATATATACATAACATTATCAGGCTCCACAGTATACCACGTGAGGTAGTGTTTGACTGAGACTCGAGGTTCACATCGCACTACTAGCATCAGTTCATGTCAACACTACAGACAGAGCTAAAGATGAGTTCCGTAAACCATCCGCAAACCAACGGAAAGAGCGAGCGCGCCATTCAGACACTTGAGGATACGTGCATGTACCCTAAAGTGGAAAGGGTCGTGGAAGGACCATCATTCCAATATCGACATGACACCATTCGAAGCACTATACATGCGGAGATGCCTCACACATCTCAGTTGACGTGAGATAGGTGATCATGTTCTTTACTCCGTAGATCTCTTGAAGGAGACTACGAGGGTTGTTGATCTAGTGAGGCGGAAGCTTCTAACAGCACAGAGCCGCCAGAAGAGCTATGCAGATCGTCGGAGAAGAGACTTGGAGTTTCAAGTAACACGAGCATCTTCTCTTAATCCAGTGCAAATATAACCTATTAACATTCAACTTAATCTCTCATACTAATGAAATTCCTGTAAATACAGGTGAGAGATTGGGTGTATCTACGAGTATCTCCCATGAAGGGAATACAGTGATTGTTTGTGGCAAATTGATGCCATGGTATATTGGACCGTTTGAGATTCTTGCTAGAGTGGGGAAGGTGGCCAACCGAGTAGCCCTTCCTCCATACCTATCAACCATACAAGATGTTTTCCATATATCCAATCTGAGAAAGTACGTGTGCGATCCTCAACACATCATCAGACATCAACTATGAGAACCTTGACATGGAGCTAGACTTGACATGAGGAGAGGCCAGTGCAGATACTTGGCAGTGCTATGAAGAAGATTCGCAGGAAAGAGATTCCCCTAGTCAAGGTGTTATGGCACCAACATGGTGTCAAAGAGGCGACATGGGAGACTGAAGCAGACATACGGGCATGATACCCGCAACTCTTTTCAGGTATTCGTCAAAACAAGAAGTCCTTTTAAGAACACTATTTATGAATTGTCTCGAAATCATTCGGATAAATTCCTAAATAATGTTCTTTTAATAACAATACCGAATTCGTTCAGATCTTTTAAACATGGATTTAAGCATGAGAATGACCCAAGATAGATTGAATGGAGGCAAAAAATCCATGTAGCTGACCCTACTTAAAAAGGGAAAAGGCTTTGTTATTGTTGTACAAAATTTAATCACAAACCAAGACCGTATCTCGTGAATTTCGTGAAATCATATCCGATCCAAAGTATATGAATATTATACTCATATTGATCATCGTTCAGAGACGATCAAAACGAGCTATTATACACATGAATCCAAGACTCGAGGCGCGAGTGCGGACGACTTTGATATCTCAACTAAATGGGAGAGAAAATGATTTTAAAATTAAATAAAGTTTAAATATTTTTTAAAATATCAACTGACAACAGGAGCCAGACATATGGCATCTAAATCCCTCTCCCACTTGGCAATTCTCTACGTCCACATGCCAACCTCATAAAACCCCCACTTCTCTTATTTATATCAAACTACTCCACCCTATCTCTTTCTCGCTTTTCCTTCTTCTCCAGTTGAAGGAGCCCTCAGCCCCTTCTTCTCATTGCAGCTACTAATTCATTTGGTGGAGGTGCTTCTTCCCTTTTGTTGCTGCCGGAGCCCTTCAAAAGCAGCCACCTGCCTGCTGCCCAGTACACTGCTGGAGCTGCTCCCCTTCCAAGGAGTTGTTGCTCCTTTTCCCAGTTGGAAATGCTATCCATCAGCTCAAGGCTTGTGTTGTTATCCTCAAGCCAACTGCTGCAGCACGGGAACTGTTACAGCCCCCGTTCAGGTGCTTGGAGTCCCTTTGCAGCTTCTGCAAGATGAGCAGCCATTGCTGATATCTTCTTCACCTGGAGCTGATCCCAGCAGTCCCCTTGTTGCTCCCCATTTGGAGCTGCATGCATGCAGGTTCATCTCCAATTCTTGAAGATATCAAAAGGGCACAATCCCATTTCCCTCCTCTTTGCTGCCATGCATGTTCAATCCAACCTCCTTTGCTGCCATATATGTTGATCAATACACTTTTGATCCATTATTTAATTGATGTTTTCTCTTGAGTAATATGTGAGGGAAACTGGGAGATATGTTCTGATGTTTAAAGAAACATGCATTTCCGATGAGACTTGCTATCAAGATGGGGTATGATTAGTTTAATATCAGTCACTCCTTGTGTAGTTGGATTTATAATTCTATTAAATGCATACAAAACTTATAAGTCTGATCAACTTCGTATCTTGAATCGGGCTAAAGCATATCAAAATCAGAATTTTTTAATAGATATGGTATGAACTGATCATCTAAGATGCAATTGTAATTTTCTATGATCACAAATATATAAATTTTAAAAGAAGTGACAAGAAGATGCCCGATTCTGTCAAGGTCTCAGGTGCGGATGGTATTATAACCTTCTACTATCACACACCTTCTCGCAATGACAAATTTTAAAAGAAGTGTCAAGAAGATGCATGATTCTGTCAAGGTCTCAAGGTCTCAGGGGTTGTGTAAAATTGTAAGAGCAATGTAAGCCTTTTTTTACTTTAAAATAGCCATCCCGCCAAACCCAATAATCTCGCCCCGTACTGGGGAGTGCAAAACTAGAAGTGAGATCCATCATTGTGAGAAGATCATGGAGGCACTGGTCCAAAAAGTCTAATGAGAAAGTCGATGTCCATTGACCGCCTACATAGGTGCTCTGCGAAGATGTCTTACGGTCAGTAGCCAAAGCAAATAACCGAAGGAAACACATCTTCAAAGGTTCTTCCGATGTCCAATTGTCCATCCAGATTCTAAAACATGACATGTTGACAACAGTCGTAAACGCAATGCCAAATCATGAATTACTGCACAAACATCCTTCTAGAACATTGTCAATGATTGGCACGATCTGGGGGAACATAAGGATGAGGTGGAAGGTCATAGATCTTATGATAAGCAAGGTCATTCCCATATCTTGTTGGGGAGAAAGATTTGTCCTCTTACATTTGCCCCTTACCCAGAGCGTGAAAAGTTGTACTAATTGACTGGAATAATCCAAGGACCTCTTCTTTATCTTCACTCGGTAGGAATGGTAGAAAGGGACTCCTAGATGATGTACCCTCATGGAAAGATTAAGGAACTGTACAGCAATCCTCAGAATCAACCACAGAATTGAGACGAGAGGTTACAGGGGGTTCCTCTAAAGACTTAGACCGACCGGTAAGCATCTTTCCTATTAAACCTATAAGTGGAAACTACCTTATTCATATTAGGATGCAATGAAATTAAGCTAAGCATATTCATGTCTCATGCCTAAGATTTCAAGTTCTCTCAGGCCAGATCTTTGTCCACATCCGATTATGGTTGGACGACTGGAGTGGTGATGATGCTCTCACCACGTGCTTTCCAAGACTTTTCGCATTGGCGTCATCGCAGATGTGTACGATCTTAATGGCGGGATGTGCCGGGACCTGAATGCATGGGTTTGTGTCGAATCAATCGGACCAGTGTTTGGAGGAGCTCATAAAAATGCAGTCGGAGCTTCTATCCCCGGGGGGGGCTTCGAGCAGGGAAGAGATTATTTTGTCTGGGATGGAGGGAGGTTCTCGACTAAAAAAGCTTACGATGCGTTCTGCAGCTCAAGGGAAGCGATTAACGAAGATTTTCGCCGCGACATGCAGATCATCTGGAGCAGCAAGATTCCATGCCGTGTGAAATTATTCATGTGGTGCCTCAAAAGAGGTAGGGTGAGCGACAAGGCCAGGAGGGGAAGGTTGTTCGGCCTGCCTGATATTTCTTGTGATAGGTGTGGTGCCGACAACAAGATTTTGGACCACATTTTTTAGTTACCCATATTCACGACAGGTGTGGTTGGCGGTCGGCATTCCTTGGCTACGGGTGGATGATTCGGAGTCGTTCTGGACGTCGGTTAGGAGAGTTGGGGACGACTCTACTAACGATTACTCCTTTGTGTATGCGGTCCTCTGGGCGCTTTGGAATGGATGCAATGATCTAATTTTTAAGAACCAGAGGTTTTATTCAGAAAATGTTGTTGCACATTGTTAGGCATTGTATAATTTTTGGTCTTCCAGGTGATGTAATGCTCTTCTTATATTTATAGTTATAACAAAGCCGCGGTGAGCCTTTCTCGGGATCTCACCCTCTTTTTCATTCAAAAAAACAATTAGTTGATCCCTTTTTCTCAAAGATTGATCTCCCAATCATCACATAAAATCTAGAATAAGTGCACGGTGAATGCTTTTATCGTGATTGATGAATCTAGCTTTAGTCGGTCGATGAGAAGTTAGTTCCTAGCTCAGCAATTTGTACAATCTCTAGACAAGCAATTCATAAATGTCTCAACAGCAGGTTGCATTTAAACCAAGGTGGCAGTAGCTAACTATGGATAAAGTCCTAGAATTCTTGAACATTGGGAAATTGGCATATATAGCTTTTAATATTATGTTACTTCCTCAACTACCTACTTGTGATTGTTAAGAGATAAAGGTATGTGAAAAAGCAGTAAAAGATCAAATTTTCTAGTATTTTTTCTACAACAACGACAAAGCATTTTCCCACATTAAGTAGGGTTGACTACATGGATTCTTTGCCACCATCTAGATCTATCTTGGGTCAATCTCGAACTTAGATCTAAAAAACTAAAATCCCTTCGTATATTCTCATTCCAACACTTCTTGGGCCTTCCTCATATTCTCTTAGATGGTTCAACATCCCAAAAAGGTCAAAACTCACACCTCCAAATTGGTGCATCAGTCGACCTCATTTGCAAATGGCCAAACCACCTTAAGCGATTTTCTCGCATCTTATCCCCAATCGGAGTTACGCCAACTTTCCTTCTGATTGCATCATTCCAAATCCGATCTTTATGTGTGTGTCCACACATCCACCTTGGCATTTCATTTCTACTACTTTCTAGTATTTTTCTAAAAGGAGAAAATACATTGAGGTCTAAAGTGCGAGAAGCCTATTTTCTGTTCTCAATCAAAACATGAAGCGGCTATTCAGAAACCCAAAATCCATCGTAAGTTTAAGGTTGTAATAATAATCAATAATAAAAACAATGCCTAATAAATCAATGCAATGAGTCCCCATAGACCATTTTTAGGAGCAACTCTATCATGGATTGGCAAATGACAGCTTAGGCAAGCTTTCACAGAATCCACGATATGGTCATAGTGGATTCGGTCATAGTTGGTTGTTGTTTCTAGCCATATTACAATCAAGTGAACATAGTGAATACCCTCTTCATGTACACACAACATGCAAATGCAACATACTTTCATGGAGTGCAACTGAAAGGGAACCACTTAACCCAAGTGAAGGGACCTCTTCTAAACCTACGAAACCTCTTGACAAATGGAGAACCCCATCTCTAGCTTTTGTTTCAGCCATGCACCATAAATCTTTAGAAGGAAAACACTTACACGGTCCAGGCACATGCTAAATGGGTCCCTCTCTCGAAGAACCATTCAGTTTAGATAATTTAGGTCCATACAGACTTGGGTAGTCCTCCAATTTTAATTGCACAAGGAATCTTTCAAGCCTTTTAAAAATGATTTTAGTATAAAAATCTAACCATTCTTGAGTGAGATAGAGAGTTTGAAAAACAATAATATAGTACACAAAAAATTAGAGTTCACATCATGATTACAAAAACCCTTGTCCGCTGTCTTCAATCTTTTCAAAGATGATGTTTTCTAATTACTATAATCGTATCCTAGAGTACGTGCGAGCAATTGCAATAAACATAAGTTACAGGAAACTAGCAAACTATGATCTTAACTATGAGTTACATTTTCTACTACAGGGGGGAAATGTATTGGTTTGAATGGTCGTTCTACCGCTTAATATCCGTAGATGTGAAGACAGACTATTTTTAGAAGTCTCCCGAACTGTGAGTGCTGAGCAAGTCTTTCCAAAAAATGACAAGAATTAATGTGTATGAATAGGGAAGGAGTGGTTCCAGGGAACTCTACTGAAGCAAGTTCTGGACAAGGATGGAAAATGTGAGCTAGGATCATCAATATGAATAGAATTTGATTTTCCTAATAGGTAGAGAGCAAATTGAAAGTTACATCACCAGTTGCTTTCACACTGTAGTCAAATACCTATTTTAATTAATTCTATGGACCAACTGTTCCAAGAAATCATTCTCAGGTCATGCCCCCTTTAAAATCTGTCTTTGCCATACCAGGAGCAAGGGATGCGGGACTATTTCTTGTCCAGTTCCGTCGGAGGGAGGCCTCCCCCAACACCCTCAAAGGAGGAGAACCTTTTTCACTTCAAATGGCAAGCAAGTTCCAAAACAATATGATAAGTAGAGGGTAGTGAAAATATACTGCAGACAATTGCATCTACTTAGAAAAAGAGACTGCTTGCTGATGGGTGAGTGAGAATGAGAAGAGGATTTTTTTTCATATATGCCAGTGGATGGAGAAAGATGGCTGCAGAGGCTGACGTTGTCATCCCAAGAAGCAAGAAGACCATCCATATGTCAAACCATGAATACTTCAGTAGTTTATGGCAACTTTTTTGATAAAAAGAAAAAGGAAGATCATTAGAGAATAGAAATTGGTTATCATCATCATATATTATGGTATCTAGTTTATGCAACTCTTACCTAATAAGTTAAGGAATATTTACACCTATAACCCTGAGTAGTTTCATATTTACATATGTAACCCTCTATAATCAGTAATTACACCCACAACATCGAACAGTTGTTAACCAAGGTGTGGCATAACCATGTGTTAACTTCCATCCACTTTGTCAGTTATCTTTAATAGAATCCGCCAAATTCGGACCATTGTACACCTTTCACTCAATCAAACTTGCAAATCCACATAAACCAGCTTCTTGTTGTTGTTGTTGGAGGAAGAGACGCAGAGGAAGACAAGGTGGCGGTTTGTTGTTGCAGGAGGAAGAGGAGTTGGAGGAAGACGAGGCGGTGGCTTATTGTTGTTGCTACGGGAGGAAGATGAGGCGGCAACTTGCTAATGCGGGCGGAAGAGGAGGCGAAGGAAGACAAGGTGGAGGAGGGGCGGCTTAATGTTGTTGCTGCGGGAGGAAGAGGAGGCCGAGGAGGGGAGGCTTGTTGTTGCTGCGAAAGGAAGAAGAGGGGTGGTTTCGATGAATGGGCAGAGGGGTGGGGGTTGCGGGCGGAGGAAGGATGGGGACTGTAGGCGGAGAGTCTGGAGGGGAGGGGCTGCAGGCAGAGGGGGTGGAGGGGAGGAATGGGACGGTCTTGGAGGGGGAGGAGGGGGTGCTGGAAGGGGAGGATGTGAGGAGGAAGGTGGGTGGGTTGGAGTTTTCTTATTTTTTGATTTTATTAATAGCAGTTGGATAGAACGAAGATTAGATTAACTCAACGATATGGTTGAGTTAATGGACTAAACTAACAGAGGGTTATGGGTGTAAGACAGAGTGATTACTCAAGGTTTCTCGTATAATTATGGATTATCGAGTGTCGCATACATAAATAGGAAACTACTCACATATATGGATGTAAATATCCCATGAGTTAATCACTTATTTAAGCAATAAGTGAATAAATAAATGAGTGAGGGGTGAACAAAAAGATGCAAGTGATTCCGTGAATATCGTTGCATGACTAGCATGTAAATAAAAGTAAAATAAAGGAGAATACTTCAACTTTTTCCATAAACTAAATGGAACTTCTAAATAAAGAGTTGTCAAAGGTAGTAAAATGTAGGGATTTTTACCCGGTAGACCCTATAAACTTTGCCAATCACCTCCACAACCTTTGAAACGACCTAATTCCCCCCTCGACCCCGTAAACTTGCCAACTCTTACCCCATGAACCCTCCGGGTAATATGTTTTAAGCCCGTGGGGGTTCTTGGGGTAATTTATAGGGTCGATAGGGTAATTACGTTGTGCAAAAGGTTGTAGAGGCATTTTTAAACATTTATAAGGTCTGTTGGGTAAAAATCCCTAAAATGTAAGGGAATCTTGTGCAAAGTATGCTTAGTCAGACTCTAGAATCGTATTTATGTGAAATAAAATATACCCAGGAAAGGTACATGCAGATAGCAGAGACAGCAACATTCTAAAATAGAAGAAGATAATAAATGTTCCCCTTTCAACAAATATGTCCATTCATTTAGAAGGATATAAAAGGAATAAAATTTACCTGGGTGTATATCCACAGCAAAAACCTAGAACAACAAGATGATTGTTAGTTACAAACAAATCTTAAAATAAGTGTATCTACTTCTCAGCAACGTCAAGTTTTATGGTAAAATAAATGGAATGAAAAAACCACCTCACTTATACGACTTTGCAATGCCAATGCCAGCACTTGCCGTCCTTGGCTCCACAATGCATGTGCTACACGATAAGACTGCAGCGAAAGATAACCCTGTCCAAATACCATATTCCATAAATTAGGATATATTTTTTTGGAAAAAGTAATTATTGGTGAAATTATTACTCCTGAGAATTAGATCAGTTTATACTTAAAGAAACAGACTCCGAACTCCACATTTCCTCTGGCATTCCTCTTTAGGAGGAAGTATTCAATTTAGAATTGAGTTACCTTTCTTCTAATCACAACAGTATCAAGATATCATAAGGAGGCAGATAGAAGATAATTCATGACATAACCCCGCGACATAAAAAAAAGCAATATAAAGGTGGTTTCATTTTCTGACTTCCCCGTTAAGAATAACTTATATTTATGCTAACTGCAAAAGAATGTGTGTATGTTTGATGCCTACTCAGACGCAGCCACTCCCAAACAAACTGATAAAATAAAGATTGCAGACATTTTATCACAATTTTTTTGAGTCAACATTTTCTTATCATAGTTTATTAAATGATTAAACAATACCTCAACTAAAATCAGCATTCAAGAAAAGAATACTTGCCTTCAGATACAACAATGCCCAGCTATATGACGTGCAGGCAGGGTCTCGATCCTTGAAGGCCTGTTTTAAAAAATAATGAACTGATCTATTCCATATCAAAGACCTCAGTATATCGAAAGGATGCAATCTTCCAAAATCCCAAATACGACAGACATGAAAAGCATAAGGTTAAGATGTGTATGACACCTGAAGATCAAGACGAATTGAACGCTGGATGCCCTTGTCATTCATCATCGCATCATCAAAAATATCCATCAACTGTGTCGCCAGTAACGTGGGATTTTGGAGTCGATTTGCAAGCACAAAACCCAATGACCGTTCAAGACAGTCATGTGACAAAATGCTAGCATATAGAAAGCTGCTTAATATAGGCTCCTTTTCAGCCTGATACAGAATGGACAAGCAAGCAAAAGTCATCATGTTAATGAATTGAATTTTGACGAGTAAAACTAATCAAAATTTCATGAAGAATCTGTCATATCGGTTGTTGTGCACAAAATGGTAGTATACATAAACGTTTGATGGCATTTTAAAACCTCATTATCTTTCTATGATATGATTCCCTTGAGATGCATTACGAAATGCAGAGTGCGTAGCAAAGCACACAAGTCGCATAAACCTTGTAGGCTTGTACTCTACAATATGTGCATGACCAAATTTAATGGATATGCCATCTTTTTTACTACATAGAGTTGTGGACCATGTATGTGAAGCGCATCTAACACAGCATCTGAATGAAGCTTGTATGCGTATGTTGGTGGTAAAAATTCAGACAATTTTCAGTAACTATAAAAAAAATTGAATCACACATGTTTAAGTTATAATGATCATGTTGTTGCATATAACTGACTATCATCCATAATTCTGAACACCGATGTTAGCACCTGGAGCTCAGGTCCGAGGCTGCAAGCATACTCGTATGACAAAGGAATATATACATGCATAGAAAATACAAGAGGGCATCTGGAAGGTAGGAATCAGACATGATTGGTGTTAATTTACAGAATGAAAACGCGCTCCCAATTCCCACTTGGTTGGTGGAATCTGTGTTTAAAGTATAAGATAACATTAATACTAAAAGCCTCTCCATTCCCAGACTGAGGTAATGCTGGCATCAAAGTTTTTTTCTCGGTATGTCAGCGAGAACTCTGACCAATAGATTCAAAATTTGATTTCTATTCCATTCATCAGTTGGCTATATTATATGTTTACTATGATGCCCGGCCTTGAGTTAGGAAAGCCAATACCGGTGGAAGTGAAAGGGATGTAGGCTACGAGCGACTGGGGTGAGCAAGGATCTGCATAAAGGTCGTGGCAGATGATAAAGAAGGAAAAAGAAGGTGTCAGTCTGAACGGAGCCTCCTTCCTTTCCCTTGTTCTCAGAGGGGGAGTGGTCTCTTTTCTTCGTCAGAGTCCTTATTTCTGGGATTCAACCACACCCAAAAAAGCTAAAAAATTCAGACCCTTAATATTTAATAGTGCTAAATAATCATAACTTTAGGTGCATTTAGATTTATTTTAGATCACGACTAGATATCAAATATCTTTCCATGATTCTCTCTAGTTTTACTTTGTCTGCAAGAATATGCCAAAGTTAGTGGGACCTTTGGATGAGGTTCATGTTACAGTCCATCGTATATATCGAATTTATCCAACCATTGATGTCCTCCAAAGGAATGAACTTTGAAAGTTGTTTCAAATTAAAACTAAAATTACATAATCAGAAAGCAACTCAACAACATAACATCAAGCAAAAGCTAACTTACAGAGACAGATTTTCAAATTAATACAGATATTTTCACCAAAGTGTCTCCAGAAAGCCCCTCCCAAAGACAAAAATAGACCAAAATCTCCTCGTCAGTGAACTCCTTGCACTACATGCCATTGGATAAAATCAAGAATCCCTCCAACAAAAAAACTGTCAAACTATTGCTAATTTTAGCCTTTCCAAAACCAAAATTTATACCCAACGAACATCATCACAAAACTAAAATGGCAAAACCACAACGTCGCTCACCAAGATGAAGAGAATCAAATGAAGCTCTCAAAAGCAACCCCAAGGAAAGTATGATACCGTCAATTAATATGATGTAGCAACTCTCATGGGGACCTACCACAAGCTTAACAAAGATTAGTAATCAGGATTTCCTTTTCAACAGAGAAATTAAAGATACTACATCGACAAAGACTATAGTTACACTGAGATTTATATGCAGAATATCACTACTTCCAGCAATATTCAGTACTCGAAAAAAGACAAAGGGACCAAGAAAGTGTTCAAACCCTTTTTCTATGAATATCATGCATTCACCATCGATGAAAATAAATCACCCTTTTTCTACCAATACCATGCATTTGTCACCGTACAAAATAAATAAATAATAATACTCCCAGAATAAACTACTTCAGAAGCAACATTAATTCAAACTATTTAAACCAAAAATTTAGATACGGAGAGCCACAACATCGATAAAACGGTGCGATAACACAACCTCACTATGGGTCAATTCTACGTCTCACGGATTGCATTACCCAGAAAGCAAACATGTGGGTTCCGTTAGTATTCACCGATTTACTAGGACCATGATCAAAATCGATCCTTTTCACAAAAATTTTGAAGAATTACGTCACAGGACAGGTCAGTTCCGCTCCAACGTGCATGCAATACGTCGCTACCTCCAGAATTTTTTTCCACAAAATCCAACGTCCAAAGACAAAAAAGTAAACCAAATTAATGATCATAACAACGACGACTAACGACTATGATGATGATGATAGTGATAACGATACTCTAGATATAAATTTTAAACGCATACGTATAGAAATGGGGCGACTCACAACCTCGTTCCGGGCCTCCAGCCTGACGGCGTCCCAGATCGGGTCGGCAGGGGATTCGGGGCTCGGCACGATGCCCTCCGCGCGCTCGTCGACACCGAGGCTGCCCATGGCGTACACGGGGAATATGTCGGAGCACGTCCGCAGCGAGAGGAAAGGGGCGGCGCCGCGGGGCCTGGTCTTAGGCTTGGGTTCGTCTGCGTTGGGCGGCGCCGCTACGCACTGGCAGCTCATTGCAGGGAGATCGAGAGGGGGAGGCGGAGGGGGGCGGAGCACTCGCGGCAACCAACGCCGCCTCCGGACCCTATCAGGGGAAGTGTTTCCCTGTGGTCTGTGGTGGTGGGGTGGACGAGGGAAGGCTTAATAGAGGGGGGAAAAAGTGGAGCCGCCCCGCTTATGGGTATTTTGCGCAATGGTCCCTGTAGTTTTGCGGACGAACGGCAATAAATGGGAACTACTTTAGACTGGGGATAGGAAAGAAGGAACATGGATCGGATGTTGGGAATATACACAGAGATGCTGATGGAATAGGAAAGTGGCTTTACATGCCTTTATATATAGGGTTTGAGTGTTAAGGGAGTAGTTTTGTGATAGGTTTTATATGTGATTTTGGTATTGGATGGTTTAAACATGCAAGTGATCCTTGACATGTATTTTTTTTTAAACAATCATATAAGAGTAGAGTTGGATCAAAGTTTTTAAATCCAAAGACTAAATCAGAATTTTATGGAAAAGGTTGGATTGGGTTGGATTGGTTTGGATAGGGAGTCAAATCAGTTTAATCGGATGATGATGTCATCATTTTTTAAAATCGGATTGAAATCGAACCGAATCAACCGATGCGTAAAGAAAGATTGAATCAACTAATTAAACCAAATCGAATCTAAACATGTACAAAATGCGCGCTTAAATAAATTTGAAATAGATATAAAATAAGGAAACAATGCAAAAATCGTACTTTATGCATAAAATATATTCTTTCATGTGCAAGATTAAATGTTATTTGTATACATATAGCGTTTAAATCGAATAATATGTGGAATGATAATAGTTTAGCAATCCTTTCAAGAAGTTGAGATAGTGTAGTTGGTTAGCACTCTCTTGTAAAAAAACTGAGTTCACCTAGCATTATCTTAAAATAAATTCAAATTTGAATTGTGATTTAATGGTCTAATTTCGATTGGATCGGGTTAAATCGGGTTGCGAATAGTCAATTGAACCAATAGTTGGGCCAAAAATTTACCATGTTGAACCGAACCGTCAAAAGTGTTTAACCGGACTGGTCCAAACCTGGTTCACTGCTCCAATCCAATTTAAAATCAATAACATGAGGTTAGATAACCTATAAATGATAGGATAGTCAGACAAGCAGAGTGAAAATTGATATATGTGATTTTTCTATCATGATAGATTAAAGGGGACATATAACATGGTTATGTAAAATTAATAAAGAATCGAGCTATATTTCTATATTAAAGTGAATATCTTGGCACATATTTTGTGCTTAGAGAAATATGACTTTCTTCCTGTCTAATCTAAAACTGATCTGATGCTCAAGTGCACGTTGAGTAAATGAAATGGTGGATTTTATGTGAATATACATCCAAAAAAAAATTATATGCCACATATTAATAATGATCTATATGTATGTTCAAATATAATTGCCATCTAAAAATATGATGGCATATAGTGGTTGTTCGGTTGTTATATCTTTTTAGAAAGGAATAAATGTATACGTCGTTATGAATAGCAGCGTTAGAAAATAAAGCTTTTTCAATTAGCTCGATGATCGTGTTTGAATGGGATGCAAAGAGAACACTTCAAATTAATCTATAATTACTATAAGTAAAAAGCATGTTGTGTATCTTTGAGATTTATACTATTTAAATATGATAATTGGTTCGACCTAGGCTCTTATTTAAGATTCGACCTTCTTTATTTAGTCCATACATGAATTATTTTTGAATGGGTTGGGATTGGACCAAAAAATATGCCAGCATTTTTTTCCCGTGTGAATATGAGATGATATAGAGCTGAGCTTTCTTACCTTGTTGAAGCATCCCCACATCCAGCCCACCTTTTGGTATATTAACAAAAGGTTAACACCTCAACTTATAACTTGGTGTATGATGTATTTGTTTATAAGAGGAGTATCCATTACAATATGATTTCATGCTCGAGAACAAATCACTCTCTAATTCACATGGGTAGTAAGGTTTAATATAAGAGAATTAAGCATGATTCCATGCTTAACCTTGTATAAAAGGATAAACATGAATACCATATATATGAATCGTGATTGCTTAGTTGTCTAATCTTAATGTGTAGGTTGCTTCATGGGATGAGGACAATACAACCACGGCAATGTCTGTTGGACTTGTAAGTCATTGGCGACCTAGTAATGTAATAAAAGCTATTATTTTACCATATCCGTCTGAAATGAATAATTGAGAATGCACTTAACATTAATATCCCTTTGTACAATTAGGATTATGTACCGCAGTTATATTGAATACCATGCAGTTGGGAGGACACAACTGACTTATTATGTGATATCCGGTAAAGATCTCCAGTATGAGAAAGAGATGACAATCTTTCTCTAAAGACTAATTTCCAACCAACTTCTTTGATGCAGGTTTGCATGGGAATAGAGATTCGGAAGTGATGGAATAATCAAGTCAAAGAGTTGACTTGATGAGGTCGAGATAAACTAAGACCTGAATCGTAACTATCATGTCTTTTTGTTTTCTTTTATTTATTATTTTATGAGTTTTATTTCTTTATGTCAATTTAGTAAATAATTCAAAGAATATAATTGAAAAAGAATCAAGTCAGAAAGGTTAGATTTTATACATAAACTAATGAACACAATTTAGCTGATTATTAGGGTTTATTAGCTCTGATTTCATGTCTTATTAGTAGAGTTAATTATATCAATTTAAAAAGTTTATTTAGAGAATTATCAAGGAGATTTTGCTAAGATATTTATAAAGTAGATGAATCATGGATTCATCACCCCCCATACTTAGACCTTTTCTCGTCCTGAAGCAATTAATTAGATCAAAGGTCGAATCCATGATTATGCACGTGTATGTATAAAACTTGATATCCGTGCCACGAGTTTCAGATGACTCCTCAACTCAAAGTGTAACTAAGTCTCACTCAAAAGGAACCCAACTTCTCTATTTTTTAGACTCTCACATATATACATATAAGTAGCCGACATGACTTAATATGTCAATTTCATTCTCATGCGTAGAGTCCTTGCTTTGCTTGAAACCCTAGTCTAAGAGGTTCTCCTAAGGACCTAATCCTCAACTTTGATCTAATAATCGGGTCTCCCATCAATCCACCATATCTTTAGTTTTCAGTTTTGAAAGTGTATTGATGGTCAGGCCAAATATAGAGGAAGTAGGATTGTGTCGTTTCTTTTTTTTCTCTCATTAGAACAAGGATATTGTCGGTGCTTTAAAACGCTCACACATGTATTTTTGATTGTAGATCATCATGTCCGTCGAGAAATTTTGGAGTCACCTACACTTATTTTTCTGGGATGCACTAGGATGTGCCTTTTCTAAGTACCTAGGGTACCTTTCTACACCCAAGCTTGTAGCATTTACGATGCATGGCCTTTTTTTTGTGCTCCCCTGACTTCTATGGCATAATAGCTTTGATCCAAATGTATACTTGAAAAGGTCGGGAGCACTTACTAGTTATTCAGCTCTTTTGTATGGAAATTTCCTTTGACTTTTGGAATGATGATGGCCTGGTTATTTCCCCTTCTTTTACCAAGTTGGCGCACGACGATCCACAGTTTTTATGGTTTTCAACACACTTGGCACCTAGATCAAGTCAATATTAGAACATAGACCTTGTCCCCGTACTGGCTTATGTGCTCACACTCTCATTTCATGGAGTAACCCTCAATCATGTCCTGTCCTCAAGAATCAGATCCAAACTCGAACACTCCTGGTTTAATTATTTTTATTTGGGTACATTTTGGACTGAACTGTGATATTTTATGTATTGTTCCATTAATTTTTGTTTGCATTTATACCATTGGATTGATTGTGTAGTAACTCAAGCATACAATATCGAAATTAAATTAAATTGGTCTTGTTATGATCGTATTTATATTTTCTTTCAAATTATGTATTAATCATTCGGATTGGATGTCTTGAGAAGTATTAATTTACAAATCAAGATCCTTGATTAATTAGTTATGTTTATTTTGCCTTAAGTTCATTTTAACTTATGTCTGACATATAAGTAGGAAAATAAACACATGTAGAACTTCCCTCCTGATTGATTGAGTTGTGAATGATTTGTATTGAATTATTCTATGAATGCATATGATTTGAAATGCTTTCCAATTAGGAAATTGATGTTTTAATCACAACTTGTTTACTACTCTAATAATCATCTAACCTGAGTATTGATTCTAAATATAAATTAGAATGGAACCTTTTAATGTAATTAAGCATCCGATTCAGGGACTTTATAAGTGTTTGCGTACATTTGTTAATATTACATTGTAATCCATTTTGTAGCATATTATTTAGCTTGCATATAAAATCTAAAAAATATCATGCATTCATTGTTCTGACTTAGCTTACATTAGATCTCTTAATTTAGGTATCTGAACCCTAGTTAGATAACATATGTGATGAATACCCATACATCTATCTTTTATTCCTCCATTTTGTATTTAAATAATTATCAAAACACGTGTATATAGATAAATTGTACAAATTAACATTCATTATTCATATATAAAAAATATATAAATACTTGTATTTAAGTCCAAAGTGAAAGAGTAAAGAAAAGAAAATTAAGTATCATAGATACTGAATGACCCTGAACCTAGAGACCAAGTCAATATTAACTTGGTCGACCAGGAATAAAGCAAGGGGAGATAGGGACAACAACTATACAGATCACTGATAAACGCAGATATTGAAGTGCCTACCATATGTTCTTGGAGGGCATGCACTGTCCGACAAGTCGGATATGGCAATCGCGATATCGATGGCTCACACAACACTCAACACCCAATAAAAAGCACGCAATCTACAATTAACTCGCACTAATGCTTAATCAATGAATAATAATGAGATGAAATCTATTATACTCGACGTAACGTTATATATAGTATGGAAGCATATGGGTCGAATCATAAAGGAGCAATGAGAATAGATCAAACAAATTGGAAAAAAGACAATAAATGTTTTTATATTTTTAGAGGGATTTTTTTATTTTTGTGGGGTTTAGATATTTATTTTTTGTGGGGTTTTAATGTATATTTTTTGTTTTATTTTTAGTTTTATTTTTCTAATATTTTCTAATTTTTAATTTTCTTTTAATATAAGTAATATGTATATACAAGATGTATAGATAATATATACTATAACATATATAGATAATATGAATATATATATACAATATTGAAGCATCCGGAAAAATCCTAAGTAAAATCTTTTTTATTTTTTAAGGGATTTTTAAAATATATAGGGTATTTTAATAATAATAATAATATGAATACACATAGTATATAGACTAGTCTATATATAGATATAGGTATAAATACTCAAAATGGGGGGGATATTTTTGTCTTTTTATTTTTTTTCTTCTATTTCTGGTATTTTTCTCAAAATTTTTGCTATTTTTTATTTTTAATGGATAAAAATGTCAAAATAGTGAACAATAACATATAGCCGAATTGTTTTGGGATTTAAAATTAGCTAAATAGCTCAAACTTTTTCAAAACTAATTTTAATATATAATATATAATATAAATAAGATTCATAAATAAAAATGAATTTTTGGAATTTTTGGAATTTTTTTATGATTTTTAGGATTAGAGAGGGTTTTTGGGGGGTTTCCTTTGTGTTTTTTAGTGATTTTTGGTTTGTAGGTTCAAAATACAGTAATAAAGACCTCCTATTTTTTTCAAATTTTTCAATATATTTTTAAATTTTTTTAATGCAAACAGTGAATAAATGCAATATGCTTGAATTTTTAAATATAGGAAATATTTTAAATGGTCTTCAGAAAATATATGTGATTTTATCTAATGTTAGGCATTAAAATAATTTTCCTATAAAATTTTGATGCAAAATGCTATTTTCAAGGCAAGAAATACAATAAATAAAAACAATATTAGCAGGAACCTAAATGCAATTTGAATAAAGTTAAAATTCAATCCAGAATAAAAACACAAAGTCTAGGGGCCTATACGTAAAATTTCCTTGAATATTTAATTTAATATACCTGACAGAGGTATAAATGCAATATCTAGAAGGTTATAGGGCATACATGCATCTTAACTGAAAAATGAACTGGAATACAAAGTTTATGGACCAAACAATAACAATAAATCACAGGGGATCCCTTGCAAAAAGCACACCCCCTCTTGTGTACATGCATCTTGGGGTCCTACTGCAAACTATACAAAAGTTTTAAAAGTACATACCGAACTTAAGAACTAAATAAAAATTACAAAGGGGGTGGTTAGTGAAAATTACTCTCCCACTCGTGAACGGACGAATGATCTGATTCCACTTGATACTCGTCTCGCTCTCTATGACGGATGACGCTTCACGAGCGACGACTAAGATTAGATCTCGACTAGAGATCTAACGGCCGCTGGGCGATCGATCCGACAGCTTCTGAGGGATCTGGAGTGCCTCCAAGATCGGACGGTTGTGGATCACCTAGAAGAACATGGAAGAACACAACCATCTCCGACCTTCGATCATGCACAACTCCCTTCTCTGACAAGCTCAGGTGCTCCTCCAAGGTCCAAAATCTCCCTAGAAGTCTTGCGCAATTGTTGGTAGGCTTAGGCAAGGGCAGGAAGTGCTTCGATGAGCTCCTGAGGTCAAAGAAGGTGATGAGCTCTAGGAACCTCCAACTTGAACAAAATCGACCCAGAAGGGGTCTTTGACCTTCGGGACCTCCAGGGTTAGCTCGTAAGCATAAAAAGTAAGGTCATGGTATTTGATCGAGGTGAAATGAAGCAGAATGGGATTGGGTGGTGATCTTTGATGGACGACGGCGGAGGGAGATCTAATCTCATGATCCAAAGAGGTTCAGGAGCATATGAGATGCTTGGAGCGTAGAGGAATCGAAGGGGAACGAGATGGAGGTGAAATGCATGTCGGAGGACAGTTAGAGTACAATGAAAACAGCGGCCGAAGCTCAGCTCCGGCAAATTATGAATCGAGGATTTTACAAAATACAAAACGAAAATGGGTGAATTGAAAGGATAAACTACATTAATCTAATTCCTATGAACAAAAAGAAGAGAAAAAATATGGCTCTACCTCATTGAAAGAGAGAGCCTGGAGGAGCTCCGTCGCGGGTGGCCGACAATGCTCGGATCATCACTCCTACGTCGCTTCTAAGGCGAGTCGATTCGGGGATTTCAAGGGTAAAAATGGATCAAAGTCAAATTGAAGTTCAGGGAGGGTATATGTACAAGGAGGTTTTTAATGGGGAAGAATGCATGATTCGGTGACCCGTCGATCGAGGAGTGAATCCGATGTAAAGATCATAGATCGAGGGTCAACATACGAAAAAGAATTGAAGCAAAATAGTAAAAGATTCGGAGTGGAAAATTCGAGGAAGACATGCGGTTGATGAGGTATGACAGACCTAGACTACAGGTGGGTCGGTTGACCGAAAGTCAACCTAAGGCTAGTCCATGTTGGTCCACGTCACCCACTACAAGACAAACCAGAAAATAAAAGAGAATAAATCGAAAAGAAATAGAAATCGATTTTATTATTTTTTCCATAAAACATAGAATATATTTATTAGTTTATGCAGTATTTTAATATGATTTTTATTTATAATTTCGAGTTTATTTGTTGTATATTACTTTTTACAAGTACAAATATAGGTATATTTACCTATATATTATGTATTTTATTATTTTCTATTTTAGATTTTATTATTTTATCTACATAATTTATATAGTTATAACCTATTTAAATACATATAAATATATTTTTATTGTATTCTTCTGAAATCATATGTACACTTAATTAAATATGTATATCTATTATACATGTACATGTATGTATAATTCATCTATATATTTTAATATACTTAGTTATTTTATTGTATTTTTAATGATTTTATTTTAATTATGTACATATATTGTAAAAAATATTTACAAAATTATAAAAATATAAAAATGTGAAGGATATAAAGAATAACTAAATGATCATTTTATTTAGGTAAATTGCACAATACAGGCCCAAAATCTAACTTTTGCATCTTAACTCTAAATTGAATGAAATCGCCTTTCATTAAATACATAATTAAATTTTATATACAATTAGAGGTGAGTTTGGCCAATTTTGACCTGCGGAGAAGATACAGGCCTGTGAAGTTTGGATTTTGGCTTTTTATTCTTAGTGTTTAGGGCACACTGTGCATCATTTTTGGATGAAATAATTTTTGTATTTTTCTATGTATTTTTATCTACAACTTTCATGCACAAAGTTTATTGATTTGAGGTATAAAGAGTAAAGAATATAATATGTTCAACAATCATTTACTGATGAATAAAAATTAGGTTTTATTGTTATTTTTGACCCTTATCTCCCCTTACGTTATTCTTCGTTGACCTAGTCATCGTGATACCTAGGGCTCATGGTTTAGGGTCATTCGATACCTACGATATTTCATTCTTATTCTTTTCTTTATTCTTTTATTTTGGCATTTAATGGAGTATTTTGTACAATATTTATAGCATAATTAATATACAATATTATATGCAAGATAATGCTATATGTATGCATTTAGCTAGGGTTTAAAGGTCTAAATGAAAGAATAAATGTGGTGAAATGGAGATTCATTAATCATACACTCAAAACCCTAATTCAATTAATCAAAATATCCATTTTCACCTATTTTATTATTCTTTTACACACCTCAAATAAACATTGATTATACATGAAACTTGAACATAAAAATATATAGAAAAATACAAATTTAATTGCCAAGAAAAATAATGCACAGTGTGACTGGGACACACAGAGGAAAAAGCTTGATGAATCTCCATTTCATCACCTTTATCCTATCATTTTGGCCTTAAAAATCCCAACAAATGCATGTAAATAGCATCAATTTATACATAATAGCATCCATTATTTATTATATTTATTGTACATAAAATAAGGTTTTTAATGCCAAAATTATAGATTAAAGAGAAGAAAAGAAAAAGGAGTAAAATATTGAAGATATTTTATGACCCAAACCCCGAGACCAAGGCCAACATAGAATTGGTCGACAAGGAATAAAGTAGGGGGAGATAAGGGCCAATTCTACAATAAATACCTCATTTATTTATTCCTTTATTTATGCATTTCTGACACCTATTTTGTACATAATTATTTATTCATCAAATAAAGAAACTTTGTACATGAAAGTTGTAGATAATAATGTAAATAAAAATACAAAATTTAGTTTGTACAAAAATAACACACAGTGTACATTTTATACCCAGAATAAAAATCCAAAGTCTAAATTTCACAGACCCATTTCTTGCAAATAAAAACTCCAAATCACCCAAAATCACCTTTAATTGTATATAGCTTTCCATGAACTATTTAATAAAATTAGTTTCATAATTTTTGGAGTTCATCTGTAGAAGATAGGTTTTTGGCGCACCTTGTACATAATACCCGATTAAAATATTCTTTTTATTCATTATTTATTATTTCTATAAATTTATATTTTCAGAATTTTGTAAATAATGTATATAATACATGTACATATTAAAAGTTCAAGAAAACCAAAAAGAATTTGTAAAATAAAATAAGCCTATGTAATACATAGGCAAAATACCTATGTTAAGAATGTACATAAATAAAAAGGGGTTTTTATTCTTTTATTCTTTATTCATCTATATTTTTATAATAATGTATATATTATATATAACTTATTAAAAATACAAATCCAAAATAAAAACAAATAAAATTCATTAAATAAATAAAATGTATATAATATATAGGTAAAAGGGATTGGGGAGCCTACACCCATGTGTAGGTAACTTACCTACACCCACCTCTGGTTTCTTAATTTTTTTGATTTTTTTGAATGGATATTTAGGGGATTTACTTAGAATATTAAATGAAATATGTATTTCAAATTTCATGTAAAACAGACATTCCTAACAGCTCCATCGGAAGGGGCCGATTTCAGCAAATCTCAGACCGTTAAAATTTGACTGTCATGATGGATAAGTTAGAAGTCTCGAAATAAGTTGAAATTTGAATGACGATATGGTGATATATTGTGATCTAAATTCCCCAAGGAATTAATTCAAAAAAATAAAAAAAATTGAGGGAAAAAGAGTTGGGTGTAGGTAAGTTACCTACACATGGGTGTAGGCTCCCTTTTCCCTAGGTAAAATGCCTATAAGTATACCTACATATACATAAACATATTTATTTAAAAATGTAAATAAACTCATAAAAATTAAATAAAAATATATTTATACTCATAAAAATAAGTTATAAATTTATAAAATAAGAAAATAAAATAATAAAATAAAATAAACAAAATAAAAATAAATATATATAAATATACTTATAAATACATTATTGTAATAAAACCGTAATAAAATATATCAAAAAAATAAATAAAAATCAGAAATAAATACTACATTAATTTATAAACATTTTTTATTTTATAAGTAAATTCTAATTAATTCATTTAATACGTGTAATAAATGGGTCAAGATCAGCCTGACGTGGACCAATCAGGGGCCAGGGAAAGTTGACCTCCGGTCAACTCCCCCTGCGCCTCTGACTCCCGTCAGACGTGTCTTTTCCCCCGATTTTCGCCATTTTTTCTGCTCGATTGGTTGCTCCATCACCTTCGATCTCTTCACGGATTTTATTCTCTAATCATCCATGATTCTCGCCGAGATCTGGGATCCCTTGTACATAGGTTGTATCGCCGACCTCGGCCCGGTCAAATAAGGGTGCTCTTTTGTGTATAAATAAGAAACCATCGCCATCTCTCCAAGTTTGGTCAGCTTTTAGCCAATCCCTTCCTCGCATTCGGTCCCAACGATGTTCCTTGTGACAGGAGGAGCTCACCAGCGCTTTGAATCGGTCAGAGAGGCGATGGTTGCACCCACGGCGGCGCTCCGGCAACCGCCCTGCTCCCTGGATTTCCTTCAGGTATAAGAGCTGCACACTTACATTTTTAGGTAGATTTTTATTCCAGCATTGTATTCCTGTCGTTTATTTCGCTTTTAGATTACTAGTGTAGTTTAATTTAGGTAAATCGAAGTTCGCCGGAGCTCTGCTCCAACGACTTCGCCACCTTGTTCCCGACCGTTTTCCGACGCCATTTCGCCTTCATTTCCTTCCCTATCACAGTCTCCACCTCCCTGCCACCTTTGTCCAACCAGATCTGTTCCAGATCTGCGAACCGAAGCTTCGTCTCCACCCATCGCCGGAAGCTTCGCCACCCCATCCATTTCGTATGCTAACAGCTTCAATTTTTGGTCGAGGGTGATGCCCTCGAGCCTAGCGTTCTTCTTGTGCAGGTTAGGTGCATTGGACAGCACCAGGAGCCGAGTTACATGCGGGCGGAGGTACCTGGAGCCCCGATCCTTCTCCGAGCTCGTGGCGGCGCTCCAGCGTGCCTCCGGCCGATCCAACCACTCCAGCAAATAGAGCAGCCCTCCAGGAAGCTTTTGGGACCCTCAGGTGCAGCGACGAACGGCGGAGGAGCGAGATCCAGGCGGAAGAAGCTCGCCCCGACGAGCGTTCTTCCCTGTTCTTGCACGTGTGCTCCCCGCCGTTGGATGAAGGAGGTCTCCCCAGGTCGAGCCGCAACCGTCGGATCTGCCCGTGCCTTAGCCGTCAGATCATCTTGAATGATCTTATCTCCGCCATGGATCCGCGAAGCGTCATCGGGCGAGGAGGTGGCGACGGGTGTCAAGTGAAGAAAGCACAACCGTTGGATAGCGCGCCTTTGGGGGTAAATTGCAAAACCAACCCCTGCTCTTTTTGTATTTAATTTTTAATACTGTAAAATAAATAGCACGTGGTAAAATATTTGTAAATTTTACAGAAAGGACCCTGAGTTTATTGGAATTGTAATTAGGTCCCTCCGCGCCTCACGTGCAGTCCCACGTGAGGCGCATGAAAATTTGCATGAATACCCTGGCGGTTTTTGTATATTGTAAATTAGTCTCAAAAATATAAATAAATGTTTATTTATGTAGAATTTTTGCACTGATGCCCCTGGAATGTATTTTATTTGCAAAAATGCCCCTGCGAGGCTATTTATTTTTGTGTCTTTTATCTATTTATTAAAAATACCTAGGATACTTCTAAAATTCCACAAAAATTAGGTTAAATGCTTCATGCCCTGTATTTTCACGCCCATATTTTATTTTGCATTTTTCGCATTTTTCCTAATTATTAAAAATGAAAAAGAAGCCCTTTTTGTACTGTTTAGATTTAAAAAAATATAAAAAAATTATAAAATGTTTTTGAAAATTTCTAAAAAAATTATATATGGTATAATTATATCTATATTGAGTCCAGAAATTGAAAAACCCTAAAAATATGAAAAAGAAAATTATAAAAATCAAAAACTCCAAAATCCAACAAAAAAATAGAAAAATCCTTAAAAAACCCCAAAAATATATTTTTCTCTTTTATAACTATCTATATATTATTATTATTATCATTATTATTATATTAAAATTAATTTGGAAATTTTTGGAGTTTATTTTATATTTTTAAAATCCAAATTATATTCGGCTATCTATTTAGTCCTATATTGTGGACATTTTTGAAATTAAAAATACATAAAAATTAGAAATATTTCAGAAAAACAACAAAAAATTAGAAAAATATTAAAAAGCAAAAAAAATATATCTATATATATTTTAAGCATTTGTATATATATATACTATATTATTCCTCTCTCTCTCTCTTCTTATATATACATCTCTTTATATATATCTTATATATATACATCTATATACTTATATTACTAAAAATATAAAAAGAAAAAATATATAAAATATAAAAACAAAATAAAAATTATAAAAACAAAAGTATAAAAATATATATATAATCCAAAACCCACAAAAACAATAAATGGACATGAACAATGGATTGAATACATGATACATCACATACATTCCCTTCGCCTCCCAGTGTTCGACCTCTACCTGTACTTACACCTATACACACTTGCATATAGAGTTATAATAAATTTTAACTCCACATTTTTGGATATTCATTGCATATATTTATTGTGGGTTAATTATTGATTGATCCGAGGTTTCTTGACCGGTCGCCTCAGCGACATTGTGATCCCGCCTTGTGCGGATTACTCTAGACCCTCATGAAACCTCTTTCATCAAATGGCGCCGTTGCCGGGGAGGCAACGGATTTTGTATGATTTTGTGAGCTTATCTGTTCATTTATTCAATTATTTGCTCATGTCCATGATTCAGTTATTTGTTTGGTTTTTATTTCTATTTGATATTATTTGATTGACTGCTCTGACCATTTCTTTCATTTGTCTTTGATGCGAGGGACCGCCAAGCGAAGGAGGACCTCTTAGGAGGACCTATGCACCCAAGCAAGGTGGAGTTGGCTCTTCTATGCCTAGTCAACAGGAGAGAGCATCAAAGGGAGATGAAGGATAAGTTTTGACGACAGTCTCTATTTTTCTTCATTTTATTTTATTTCATTTTATTATGTATATTCATGTGAGAGAGTGACACTTAGAATTTTGTAATAATACAGGACTCTCACAAGTACACTCCGACTCCCGAGGTCCAGTGCCCGAGGGATTGTTCCCTTGGGGGCCTCGGTGATTTTGATGCTTTTCTTTTTTTCTTTATTTTATTTTATTTTATTTTTATTATTTTGTGTGAATGAGCCTTAGCTTAGAAGTTGCTTGCTCGTAGAGTTAGATCCAAACACCCTAATATATATTTGCATGTACCTATAGTTCACTTTGGACCTAGATCAAACTCTAAACAACCGCTCATTTATCTCTTAGCCTTTGTGCCACAGCGAGCCCCGCAAAACACTTTCTCCTAAACTCAAGTGTGTTGAGCAGAGGAGGGGTGAGCCAAGACCGGACTTTTTGAGGCTAAAGATGAATGAGCGACTTGTGGTGCTTCACGATAATAGCAATTTTTGTACCTAGGGCGATTTCTTCGGTTTGCATTTGCATATAGCATAGGTTTCAAATTCTGTTATGCATCCCGCATGGAGAGAGCTGGGAGGCACTGTTAGTCTTCTTACTTGGCATGCATCATCATTTTCCGACTTGCATGGCTTTTCCGACCTTCTCCCTTTGTTTTTGCCAACCTAGGATGTTAATGGAAATTGGAACCTCGATAGGCACGTGCATTGAAAATACCCAAAAAAGTGATAACTTAAATAATAAATTCGGGACTGCTAACTCTATTGGACCTAAAAATAAAACGTAATGGATTCCTTGTCGTGGGGAGAGCAACCCCCTCATTGTATGTGTTTTAAATTGCTTACGTACACACTAAGGAGTAGAGCCCAAATCCCATCAAGCCTCCTAAGTGTTTGTACAACTTTGTGATTCTCACCTCACTCTAAAACTGAAAAGATAAATGACCGTCACCTGACGGTCTTCACTGTGTTGAGTAGGTGAATTGGGGGTTTGCCTTGTGTATTGAGTGCGACTTTGAGTTCATTGTGTTTTCCATTCATTGTTAGAGTAGTCGGTTCCGTCCGTGTGAGTCATGCATTTTTCGTCTTTGAGTCTCTCTACCTCTCTTATACATATATCTCCTCATCTGCATCGAGTCGTGATATTGGCGCTTGAGCTCAATCATTCTTCGCCAAATCCTTTGTTTCCCTCGTCTTCATCACTTTCCTCGTATTCTCCGTACCATCCTCATTCTCTGATTCGGGGAGAACACTCTCTTCGGACCACCATTTTGACGGTGTTCCCGCCCTGTGTGGAACACCCAATTTTGTCTGTGTCTCGATCTTCTCGCCCGCCCTCCTCGTACCCTCTGTATCACTCTTCTACCACCCATGATATTGGCACGCACGCTCAATCAGCTTCTCCACCCCATTGTGTTACCCTTCTTATACATCTTCCTCGTATACCCCGTATCACCTCTCCCTTTACCCGGGAATGATGTGCATAATGATGAGGCCCGCATCGAGGATTATTTATAATTATTTGTGTAAATCGGGCCAATGATGTTGAGGTTGTTGAGATTGATGTGATGGATTTGTCTTTGATACATGCATATGGGCTTCTTGAGGATTTTTGATGATGCATAGAGCATAGGTGTGATGCATTATTGAGAAATTTAGTTCTCGCACACCGGATTGAGGATATGATATGATGCGATGATTCGATGAAGATTTCATGAGTATTGATTGATCTATCTATCTTGAGGTTCCACCCATCTTGATTTTAGAGGATTGACGGATTATTCTGATTTGGAATTCTTGATAAAGGTGTGCGGATCCTGCATGATCTCTCATCTTCCTGATTAAACCCTCCTTGATCTCCTGACTCTTTGATCCACCCTGGCACTTAGAGGATTCCTGACTATTTTTTGTGCCATCTCAGCTGACTGGATTGACCCAAGGGATGTTTGGTGAATGACATGATTATTTGCTCCCTTGCATGATCTTATGCCCTCCGGATGAGTGAATGATTTATTGCTTTTGAGGACCTGAGACGACTTGCCAGCATTCCCAAAACCTACATTGATATAGCTCGCATTCCTCCCCGAGGACTATCTGCGGGAGAATGCGATAATTTCTAGGACAGTGGTTTCATTCACTGCTTGGGTCGCCATTGTGATGGGACCCGAAACCGAGTCAAATGATATGCTTGATTGGCCTCCCCCTGTGATTGTGTGCCTGACCTGTCGGTATACGAGGCCAATGTACTAGACTCATCTGAGTCTGCTAGCCTTGACGGTCCTCGCAAGGCAGAGCTCCACTTTTCTGATTATTCCATGCCTAGCTCGTAGCTCCCCGAGGGTTATCTGCGAGAGACTATGACATATTTCCGATCTGATTGGTCTCTTTTGTTGGTAGCCGCCTTGTCGACTACTGAGACCACTATGTGGGTCCGTCTGATGGATCCGGCTCTTTTGAGCCATTCTCTCTCCTTGACGACCCTCGCAAGGTAGAGATACTGTCTGACTATTCCTTGCCTAGATCGCAGTACTCTCCGAGGACTATCTGCGGGAGACTGCGACACTCTCTTTACGCTCGGTTCCCACTTCTGACTGTGTCTCCGATCTGCGGAGCACGGAATCGAGTCGTCTGATATACATGATTTTTGGTCCCATCTTGAGTTGTGTATCCAATCTGCGGATCATGGGACCTGTCTGATTAGACTCCTTTGAGTCTGCTCACCTTGACGGTCCTCGCAAGGTTGAGCTTCTGATATCTGCTATTTTCATGCCTAGCTGGTAGCACGTTCCCCGAGGGTTATCTGCGGGACGCTGCCACACTTTCTTAATTTGACGGTCTCTTCTGCTGGTAGCCGATCTGTCGCCTACCGAGACCGTTCCTTTGATCCGTCTGATGGATCAGGCTCCTTTGAGCCCGCTCTCCTTGACGACCCTCGCAAGGATGAGCTTTTGTTCTGATTATTCATTGACTAGTATGTACCATTCCCCGAGGGTTATCTGCGGGAGGGTACATCTTGTAGGTACTCGGCTTCATTTCTGGTGTCTCCTATCTAGTGGAGCACGAAGCCGGGTCTTCTGACTTGTTTACTTGGTCTTCTCCCTGGTTGTGTCTCCTGTCTGTTGGAGCACGGAGCCGAGTACTCTGATTATTCTCTGATTTTGCTCACCTTGAAGACCCTCGCAGGAGTGAGCCATATACTGTGTTGTTCGGTATATTCTTGTGACTTTCAGACTATATCACTACCGTGCATCACACAGTCTCATATGCTTTATTTCCGATCTATCTGAGACTCTGATTGACCTGAGGAGTATGTACTGCACTTTCTTCCTCCCGGTCTTACGGTATCAGCTCCACTCACTCATTCAGTCCTTATGAGCCGATCATCAGCTTTACGCTACCGGTCCCTGCTTTACTTTCCGATCTGATTGTCCCTGGTAGCTGACACCCACTTGACTGTATATCCGGGTGTCTTTTCACCTTCTGACTGCGTCCTCGTTCTCACAGGGAGACGACGACGAGAGCACGGTAGTCGCTTACCAGACACAGTCATGTACTTCACTAGTTTATTCACCGCTTGTATATATGTGTGCCTTTTTCATTCTTTCTCTCGCATGATTTTGTGTGCCCAAAGATCTATCGCCATATCTTTGTGTCTACACTAAGGACGTACCTTGTCCTAAGTATAGGGGGCACACACCGAGTTGTTCTTTCCTTGCACATTTTCGTCACTCCTGTTCTTGCCTATACAATATGTCACCCTACGTATAGGGGGAGTGATGCGTATATTCTCCACGATCTTTTCATCAATCTATATATATCTCTCTTTTCTTCTTTTCCTTTTCATATTTCTTTATCTAAATAAAAGGTGTCGCCCCTTTGTGTCAGTTTTCTGTACTTAGGACGTACTTTGTCCTAAGTATAGGGGGTGCACCCCTGATTTGTTCATCTGTCTATTCCCACCCTTGACCCTCCCTGATTTGTGTACAGTCTGCTATACTTAGGATTACTTGATCCTAAGTATAGGGGGGAGCGGTCAACTTCTATTTCCTTCATCTCTTATTCGTATATTCTTTAGGCTTGTCTATACTCAGGACGAGTTATGTCTTCTCTTTTCTTTCCGATCTATGAGGACATAGCTCAAGCTAAGTATAGGGGGTCATATATACTATGTATATACTTTAGCCATAACTCGTACTTTCGTATTCTCTTAATAATATGGCTAATAATTCTTTAAATTCATTAAAAACCCTTAATAAAAAGAGATGTGATTATTCCTCGAATCCTTCTTGTATATACTGATTAATAAATCAGGTGAAAATGTTTTTGCAAAATGTTTGAAAAATAGTTTGAAAATCTTCGTGAACATTTATTGAAAACTATTTTGAAAATATTTTGTTACATGTTTTCAACCTGTGTAAAAATGTGTGGTTTGTAAAAAAATTATTTTCTTTGTGTGAAATAAAATGTTTAAAAAATGATCTGCAAATGGTTTGAAAAATGGTTGCAAAAAGATTTTGAAAAATCTATATATACTGTTTTGAAAAACCTTTGCAAAATAATTTTCAAATGTGTGTACTTGTTTGTAAAAATGTTTGTAAAAATTATTTTGGACTATAGTTTTCAAAAATTGTTTGAAAAATATGTGTCAAATAAGTTTGAGGAATAGTCACATATAATAAATAACTAAAATAATATATATATATATATAAATAAAAATAAACGAAATTCTTTAATAAGTGTACATATATACCTATAAATAAAAACTAAATTGTAAATTCTTAATTCCTGTAAAATAAAGCGGCATGCCCGTGTAAATAGCTGTATATATTTTGAGTGCCAAAATCATTTTATTTGCAAAAAATTCTTTGTGTAAAAATTCTTCTCTTTGTTTTCAAATTCTTTGAAAAATTGCATTATTCTTTGCATATTTGTAAATAGCATTTGCATAGCATTTATATTCTTTCATTGAGCTTGATGATTGAACTAGTCCAATAAAGTCGAAGATTGGAGCTTGGTTGGACCTTACCGCACCTAACTGCACTGGAACCTTACGGGAACTAGGTTTAAGGTACCTCAGGTCTATTCAGACTTAATTCTTTGAGAAATCATGGCTGGGTTCAAGTCACCTCAGTGGACTATCTAGAACTTTTCGAAACACACGTATGACTCTTGCCGACCGTGACCTAACTTGGACACTTGCACCTTTCACTTGGCTCAACTCAGTTGGAGTGGTGAGGGGGTTGGATTTGCCAGTCTGAGACGCACACGGGTGGAAACATTCGTCCTCGTCTAGGGAGGGAAGTGCACCCCAACCTGGTCCAGTAGCCATGAGGTCTAACGACAAGAGAGTGTGGGTTGCAATAATGCTTCAAAAGAGGGACAGTCTTCTGGCTCAAGAGGAAAAAGTCCTTATGTAAATGCTTCTGTAATTAGTATGTTTGAAAAAAAAAATGGTCAGGCCTGTAAAAAAATAAAATGCCTGCAAAGTATGTATATATGTTGTACAGAAAATAAGCAAGCTTGAGCATCAAAGTTATACCATGTGAGCCTGCAGCTGGATGACTTGACTACACTGGTCAGGCATCCCAGGATAGGTAGCTACACTGACTACCATCCATTCTTTTCTCTACCTCCTCCTCTTGAGTTGGATGCCACTTGAACTTAGAAGGGAATACCCCGCTCCTCGAGGAAAGAGTTGCTGGATTAGGGAATCATTGGGTTGTCATTCTGGAGAAGCTAGTCTCTTTGTCATTTCAGTTGGGGGGAGCCACTATCACTTACACGTACAAGTCAGCTTCATAGTCATAAGGGATTGCGTAAGACGTAGGCTAGTTCTGACCTGGCTATTGAGGTGATTTGAACCAAGTTCTGTGACTCTTGAAGGCTGTTGTGTTTTAAATTTGGTTCCCGACCAGGTTCCACACACATTTTCACACCAAGGTCTAACCTGAGCTCCAAACTTTGATTTTGTACAGATGAGTTTAATAATCATGATCAATCCAATTTATTCTTTCAATTCTTTATTTTTGCTTTTTCTTTTCTTCCTTTTCTTTATTCTTTTTGTACTTATTGCATAAGTGTTTGTTAGGGACTAGCAAAGGCAAGTATAGGGGGTGATGAATCTCCATTTCATCACCTTTATTCTATCATTTTGGCCTTAAAACCCCCAGCAAATGCGTGTAAATAGCATCAGTTTGTACATAATAACATCCATTATTTATTATATTTATTGTACATAAAATAAGGTTTTTAATGCCAAAATTATAGAATAAAGAGAAGAAAAGAAAAAGGAGTAAAATATTGAAGATATTTTATGACCCAAACCCCGAGACCAAGGCCAACATGGAATTGGTCGACAAGGAATAAAGTAGGGGGAGATAAGGGCCAATTCTACAATAAATACCTCATTTATTTATTCCTTTATTTATGCATTTCTGACACCTATTTTGTACATAATTATTTATTCATCAAATAAAGAAGCTTTGTACATGAAAGTTGTAGATAATAATGTAAATAAAAAAATAAAATTTAGTTTGTACAAAAATAACACACAGTGTACATTTTATACCCAGAATAAAAAGCCAAAGTCTCAACTTCACAGACCCATTTCTTACAAATAAAAACTCCAAATCACCCAAACTCACCTTTAATTGTATATAGCTTTCTATGAACTATTTAATAAAATTAGTTTCATAATTTTTGGAGTTCATCTGTAGAAGATAGGTTTTTGGCCCACCTTGTACATAATACCTGATTAAAATATTCTTTTTATTCATTATTTATTATTTCTATAAATTTATATTTTTAGAATTTTGTAAATAATGTATATAATACATGTACATATTAAAAGTTCAAGAAAACCAAAAAGAATTTGTAAAATAAAATAAGCCTATGTAATACATAGGCAAAATACCTATGTTAAGAATGTACATAATTAAAAAGGGGTTTTTATTCTTTTATTCTTTATTCATCTATATTTTTATAATAATGTATATATTATATATAACTTATTAAAAATACAAATCCAAAATAAAAAAATAAAATTCATTAAATAAATAAAATGTATATAGTATATAGGTAAAATGCCTATAAGTATAGCTACATATACATAAACACATTTATTTAAAAATGTAAATAAACTCATAAAAATTAAATAAAAATATATTTATACTCATAAAAAAAGTTATAAATTTATAAAATAAGAAAATAAAATAATAAAACAAAATAAACAAAATAAAAATAAATATATATAAATATACTTATAAATACATAATTTTAATAAAATCGTAATAAAATATATCAAAAAAATAAATAAATATCAGAAATAAATACTACATTAATTTATAAACATTTTTTATTTTATCAGTAAATTCTAATTAATTCATTAATACGTGTAATAAATGGGTCAAGATCAACCTGACGTGGACCAATCAGGGGCTAGGGAAAGTTGACCTCCGGTCAACTCCCCCTGCGCCTCTGACTCCCGTTAGACGTGTCTTTTCCCCCGATTTTCGCCATTTTTTCCGCTTGATTGGTTGCTCCATCACCTTTGATCTCTTCACGGATTTTATTCTCTGATCATCCATGATTCTCGCCGAGATCTGGGATCCCTTGTACATAGCTTGTATCGCCGACCTCGGCCCAGTCAAATAAGGGTGCTCTTTTGTGTATAAATAAGAAACCATCGCCATCTCTCCAAGTTTGGTCAGCTTTTAGCCAATCCCTTCCTCGCATTCGGTCCCGGCGATGTTCCTTGTGACAGGAGGAGCTCGCCCGCGCTTTGAATTGGTCGGAGAGGCGATGGTTGCACCCACGACGGCGCTCCGGCAGCCGCCCTACTCCCTGGAGTTCCTTCAGGTATAAGAGCTGCGCACTTACATTTTTAGGTAGATTTTTATTCCAGCATTTTATGCCCGTCGTTTATTTCGCTTTTAGATTACTAGTGTAGTGTAATTTAGGTAAATCGAAGTTCGCCGGAGCTCTGCTCCGGCGACTTCGCCACCTTGTTCCCGACCATTTTCCGATGCCATTTCGCCTTCATTTCCTTCCCTACCGCAGTCTCCACCTCCCTGCCACCTTTGTCCAACCAGATCTGTTCCAGATCTGCGAACCGAAGCTTCGTCTCCACCCATCGCCGGAAGCTTCGCCACCCCATCCATTTCGTATGCTAATAGCTTCAATTTTTGGTCGAGGGTGATGCCCTCGAGCCTAACGTTCTTCCTGTGCAGGTTAGGTGCATTGGACAGCACCAGGAGCCGAGTTGCATGCGGGCAGAGGTACCTGGAGCCCCGATCCTTCTCCGAGCTCGTGGCGGCGCTCCAGCGTGCCTCCGGTCGATCCAAGCACTCCAGCAAATAGAGCAGCCCTCCAGGAAGCTTCTGGGACCCTCAGGTGCAACGACGAACAACGGAGGAGCGAGATCCAGGAGGAAGAAGCTCGCCCCAGCGAGCGTTCTTCCTTGTCTCTGCACGTGTGCTCCCCGCCGTTGGATGAAGGAGGTCTCCCTAGGTCGAGCCGCAACCGTCGGATCTGCCCGTGCCTTAGCTGTCAGATCATCTTGAATGATCTAATCTATGCCGTGGATCAGCGAAGCGTCATCGGGCGAGGAGGTGGCGACGCGTGTCAAGTGAAGAAAGCACAATCGTTGGATAGCGCGCCTTTGGGGGTAAATTGCAAAACCAACCCCTGCTCTTTTTGTATTTAATTTTTAATACTGTAAAATAAATAGCACGTTGTAAAATATTTTTAAATTTTGTAGAAAGGACCCTGAGTTCATTGGAATTGCAATTAGGTCCCTACGCGCCTCACGTGCAGTCCCACGTGAGGCGCGTGAAAATTTGCATGAATACCCTGACGGTTTTTGTATATTGTAAATTAGTCTCAAAAATATAAATAAATGTTTATTTCTGTAGAATTTTTGCACTGATGCCCCTGGAATGTATTTTATTTGCAAAAATGCCCCTGCCAGGCTGTTTATTTTTGTGTCTTTTATCTATTTATTAAAAATACCTAGGATGCTTCTAAAATTCCACAAAAATTATGTTAAATGCTTCATGCCCTGTATTTTCACGCCCATATTTTATTTTGCATTTTTCACATTTTTCCTAATTATTAAAAATGAAAAAGTAGCCCTTTTTGTACTGTTTAGATTAAAAAAATACAAAAAAAATATAAAATGTTATTGAAAAATTCTAAAAAATTATATATGGTATAATTATATCTATATTGAGTCCAGAAATTGAAAAACCCTAAAAATATGAAAAAGAAATATATAAAAATTAGAAAGCTCCAAAATCCAACAAAAAATAGAAAAATCCTTAAAAAACCCCAAAAATATATTTTTCTCTTTTATAATTATCTATATATTATTATTATTATTATATTAAAATTAATTTGGGAATTTTTGGAGTTTATTTTATATTTTTAAAACCCAATTTATATTCGGCTATCTATTTAGTCCTATATTGTGGACATTTTTGAAATTAAAAATACATAAAAATTAGAAATATTTAAGAAAAACAATAAAAAAATTAGAAAATATTAAAAAGCAAAAAAAAATTATATCTATATATATTCTAAGCATTTGTATCTATATATATACTATATTATTCCTCTCTCTCTCTCTTCTTATATATACATCTCTATATATATATCTTATATATATATACATCTATATATTTATATTACTAAAAATATAAAAAGAAAAAATATATAAAATATAAAAACAAAATAAAAATTATAAAAACAAAAGTATAAAAAATATATATAATCCAAAACCCACAAAAACAATAAATGGACATGAACAATTGATTGAATACATGATACATCACATACATTCCCTTCGCCTCCCATTGTTCGACCTCTACCTGTACTTACACCTATACACACTTGCATGTAGAGTTATATAAATTTTAACTCCACATTTTTGGATATTCATTGCATATATTTATTGTGGGTTAATTGTTGATCGATCCGAGGTTTCTTGAGCAGTCGCCTCAGCGACATTGTGATCCCGCCTTGTGCGGATTACTCTAGACCCA